>SJYV01007301.1:46256-68156 GCA_006410875.1 Neotragus pygmaeus
TTTTTTTTTTTGTTGTTCTTTTTCCAATTGTTTTAGGTGTAAAGTTAGTTTGTCTATTTGATGTTTTTCTTGTTTCTTGAGGTAGGATTGTATTGCTATAAACTTCCCCCTTGGAACTGCTTTTGCTGCATCACATAGGTTTTGAGTTGTCGTGTTTTCATTGTTGTTTGTTTCTAGCAATTTTTTGATTTCCCGTTTTCTTCAGTAACCTGTTGGTTATTTAGAAACATGTTGTTTAATCTCCATGTATTTGCATTTCTTACAATTTTTTTCTTGTAATTGACATCTAATCTCATAGTGTTGTGGTCAGAGAAGATGCCTGATATTATCTCAATTTTCTTAAATTTACTGAAATTTGATTTGTGACCCAAGATGTGGTCTATCCCGGAGAATGTTCCATGTGCACTTGAGAAGGTGTATTCTTCGTATTTGGATGGAATGTCCTGAAGATATCAATGAGATCCATCTTATCTAATGTTTCATTTAAGACTTGTGTTTCCTTATTAATTTTCTATCTTGATGATCTGTCCATTAGTGTGAGTGGGGTGTTAAAGTCTCCTACTATTATTGTGTTACTGTCAGTTTTTCCTTTTATGTCTATTAGTGTTTGTCTTATGTATTGAGGTGCTCCTATGTTGGGTGCATATATATTTAAAATTGTTATGTCTTCCTCTTGGATTGATCCCTTAATCATTATATAGTGTCCTTCCTTATATCTTGTAATATTCTCATTTTAAGGTCTATTTTGTCTGATATGAGGATTGATACTCCAGTTTTCTTTTGCATCCAATTTGCATGGAATATATTTTTCCAGCCTCTCACATTCAGTCTATATGTGTCTTTAGGTCTGAAGTGGATTTCTTGTAGACAGCATATATATGGATCTTGTTTTTGTATCCATTTAGCCAGTCTGTGTCTTTTGGTTGGAGCATTTAATACATTTATATTTAAAGTAATCATTAATATATATATTCCTATTGCCATTTTATTAATTGTTTTGGGTTGATTTTGTAGATCTTTTTCTTCTCTTGTATTTCTTGACTATATAAGTCCCTTTATCATTTGTTGTAAAGCTGGTTTGGTGGTACTGTATTCTCTTAACTTTTGCTTATCTGAAAAGCTTTTTATTTCTCCAACAATTTTGAATGAGATCCTTGCTGGATACAGTAATCTTGGTTATAGATTTTCCCCTTTCAGTACTCTAAATATATCCTGCCATTCCCTTCTGTCCTGCAGAGTTTCTGCTGAAAAATTAGTTGTTAAGCATATGGGGTTTCCCTTGTATGATATTGGTTGCTTCTCCCTTGCTGCTTTTAATATTCTTTCTTTGTGTTTAGTATTTGTTAGTTAGTTTGATTGTGTCTTGGTGTGTTTCTCCGTGGGTTTATCCTGTATGGGACTCTTTGTGCCGCTTGGACTTGATTTTCTATTTCCTTTTTCATGTTGCAGAATTTTTCAACTATAATCTTTTCAAACATTTTTCCATACCCTTTCTTTTTCTCTTTTTCTTCGAGGACCCCTATAATTTGAATGTTGATGCATTTGATATTGTCCCTGAGGTCTCTGAGACTATCCTCAGTTCATCTCATTCTCTTTACTTTATTCTGATCTTCATAAGTTATTTCCACCATTTTATCTTCCAGCTCACTGATTCATTCTTTTGCTTCAGATATTCTGCTATTGATTCCTTCTGAGTATTTTTCATTCCAATAATTGTGTTGTTTGTCTCTGTATGTTTATTCTTTAATTCTTCTAGGTCTTTGTTAATTGATTCTTACATTTTCACCATTTTGTTTTCAATGTTTTTGATCATATTCACTATCATTATTCTGAATTCTTTTTCAGGAAGTTTGCCTATTTCTTCTTCATTTATTTTGGCTTCTGTGTTTCTAGTTTGTTCCTTCATTTGTTTAGTATTTCTCTGCCTTTTGATTATTTTTTTTTAAACTTATTTTCTTTGAGAGCTCCTTTTCTCAGGCTTCAAGGTTGAATTCTTTCTTCCTTTTGGTTTCCGCCCTCCTATGGTTGGTCCAGTGGTTTCTGTAAGGTTCCTATAGGGTGAGATTTGTGTGAGTTTTTGTTTGTTTTTCCTCTGATGAGCAAGGCTGAGTGAGGGGGTAATCCTGTCTGCTGATGGTTATGCTTGTATTTTTGTTTTGTTTGTTGTTTAGATGAGGCATCCTGCACAGGGTGCTATTGGTGGTTGGGTGATACCAGGTTGTCTTTTATTCAGGTGGTTTCCTTTGTGTGAGTACTCATTATTTGCTACTTCTTAGGCTAGTTTTCTGGTAGTCCAGGGTCTTGGAGTAAGTATTCCCACTCCAAAGTCTCAGGGGTTGATCTCTGGTCAGGAATGAAGATTCCAGTGGTTTCTTATGGCATTAAGTGAGATTAAAACAAATATCCAAAAATGAGAATGCAAAGAAGAACCCCAGACAAGAGTCAGTTACAAAATCAGGCAAATAATAATTAAAATAATGGAATATACACATATACATATACAACCACGAGCAAATTCAAAACAGTACAACCAAAATAAAGTACAATAGATTGACTTGGTGAAGAAAGGAAGTAAAAAATTGCATTTTCTTATTAAGAACAAAACTAAGTAAAGCATAAGGCAGAAAAAAAAAAAAATCCTAAAGCAAGGTACCAAGTGGGGAATAAAGCAATGAAAACAAGACTAAAAAATATGTTGAGAAGAAAAGAAAGAAAGTAAGAGAAGAAAGAATAGATATGCAAAGTTAAATAGAGGTAGATGAAAAAGATTTATATGCATTAAAGATTAACTGCAAGGAGAAAAAACAGTAGGAAACGAAAACAAAGGAATAAATATAGAAAAAACAATAGGTTTAAAAAAAGTTAAAATTATAAAAAAAAAGAGGAAAACAACAACAACAACAAACCTCCACAGAACTGAAAAGCCCAACATAGATGCAGAGGCTTATAACAACAATTAAAAGTGTGACTGAATATATACATATATAAGCAAAACCAAACAGCCCAACAAAAATAAAGTAAAATAGATTGACCTGGTGAACAGAGGAAACCAAAAATTATGTCTACCAGAACAAAATTAACTAAAGCACTAACTGGAAAACAAAATGAAAGCAAGATGCCAATTTGGGAATAAAGCAATGAAAATAAAACTAAGAAATATGTTGAGAGGAAAGGAAAGAAGGAAAAGAATGAAAGAATAACTATGCAAAGTTAAATAGAGGTAGATAAAAAAGATTTATATACATTAAATATTAATTGCAAGGTGAAAAAAACAGTAGGAAAAACAAACAAAGGAATAGATGTAGAAAAATAATAGGTTTAAAAAATTTAAAAAAGAGAAAAAAGAAAAAAGGAAAACTCTCCAGAATGGCAAAAACTTAGTGTAGAGGCAGAGGTTTATAACAACAATAAAAAATGTGACTGACAAAGATAAAAAAAAGCTCAAAAGCTTAATTAGATTTCATAGTGCCAATAAAAGCAACAACTACAATGGTGGGGGGTGGGGTGCGGGGATAACAAAAGATCCAAAAGAATCTACAGAACAAGTCAAAACATAAGAATAATAAAAGTTTTTCTTAAGTCACTGCTGTCAGAGTACTTTCCCCTGCTGGAGGTCACAGTCCACTTCACCTCCCTAGGGTACCCTCCAACACAGAAGTGCATGCAGAACACCAGCTGAGATCTCTGGACCTGTTGTGGGGTCAGCTCAGATTCTAATGTGGTCCTACTCCTCTGTATCCTTGCTTCAAATGTCCATAGCTATCAGAACTAGTGCATTTTCTTTTGTGGGATCTCTCAGTGACCTTTTATAGACACAGTCTGCCTAGTTGATCATGTGGATTTAACCTGCAGCTTGTACAGCTGGTGGGAAGTTTTGGGTCTTCTTCCTTAGTCACACTGCCCCTGGGTTTCAATTGTGGTTTTATTTCCACTTCTACATGTAGGTCATCTACTGGGGTTTGCTCCTGAGGCTGCCCTGGAGGACTTGGTTTGCCCCTGTGAGGGTCAGGTGTGAAGGTGGTGCAGCTGCTTGGGTTGCAGGGATTCTGGCACACCAGGTACTCAGGGGAGTTGGCAGCTTGGGCAGCAGGAAATACAGTGCTCTAGAAGGGTATGGCAGGCAGTATTGGCCAATACACCCCAGTATTCTTGCCTGGAGAACCCCCTTCCCTGACAGAGAAGTCTGGCAGGCCACAGTCCACAGGGTTGCAAAGAGTCGGACAGTACTGAAGCAATCCTATGTGCAAAGAGGCAAGACTTTTTTTGCTTGTGGTAGCTCTGCCCCAGTGAGAGTTGAGCATGAAGGTGGCACAGCTGCTTGGCTTGCAGGGACCCTGGCGTTGCCAAGTGTGTAGGGACATGGACTGCCTCCGATGCAAGAGTTATGGCCCTATCAGAATCTTTTTTCAAGCCTCCTGTAGCTGGCAATCAGAAGGCCTTTTTAGCCAGTTTTTCTCCGTAGCTCTGCAGGTTCAGGCACTTAGAGGGCTCCCTTGCTTGAGGTCCTTCTCTGTTGTTTGGTGTGTCAGGCACAAAGAGGGGGCCCCCTGGCTTGGGTCCTATTCTGTAGTTTGGTGGCCTTAGGCACTTAAAGGGGCACCCTTGATGGGGTTCTACTCTGTAGTTCAGCGCATCAGTCACTTAAAGGAGCACCATGGGTGGGGTCATACTCTGTAGTTCAGTGCATCAGGCATTTGATGGTCCAGCCTCTCTATTGGTCAGCTGCCAATGCTGGCGTGTTGGGGAGAGAGAGGCTATAGTGATGGCTTCACCCAGTATGCATGACTCAGTAGTACTGCCTTGCTTCCATGGCTGCCTGGCTTTCCTCCACAGGCATTTCCCACCACAGTCTCCTCCCTCACATCCCCTTGATCTGTCTCTTGCAGTCAACAGCAGCCCTCACCCTGAGATTGTTCCACAAACCCTATGCCCCAGCTCCCAGCTGCTGCCCCTTCCAGGGGACCTGTGGCCCTGTCTAGGGTATGTATGGCTGTGGCAGGGACTGTTTTATTCNTGTCTCTTGCAGTCAACAGCAGCCCTCACCCTGAGATTGTTCCACAAACCCTATGCCCCAGCTCCCAGCTGCTGCCCCTTCCAGGGGACCTGTGGCCCTGTCTAGGGTATGTATGGCTGTGGCAGGGACTGTTTTATTCTCATTCCATTTAGGCTGCCACAGATCAGCTGTTTCCCTCTCAGCCTTAAATGTTCTTCCTCTGACTCAGACAATTGCCCTGATGTGGGGATAGAATTCCTGCTTCAGTTCCCCCACCCACCAAGGGCAGGTCCAGTCCTGCTAACACTCCTGTTTTCTGCCCTAGTTCCTTCATCCTACCAAGTTTTCCATGGTTCTATATATTCTTTTCCACTGGTCAGGTACTCCTGTCCACTCTCAGATGGTGTTCTGTATGCACTTGTGTGTCTGAAGGTATATTCCTGATGTATCCATGGAGAGAGATGTATTCCACATTCAGCTACTCCTCCACCATCTTGTTCTCTCTGATAATGTCTTTTGATGGACAAAATGTTTTAATTTTTATGAAGTCCAATTTGTTTTTTCCTATGTTGTTTGTGTTTTACTATCACATCTAAGAATCCATTGCCAAATCCAAGGTCAGAAAGATTTACTTTTATGTTTTCTTCTAAGACTTTTATGGCTTTAACTGTTATATTTTTCACTGATACATTCGGACTTAATTTTGTATATGGCGTGATGAAGGGGTCCAACTTTATTCTTTAGCATGTGGAAATTCAGTTGTCCTAGCTCCATTTGTTGAATAGATGACTCTTTTTCCATTGAATGGATGTGCAGCCTTCTCAAAAATCAATTGGTCATAGATATATGGGTTTATTTATGGACTCTAAATTCTATTCCAGTACCCCACAGTTTTTATTACTGTAGCGTTGTAGCAACTTTTGAAATTAGAAAATATGAGTTATCTGACTTTGCTCTTTTTCAAATGATTTTGGCTGTTTGGGAACCCTTGCAATCCCATGATTTTGAGAGTTGGATTTTCCATTTATGCAAGGAAAGCATTTTGTTAGAAAATACACTTAATCTGCAGGTCTCTTTGGATCATATGAACACATTAGAAATATTAAGGTTTTCTACTCACAAAGATAGGATTTCTCTTTGTTAATTTTTTTTCAGCAATGTTTCTAGTTTTCAGTGTACAAATCTTTTACATTTTCAGTTTATTTATTCTCTGATATTCTATTCTTGGGCTTCGCTGATGGCTCAGACAATAAACAATCTGCTTGCAATGTAGGAGACCTGAATTTGATCCCTGGATTGGGAAGATCCTCTGGAGAAAGAAATGGCAACCCCACTACAGAATTTGTGCCGGGAAAATAACAAGTCAGGAGAGCCAAGTTGGCTACAGTCTATGGAGTTGTAAAGAATTGGACACGACTGAGGACTAACACTTTCACTTTTTTTCTATTCTTCTAGATGCTCTTGAAGTGCAGTTGCTTACTTATTTTTTCCAGATAACTTATTGCAAATATATAGAAACACAACTGACACTTGTGCATTGATTTCATACCCTGCATATTGTTTGTTGCTTTTTTCTGGATTCTTTTTCTTCAGATTTTCTATGTATAAGACAATGTCATCTGTTAGTGTTCAGTTTCACTTCTTTCTTTCCAACTCAGAGACCTTTTATTTATTTATTTTTTCTTGATAATTTTTTCTACATTGAAGTTCCAGTTCAGTGTTGAATAGAAGTGATAAAAGTGGGGATAATTATTTTGTCCATGATCTTAAGCTAAAATCTTTCACCCTTTCACTAATGAGTATGGTGTTCAGTTCAGTTCAGTTCAGTTGCTCAGTCGTGCCCAACTCTTTGTGACCCCATGAATCGCAGCATGCCAGGCTCCCTGCCGGGGTCCAGCCTGGTGGATTCAGGGTGATTTGAAGGTGGGGACCAAGTCAGCGTCCTTGGAAAAATACATATTTAATTACAGATATATAGAGAGATTAGAAACGGATAGTATAGTNGGCCAAAGTACTGGAGCTTCAGCTTCAACATCAGTCCTTCCAATGAATATTCAGGACTGATTTCCCTTAGCATTGACTAGTTTGATCTCCTTGCTGTCCAAGAGACTCTCAAGAGTCTTCTCCAATACTACAGTTCAAAATCATCAATTCTTCAGCATTCACCCTTCTTCATGATTCAACTCACATCCATACATGACTATGGTAAAAACCACAGACGAAATGGACCTTTGTCAGAAAAGTAATCTCTCTGCTTTTCGATTGCTGTCTAGGTTTGCCATAGCTTTTCTTCCAAGGAGTAAGCTCTTTATTAGGGAAATGCAAATCAAAACTGCAATGAGGTATCCCTATACACAAGTCTGAATGCCCATCACCAAATAATCTACAAACATAAATGCTGGAGAGGATGTGGGTAACAGAGAACCCTCTTGCACTGTCATTAGGAATGTAAATTGATACAGCTACTATGGAAAACAGTATGGACACTCCTTAAAAATCTATGGAAAAAACACCATATAACCTAGCAACTCCACTACTGGGCATATACCCTGAAAAAACCATAACTGAAAAAGACACATGTACCCCAAAGTTCACTGCACACTATTTACAGTAGCTAAGATGTGGAAGCAACCTAGATAGCCATCAATAGATGAATGGATAAAGAAGTTGTAGCACATATATACAAAGGAATATTACTCAGCCATAATGAGAGACAAATTTGAATCCATTGTAGTGAAGCAGATGAACTTAGAGCCTGTTATACAGTATGAGTGAAGTAAGTCAAAAAGAAAACAATGAATATTGTACATTAATGCATATATATGGAATCTTGAAAATTGGCACTAATGAACCTGTTTGCAAAGCAGGATAGACAGGCAGACCGAGAATGAACTTGTAGACACAGTGGGGGAAGAGGAAGGAAGAATTGAGAGAGTAGAATTGACATACATATACTACCATGTGTAAAATAGATTGCTAGTAGGAAGCAGCTGTATAGCACATGGAACTCAACTTAATGCTTTGTGAAGACCCAGAGGTGTGGGATAGAGGAGCGGAGGGAGGCTCAAAAGGGAAGGGACATATGTATAGTTATAGTTGAGTCACATTGTTGTATAGCAGAAATCAACACAACATTATAGAGCAAGTATCTTTCAATTTAAAAAATAATTCTTACAAGTGGCAAAAAAAATGTATAGTGAAGAACCTTCTCATATGTATCAAGTTAGCAAATATTAAAAATAGTGCTTACACTTGAGAAGAAATGAAAGAAGCATTTTTATATGCCTGTTCCTATAGAGGAAATTTATGAAACTTATTGGAAAGCACTTAAAAATTTTAGGTTAATATCATANACCTTCTCATATGTATCAAGTTAGCAAATATTAAAAATAGTGCTTACACTTGAGAAGAAATGAAAGAAGCATTTTTATATGCCTGTTCCTATAGAGGAAATTTATGAAACTTATTGGAAAGCACTTAAAAATTTTAGGTTAATATCATAAAAGGAATTACCCCCTTTCAGTCTATAATTATACTTAGGGGGATCTATCCTATAGAAACAGCAAGAATGTTTACAAATATTTACATACAAGTTTGTACATCAAAGCAAATTTTGATAATAATGAAGAATCAAATATCACATGACATTTAACAAAAGAGAATGATTTTTAAAGTTATAGACCTCCTTCAAAATCCAAGGGGAATTGGTTCTATGACCCCTGCAGATATCAATTCCTTTGCATAAAGTGCATAGGTGAGCTGACCCGCCATATCTGCAGGTTCTACAGTCAATTGTACATATATTATACATAATTGTACAAATATTGTTTTTTATAATGATTTTCAGTTTAGTTCAGTTGAGTCACTCAGTAGTGTCTGACTCTTTCTGACCTCATGAATTGCAGCACGCCAGGCCTCCCTATCCATCACCACTCCCAGAGTTCACTCAAACTCATGTCCATCGAGTTGGTGATGCCATCCAGCCATCTCATCCTCTGTCGTCCCCTTCTCCTCCTGCCCCCAATCCCTCCCAGCATCAGAGTCTTTTCTAATGAGCTCTTCACATGAGGTGGCCAAAGTATTGGAGTTTCAGCCTCAGCATCAGTCTTTCCAATGAACACCCAGGACTGGTCTCCTTTAGGATGGATTAGTTGGATCTCCTTGCAGTCCAAGGGACTCTCAAGAGTCTTCTTCAGCACCACAGTTCAAAAGCATCAATTCTTCAGCACTCAGCTTTCTTCACAGTCCAACTCTCACATCCACACATGACCACTGGAAAAACCATAGCCTTTGATTTGGTTGGACCTTTGTTGGCAAAGTAATATCTCTGCTTTTTAATATGCTATCTAGGTTAGTCATAATGTTCCTTCCAAGGAGTAAGCATCTTTTAATTTCATGGCTGCAGTCACCATCTGCAGTGATTTTGGAGCCCCCCAAAATAAAGTCTGACACTGTTTCCACTGTTTCCCCATCTATTTCCCATGAAGTGATGGGACCAGATGCCATGATCTCAGTTTTCTGAATGTTGAGATTTAAGCCAACTTTTTCAGTCTCCTCTTTCACTTTCATCAAGAGGTACTATTTAAAGCACAGAAAAGTTTTTAAGAGTGAAAGTGTGTGGGATTTAAGAAGCTTGCAAATTCCCTTTACAGATAGCACCATGTCTTCTTTGTTGAATCAGTGACTCAGTGAATAAATCTGCACATTTACATACATAAACATATTTGAAGAATGAATGAATAAATGAATTTATAAAAAGTTGGCTTGAAGCTGAACATTAAAAAAAATAAGATCGTGGCATCCAGCCCAATTATTTCACGGAAACTGCTGCTGCTCCTGCTGCTGCTGCTGCTAAGTCGCTTCAGTCGTGTCCGACTCTGTGTGACCCCAGAGATGGCAGCCCACCAGGCTCCCCCATCCCTGGGATTCTCCAGGCAAGAACACTGGAGTGGGTTGCCATTTCCTTCTCCAATGAATGAAAGTGAAACATTTTCCAGCAAGCCACTCTCTGTGAATCAATACATTTTAGGTTTGTTTCTATAGTCCAGTGTTCTTGCCTGGAGAATCCCAGGGATGGGGGAGCCTGGTGGGCTGCCATCTATGGGGTCACACAGAGTCAGACACGACTGAAGCAACTTAGCAGCAGCAGCAGCAGCAGCAATTATACCAGCAGAGACAGTTTTTTAAATTTTTGTGAGAACAAAAGCAGAACAGTTTTCTGATCTGGCATGTAAGAAGCTTGGAAATCACCACTCCATCTTAACAAGTGAAAAAAGAGAACAAACTGAAAATCAGCAATTTTTATGTCAGAGAACTAAAGGTCATGGGACAAACTGCTGCCTCCAAAATGGTTGAGGCAGACAGGCAAACACAGAGAACCACAAATTATCAGAGTGGAAACCCAGGAGCAGAAATCCCCATGAGATTCAGTAGCAGAATAGGAAACAGATATACTACCAGAGGCTCAGTTTGGTCAAGTCTGAGAGTTAAAAACTCTAAGAGTGTCCAACGGGCCCTATGCTTTTGTGAATTTTACCTCTAGGAGCTGGACCAGATTCTTACATTAATATCAGAGAAAAAGTACCTTGCATTTTCAGCAGGGGGAGGAGAAAGGAAGAAGTTTTGAAACATACCAGAATACTCTGTTCTTTTTGACAAGGTTTAACCTTAAGAGAAATTACTATATCAGAGCCTAAATTTATTGAGTTTTCTTTTTTTTTTTTCCGTGCCTATCTAACATAGGTGAAGGGAAAATTCTAACTCTAGCCTACTTACCAATCATATTCCATCTAAGAAGTGGGGAAAAACTGAGAAACACTCATGAAATTCACAGACCAAAAGTGAATTAGGTCTAAAAGATAGACCTAATGACAGGACTATAGAGTGCTTCCACTCCTCCTCCACAGAGCTCACCACATATTACTAAAGGCGCTCACTATGGCAGTTCCTTTTACCCAGTCATCATGTACAGCTATCAGGAAAAAAATGACAGGGTTTAAAAAATAGCAAAACACACAGTTTGAACAGAGTAAGCGTCAGAGCATCCTATAATAAGGATGATGGATTTATCAGACTAGGAATTTATATTAACTGTAATTAATATTTTAAGGACTTTAACAAATAAAATAGACTGCAAACAAGTATAGATAGGTAATAGAAGCAGACAGATGGAAATTCTAAGACAGAATCAAAAAGAAAAATAAATTAATTAATTTTTTTAAAAAAAGAAAGCTTAAAAAAAAAAGAAATGCTAGAGATTAAAAACTATAACAGAAATGAAGATGGGATAAGGAGTAGACTTGTTAGAGATGAGGTAAGAATCTCTGGGTTTAAGGATTTCTCAATAGAACTTCCAAAATTAAAAGACAAAGAGGAAAAAATACTGGAAAAAAATCCCAAAAGTTCCAAAGACTATGAGACAACAACAAAGGGGATAATTCATGTGAAATGGCAGTGAAAGTGAAAGCCACTCAGTCATGTCTGACTCTTTGGACTATACAATCCATGGAATTCTCCAGGTCAGAAGACCGGAGTGGGTGGCCTTTCCCTTCTCCAAGGGATGCTGCTACTGCTAAGTCACTTAAGTCGTGTCCAACTCTGTGCGACCCCATAGACGGCAGCCCACCTGGCTCCTCCATCCCTGGGATTCTCCAGGCAGGAACACTGGAGTGGGTTGCCATTTCTTTCTCCAATGCATGAAAGTGAAACGTGAAAGTCAAGTCAGGGGATACTAGAAGGCAAAAAAAAAAGAAAGATATGAAAGACACTGGAAGCGATAATGATTGAAAATTTTACAAAATTAAGGTTAGATACCAAACTAAAGACCCAAGACACAGAATCCAACAAGCAGGGTGAATGCCAAAAGGTTACGTGTAGGTATCATATTCAAAGTGTAGAAAGTCAAAGATAAAGGAAAACCTCGAAAAGATGCCAAAGGACACCAAAAAACCCTTATCTACAGAGAGGCAATGACAAAAATTACATTGGACTACTATTCAGAAATAATGCAAGCAAGAAGAGCATGGAGTGAAATATTTATAGTGTTTATAAGAAAAGAATTATCAAGCTAGAATTTCATATCCTGCAAAATTTAATCTTTCAGAAATGAAAAATAGACCTTCTCAGACAAACTAAAGAAATTTATCACCAGTAAACCTATTGTGGTAGAAATGATAAAAGAAGATCAAAGATAATAAAAATTATAAAGGTCAGAAAAATCAAATTTACATAAAGAAAAGAGTATTAGAGATGGAATAAGTAAACAAAAAAATTTCTGTTGTTCTTCTTAACTGATCTAATAGAAATCAGATTGTTCAAAAAAATAATAGCAGCTTTGTAATTAATTATGTATGTTTCTGTGTAAGTAAAATGAATGACAGCATGCTACAAAAGATAGGAGGGAGGACATGGGTTATTTTCTTATTGTAAGATTACTTATACTACAAGCAGTATGGTGTTACTTGAAAGTGAACTTAGGTTAGTTGTAAAATGTATACTGCAAACACTAGGGCAACCCACTAAAAAAAGTAAACCAAAAAATATAACTGATGTGTTAAGAAAGAAAATGGCATCATATATTACAAAAGGCTCAACTAGAATGACAAAAAGAGTGGAAGCCAAAAATAAGAACAAGGCAATAAATAAAAAACAGTAACAAATATGATAGCTATTATTCCAACTATATCAATCATCACTTTGGATGTTAATGTTCTAATATGCCAACTAAAGGAAGCGGGAAAGTACGGCTGAAGATGGTGACATAGGAGGACCTTGAACTCACCTCGTCCCATGGACTCACTGGATCGACAACTATTACAGTTTCCTCTAAAAGAAAAGTCCAACACAAGCTAATTGATTCCAACATACCAAGTGAATGAGGAAAAACCCACATGGAAGCAACTAGGAGACACTGAGATACCATCTTGCCATAAACCCCACTCCCAGAGACCCACAACCAGGAGGGAATTCAAAACTCCTAGCTTCTGGCACAGCAGCAAAGGATTTCAACC
The DNA here is from genome assembly GCA_006410875.1 of Neotragus pygmaeus. Classification (NCBI taxonomy): domain Eukaryota; kingdom Metazoa; phylum Chordata; class Mammalia; order Artiodactyla; family Bovidae; genus Neotragus; species Neotragus pygmaeus. The sequence goes on from SJYV01007301.1 coordinate 59,259, forward strand.
TCACCTCTGGCACCCCAACTTTTCAGACATGCACCTGAGATATGAGCCCCACAGAATCCAGCTTTGAAAGCCGACAGGGCTTGCATCTATGAGACCCCCAAGGTTAAAGCAAGGGATAATGCCAGCAATAAGGGGAAGTGAAAAGGTACCTTGGTTGTTCCTCTTCAACCTACAACCTGTAAAACATCCACATTGCAACAAAGTTGTCTCTGCCCGACACACCAGCACACTAGAGAATTCTACATATCTTTAAAGCTAAGGGTGGGTAAACTGGAATAGACAGAGAAGGCAGAAAGGAGAGAAAGCAGAGGCTGTACCTGCAAACTTGGACCTCCAGCCATGACAGCTAAGTCTGCAACCACAGAGAACCCAGGAGTAGCAGAGCAGGTGGCACAGATGACCCTGGCCGCCTGGCTACAGCCACACCTGCAGCCACAGGTAACTGAGGAGTAGCGGCAGTGGGACACTGCTCCTCCCGCTGCTGAGCCACGACTCCAGCCCCCTGTCCCCTAACCCACAGCAATGGAGCCCACAAACTTTAAAACATCAGACCTGTCACAAGTGGCGGCATGATCCTGGCTCCTGTATCACTCTTCCCCTCCCACAGTGGTGGTGGAGCCTGAGAATCAGGTGATCCTGGACAGGAGGGAAGAGCCCACCTTCCCAGTGCTCTAGGCAGCAAGGACAGTGATGCTTACAGAACCCCTAAGGTACAGAAAAGTGATGGTGAGGGCACAGGCAACAACTCTGACAGAGTGCTGGAGGGTGGAATGTGCAGGCGTTAAAGCACAAAATAACCAGAAATAGCTCCTGCAAGAAAACTCCAATACTTATGCTATTCCACCACCTACTGGAAAATAAAAGAAAGCTCTCTAATTTCTAACTCATCGAATCATTAGAATCGAGCAGAAAGGTATTCCCTGCTTAAAATGCACCAGAAGAGGAAAGACTCAACAAGAGCCATGAAGAACCAGTTAACACAATTTCGCAAAAAGAAAATGAATTATCCAGAAATTGAACTTTAAGTCCCAAAATACTGCAGCCTAACTGATAGAGAATTCAAAATAGCTGTCATGAACAAACTGAAGAAGTTACATGAAAACTCAGAAAGGCAGCTCAGGAATAAAATTAATGAACAAAAGGAATACTCTACCCATAAGACTCAGACTGCAAAAAAAAAGAACCAAATAAAAATTCTGGAGCTGAAAAACTCAATAAATGAGATGAAGAATGCATTAGAAATCTCTAAAAACAGAGCAGACCATATGGGAAAGTTAACATGGGCATGAAGATAGAAATCTAGAAATGATACAAGTAGAATAGGAAATAGAAATAAGATATAAAAATGACAAAATTCTGTGAGAGCTATCCAACTCTTTTAGGCAAGTCAATCTGGGTAAAGGGTATCCCAGAGAAGAAAGGGAGAAAAGAACAGAGAGCATTTTTAAATAAATAATAGTTGAGAACTTCACAAACATGGGGAAGGAACTAGATACACTAGGACACGAAAATAAAAATCTCCTAATAATCTTAATGCAAAAAGACCTTCAAGACACATTAAAATTATCACAGGTCACTGATAAGAGAATTTTAAAGGTAGCCTTAAAAAAAGGGATGGTAGCCTGCAAAGGAACCCCCATTAGTCTATCAGCAGAAAAATTCTACAGGGATGGCAGAGGGCAGAGGGGTGACATTCCCAAAATACTCAGAGACAAAAACTGTCACCCAAGAATATTCTATGTGGCAAAGTCATCATTCAGATATGAAAGAGAAATAAAGACTTTCCAAAGACAAAAGCTGAGAGTTCATTCCCCTAGACCTGCCTTACAGAAATCTTGAAAGGAGCTCTTCTACCTTAAATGCACATTAAATTTTCAGTAAGGTGATATATCTGGAGAAGGAAATGGTAACCCACTTTAGTATTCTTGCCTGAAAAATCCCACGGGCCACAGTGTAAAGGGTTGCAAAGAGTCAGACATTACTGAGCAACTGAGCAAGGAGATACATAGACAGACAAAACTAAAAAACAAACAAACAAAAACAACTGCAACTCTGCATCAGAATAGATTTTGTAAAATTTTGTTGTAGCATAAAGATTAAAGGGAAAGAAGTAGAAAAAATAACTAGAGCTATTTCAATTTAGTAACAAATTCGCAACATAAAATAATTTGAGAAAACAAAAACACAAAAACGGAAGAGGAAATTGATGGAACTCATATAGGCAAATGACAAGAAGCTATCAGCAGAAAAACAACTGTATTATCTATAAGAAATTTTATTTCATTTTTTATTATTTTTTATTAGAGTATAGTTGCTTTAAAAGCTTGTGTTAGTTTCTACTGTACAGCAAAGTGAATTAGCTATACTCATACATACCCCTCTGTTTTGGATTTCCTTCCCATTTAGGTCATCACAGAGCATTGAGTAGAGTTCCCTGGGCTATACTATACAGTACATTCTCATTGGTTATCTATTTTATACATATTATCAATGGTGTATATACATCAATCCCAATCTCCCAATTCACCCCACCCCCCTTCCTCCCTGGGTATCCATGTTTGATCTCTATCTGTGTCTTTATGCTTTGCAAATAAGTTCATCTGTATCATTTTTCTGGATTCCACATTTAAAAGATATTTTTCTCTGATTTACTTCAGTCTGTATGACAGTCTCTAAGTCCCTCCACATCTCTACAAATGACACAATTTTGCTTCTTTTTATGACTGCGTAAAATTCCATTGTATATATGTACTGCATCTTCTTTATCCATTCCTCTCTTGATGGACATTTAGTTTGTTTCCATGTTCTGCTGTCAATAGTGCTGTAAGGAACACTGAACTGAAGGATATTGTTGAATTTTGGTTTTCTCCAGATATACGCCTAGGAGTGGGATTGCTGGGTAGTTCTATTTTTAGTTTTTCAGGGAACCTTGATACTATTCTGTCTGTGGCTGTACCAGTGTGCATTCCCACCAACAGTGTAGGAGGCTTCCCTTTCCTCCACATCCTTTGCCGTATTTATTGCTTATAAAATTTTTTGATGATAGCAGTTCTGACCAGTGTGAGGTGATCTCATTTTAGTTTTGATTTTCATTTCTCTAATAATTAGTAACTGAGCATTTTTTTCCTGTGCTTGTTGGTCATCGGTATGTCTTCTTTGGAGAAATGTCTAACTAGGTCTGCTCACTTTTTCATTTTGTCTTTTTCTTTTTTATATTGAGCTGTATGAGCTATTTGTATATTTTGGAGAGTAATCCTTTATCAGTTATGTCATTTGCAGATATGCATTAAGTGGGTTGTCTTTTCCAGTTGTTTATGGTTTCCTTTGCTATGCAAAAGCATTTAAGTATAATCAAGTCCCATTTGTTTATTTTGTTTTTATTTCCATTACTCTAGAAAGTAGGTCCAAAAAGATATCACTGCTATTTTCATATCATAGAGTGTTCTGCCTATGTTTTTCTCTAAGAGTTTTATAGTATGTGGTGTTGTATTTAGGTCTTTAATCCATTTTGAGTTTATTTTTCTGTGTGTTATTAGAGACTATTATATTCTTTTACATGTAGCTGTCCAGTTTTTCAGTAAGCATCATTTATTGAAGAGATTGTCTTTTTTCCAGGTATTCTTGCCTCCTTTGTTATAGATTAATTGATCATAGGTTGTGGGTTTATTTCTGGGTTTTCTATCTCATTCCATTGATCTATATTTTTATTTCTGTGCCAGTACCATACTGTTTTGATTACTGTAGCTTCATAGTATAGTCTGAAGTCAAGGAACCTGATTCTTCCAGTTTTATTTTTCTTTCAAGATTTCAATTTTTCAATATTGNGTCTTTAATTAATTTTGAGTTTATTTTTGTATATGGTGTTAGAGAATGTTCTAATTGCATTCTTTTACAATTTTCTCAGCACCACTTATTGAAGAGACTGTCTTTTCTCCATTGGGTATTCTTGCCTCCTTTGTTATAGATTAATTGATCATAGGTTGTGGGTTTATTTCTGGGTTTTCTATCTCATTCCATTGATCTATATTTTTATTTCTGTGCCAGTACCATACTGTTTTGATTACTGTAGCTTCATAGTATAGTCTGAAGTCAAGGAACCTGATTCTTCCAGTTTTATTTTTCTTTCAAGATTTCAATTTTTCAATATTTCTTTGGCTATCTGGGGTCTTTTGTGTTTCCTGTGTTCCATACAAATTTTAAGATCTTTTTTTGTTCTAGATCTGCAAAAAAACGCATTGGTACAAAAGTACACATGCACTCCCCTGTTCATAACAGCACTGTTTACAATAGCCAAGACATGGAAGCAACCTAAATGTCCATTGGCAAAGGAATGGATAAAGAAGGTGTGCTACATGTGTACAATGGAAAAAGAACAAAATAATGCCATTTGAAGCAACATGGATGGACCTAGAGATTGTCATACTGAAATAAGTCAGACAGAGAATGACAAATGTTATATGATATCACTTACATGTGGAATCTAAAAAAAAGGCTACAAATGAACTTAGCTACAAACCTGAAATAGAGTTACAGATGTAAAAATAAACTTATAGTTACCAAAGGTGAGAGTTGGTGAGGGAAGGATAAACTGGGATCTTGGGATTAACGGGTAAACAATACCATATATAAAACAGAAAACTAATAAGGATTTACTGTATGCACAGGGAACACTACTCAATGTTCAGTAAGAACCTATATGGGGAAATCTTAAAAGGAATGGCTATGTATACATATAACTGATTCATTTTGTTGTACACTTGAAGCTAACACAACACTGTGAATCAACTATATGCCAATAAAAATTTTTAAAGAAGAAATAAAATAAAATAGATGTGTTCCACTATCACTTGAGATTGACAATCTAACCTTCTATCCACTGCACTCTTACTTTTTTGGTATGGGAAATAAAATTGATCACAATGGGGAGAAAAATCTATTATAAAAAGAGGGATAAAACAAATAGTTTCCCCTCATACTATGTATTCACAGACACACAAATTTTACCATAATTACCTTCCTGCAATGAATAGGTTAATGCATTTGTTGGAATATTTAACACCTCTGAAAAGTACCCAACTATAATAATAAATTTGCTAAAGGTATCAGCAATTTAATTCTGTAAGATGTTCCCTAACGCAAATGGCAACAAATTTAGTAATCTGATTCAGCCCCATATAGCTAGATATAACACAACAGGTCCTAGCACGTGGTAGAAACTCAATAAATGTTAAATAAATTAATGACTGATGCTGAAAAGTATCTAAGAGAGATATAATTTGGGGAAATATGAATCATGTGCTTACTTACTCCATTTCCATTGCACTTTGCTGAACAGTGATTTAATTTGTCTATAAACGGCCTTACTTCTAAACATTGACGATTTACACAAATCTAAAGACAAACAAACAAATTTTTTTCCAAGTTAGAGGAGTCCAGTTATCTTAACATTACCATCAGTAATTCTATAACATAGGACAACAGTTATTCAGTGCAGTAAATTTCCTTAAGTACCGTTTCTGCTGTATCCCACAGATTTTTATGTTATATTCTCATTTTCATTTAATTCAAAGTGTTTTTCCATTTCTTTTGAGATTTCTCCTTTGGCATAAGTGTTATTTAGAAATGTATAGTTTAAGCTACAAATATCTGGGGATTTTTCAGATAAATTTAATGTAAATTATGGACTTTTGTTTTAGCATTGTGGATAGTGCAGTCTTCATTTATGTAGGGGTAAATGGTACATGGAAATTCCCTGCATTTTCTGCAACTTTTGATGTAAACTTAGAACTTTTCTAAAAATTAAAGTATTTTTAAAAATAAATTTTTCTAGAAATGATTCAGGTTTATGTTATTACTTCCCCATGTAATAAGAAGCTTGGAAGTTGCCACTCCATCCTAAAAACAACGAAAGAGTTGAACAAACTGAAAAGCAAAAACTCTTTCAGGATTCATAAAAGTGGTTTGGTGGCAAATCACTGCTCTCAAATTGGAGAGACAGACAAGCAAATACAGTGAGTCACAGCTTACCAGAGCAAAGATTAACAAGCAGAAAGCTCAGATACCAGTGCCAGGGAAGGAAAGTGATGAATTGTGAGCACCTCAATTAGGACAAGGAAATGGCAATCCACTCCAGTGTTCTTGCCTGGGGAATCCTAGGGACGGCAGAGCCTGGTGGGCTGCCACCTATGGGGTCACACAGAGTCAGACACAACTGAAGCAACTTAGCAGCAGCAGCAGCAGCAGTAAGAGCAATCCCAAGACTTAAAAACTCCAGAGGCAGCCAGTCATGAGGAACCCCCATTGTTTCATGTGATGTATATCCAGAAGCTCAACCAGGTTCTCACAGTAAATATTAGAGAAGTTTTTTTTCTTGTAATCTTGCAGAAGGAGGGGAAAAGAAACCATTTTGAAGTAGCCAGAGCAGTCTGTTCTTAACAAAGCTGGCCCTCAGGAGAAATGAGTTATTAATAAATATAGCTTAATCTGCATGTGTTCTATCAGAGCCTAATTGATCTGGAAGAAGGGAAATACCCAGTATCAGTCCGCTCCTAACCTTCCATATGTGAAAAGAGAAATACCCAACTCCAGTCTGCTCCAGCCATACTGTCCCATATAAGGGAAAAAAAAAAACAAAACTGAAAAACACTTGTGAAGTTCACAATCCAAAGGCATAGGTTCACTGAAAGACAGATCTAATCATAGGACTGAAGAATATTTCCCTGCCACAACACCTCACCACCACATTACTAAAAGTCCATTTACAGCAGGTCCATTTAGTGGGTTGCCATTTACAGCAGTCCTTTTGCCTGGCACATCATGCTCAGCTCTCAAGAAAACAGATAAGGTTATATTAAAAGCCAAAACACACAATTTGAAAAATGGCGCAAGTATCAGAACCAGACATTATCAGGAATACTGAAATTATCAGCCTTGGAGTTTAAAACAATTATGAGAAGGAAATAGCAACCCACTCCAGTATTCTTGCCTGAAGAATCCCATTGACAGAGGAGCCTGGTACAGTCCATGGGGTCGCAAAGAGTCGGACACAACTTAGCGAAGACTCACTCATTCATGATTAACATCTTAAGGGCTCTAACAAAGTAGATAGCATGCAGGAACAGATAGGCAATGGAAGCAGAGAGACAGCAATCCCAAGGGGAAAGAAATAAATGCTGGAATGAAAAAAAGCACTAACAAAAATGAATAATGCCTTTAATGGGCTTATTAGTATACTTCACATATCTGAGGAAGGAACCTCTGAGCTAGAGGATATATCAAAAGAATCCTTGAAAACAAAAAAGCAAAAAGACAAAAAAAAAAAGAATATTCAAGGGACAACTATAAAAAAGCATAATGTATATGTAATGGAAATACCAGAAGAAAAAGAAAAAGGAACAGAAGATATATTTGAAACAATGTGCATGCTCAGTCATTTCAGTCATATCCTACTCTTGGTGATCCCATGGACCGTAGCCCGCAAAAGCCCGCAAACTCCTCTGTCCTTGGGGATTCTCCAGGCAAGAATATGGGAGTGGTTTGCCATGCCCTCCTGCAGGGGATCTTCCCAAACCAGGGATCAAACCCAAGTCTCTTATATCTCCTGCACTGGCAAGTGGGTTCTTACTAGTGCCCCTTTGAGAACCCATTTGAAACAATAATGACTGAGAATTTTCCCCAAATTAATATCAGATACAAAACCACAGTTTTAGGAAATTCAAAAAACAATAAGCAGGATAAAAAAAAAAAAAACTACACCTAGGCATATCATGTCCAAACAGAAAATCAAAGAATAAATCTTTTAAAAGCAAGATTAAAAAAAAAAAAAAACGTACCTATAGAGAAACAATGATAAGAATTATATCTCATTTCTCCTCAGAAGCCAGGCAGTCAGAAGAGAGTGGAGTAAAATATTGACAGAAAAAAAATCCCCAATCTAGAATTCTGTATACTGTGAAACTTTCCTTCAAAAGTTGTGGAGAAATAAAGCCTTTCTCAGACATACAGAAATTGAGAGAGTTTTTTAAAAGAAGTTCTTTAGAAAGAGGAAAAAGAATATAGGCCATAAACTAATAGTATGTACAACACCAAGAGTGAAGGCTTATATGAACTATTTCCTTTGTGTAATAAACATGTGTCAATGTAGGCTGATCAGTTGTAACAATAATACCATACTGAATGGAAGAAGTTAATAACATGGTAACATATGCTTATGTGGGGCCAGAGTGTATAAGGGAAAGCTTTATATAATTTCCTCTCACTTTTGTTGTGAATCTAAAATTGTTCTTAAAAAGACAGTCCAAAAAATGATTCAGGGCAGGGATATGGGAGTAACAAATGAAACAAGACTAAAATAAAAAATCAGAACCAAAAGAAAAACCACTTTTTATTACAATAGGCTGAAATCTAACAAAACCACCCTTAAGAGCACAGTTTAAATAATATACTGTATTCCTTGCCTATATACAAAGTTCATATAGAAAGAAATCAATAAATGGGAGTTTTCATTAAATATGAGCTGTTATTCAGTTCAGTTCAGTTCAGTCGCTCAGTCGTGTTCGACTCTTTGTGACCCCATGAATCGGAGCACCCCAGGCCTCCCTGTCCATCACCAACTCCGAGAGTTCACCCAAACTCATGTGCATCGAGTTGGTGATGCCATCCAGCCATCTCATCCTCGGTCATCCCCTTCTCCTCCTGCCCCAAATCCCTCCCAGCATCAGGGTCTTTTCCAATGAGTCAACTCTTCCCACGAGGTGGTCAAAGTATTGGAGTTTCAGCCTCAGCATCAGTCCCTCCAATGAACACCCAGGACTGGTCTCCTTTAGGAAGGACTGGTTGGATCTCCTTGCAGTCCAAGGGACTCGCAAGAGTCTTCTCCAGCACCACAGTTCAAAAGCA
>SJYV01007301.1:68256-108210 GCA_006410875.1 Neotragus pygmaeus
CCATGCTAAGTCTAACTGACCACCTATAAAAGATAAAAGTAGGTAATAATATCTACCTTAGTGGATTATTATTAAAATTAAGATGATATTATTTAGTCACTCAATTTTTTGCCTTCTCCTAATTCTATCTCTTTCTACAATTTTTAAACATTAGCCCATCAAAGGTGATTGTGCACATACTGTGAGGGCAGGTAACATTATTCTGAGTATTGACAGTGTTTAATCAATTCAGTTGTGAATCTGAGACTACCAGGTTAGGAATATTCTTCATCCAATCCTATCTTTACTAATCCAAATATTAGTAAAATAATCCTTCTAAAGGTACCAATGTGCCCTATTATTAATTTCTCCCTTGAATACCCTCTCTCATGTTAGGGACTTTCTCTCAGCTCAGTCTGGGTTTTACACGGTAATATGGAAACACCAAAAGGGCAATATGTTGAAAATGTGAAATCGCATGTTAAATATTTCCTTAAGTCCAGTATACTGACCAAGTCCACAAAGTAAAAGAATTTGCCCTTCCATAGTCCAAATGGTGTATTTAGATTCCCTCTACCTTATTATCAAATGCTATGAGGCACAATCCCCTTCACAGATCACAGCCTTGTTGTGGCAAAGGGGCTTGCTTCACCTTCAATGAAGCTATGAACCACGCTGTGTAGAGCCACCCAAGATGGACAGGTTACAGTGAAGAGTTCTGACAAAACATGGTCCACTGGTGGAGGTAATGGCAACCCATTCCAGTATTCTTCCCTGGAAAAAGCCATGAACAGTATGAAAAGGCAAAAAGATATGACACCGGAAGATGGGCCCCCAGGTCAGAAGAGGGGTAGAGCTGGTGGGGTAGAGCAGGGGACAGTTATTGATAGCTCCAGACAGAACGAAGTGGCTGGGCCAAAGCAGAAACAGTGCTCAGTTGTGGATATATCTGGTGGTGAAAATAAAGTCTGATCCTGTAAAGAACAATATTGCATAGGAACCTGGAATGTTAGGCCCATGAATCAAGGTAAATTGAATGTGGTCAAGCAGGAGACTGCAAGATTGAACATTAACATCTTAGGAATCAGTGAACCAAAATAGATAGGAATAGGCAAATTTAATTAGGATGACCATTATATCAACTACTATTGTCAAGAATCCTTTAGAAGAAATGGAGCAGCCTTCACAGTCAACAAAAGTCTGAAATGCAGTACTTTGGTTAAACCGCAAAAAAATGACAGAATGACCTCAATTTGTTTCCAAGGCAAACCACTTAACGTCACAGTAAACCAAGTCTATGCCCCAGCAACTGTGCATAAGAAGTTAAAGTTGACCAGCTCTTTGAAGACATACAACACCTTCTAGAACTAAAACAAAAAATATGTCCTTTTTATCATAGGAGATTTGAATGCAAAAGTAGGAATTCAAGAGATACTCGGAATAACAGGCAAGTTTGGTCTTGGAATACAAAATGAATCAGGACAAAGGCTAACAGTTTTGTCAAAAAAAACATGCTGGTCATAAAAAAAATACCCTTTTCCAACAACCCAAGAGAGGACTCTATGCATGAACATCACCAGATGGTCAATACCATAATCAGACTGATTTCTTTTCAAATGAAGATGGAGAAGCTCTACACAATCAGCAAAAACAAGATGTAGGTTGATTGTGGCTCAGATCAACAGTTCCTTATTGCAAAATTCAGGCTTAAATTGAAGAAAGTAGGGAAAACCACTAGGCCATTCAGGTATGACCCTAATCACATTCCTAATACAGTGTAACTGATTAATAGATTCAAGGAATTATATCTGGTAGAGTTCCTGAAGAATTGTGGGCAGAGATTTGCAACAAACCATCCCAAAGAAAAAGAAACGCAAGAAGGCAAAGAGGTTGTCCAACGGGGCTTTACAAATAGATGAGAAAAGAAGAGAAGTGAAAAGCAAGGGAGAAAAGGGAAAATATACTCAATTGAATTCAGAGTTCCAGAGAACAGCAAGGAGAGATAAGAAGACCTTCTTAAGTGAACAACACAGAGAAGTAGAGGGAAACAACAGAATGGTATAGACTAGAAATCTCTTCAAGAAAACTGGAGATATCAAAGGAATATTTCATGCAAGGGTGGGCACAATAAAGGACAGAAACAGTAAGGACCTAACAGAAGCAAAAGAGATTAAGAAGATGTGGCAAGGATACACAGAATAATTATACAAAAAAGTCTTAATGACCCAGATAACTACAATGGTGTGGTCACTCATCTAAAGCCAGACATCCTCAAGTGTGAAGTCAAGTGAGTCTTAGGAAGCATTACTACTAACAAAGGTGAAAGAAATCCTACTGAGCTCCTATTTAAAATCATGTATATGGGGTTCTCATACGTATGAACTAAAATCTTATTTCTCCAGTTAATCTGTCTTCTGTCATTTTAATTATTTGACCAGGCAAAAGAACCAGAGAAGTTAATGGGGATGGGAAAAAATAAATAAAATAAAGTAGAAGCACCTTGGACTTCCTCCAAAGCTATGATCAAGCATTTAACAATAAAAAGAAAGTCAGCATACAGAAATCAATTGAATTTCTGTATACTAACAACAGCTGAAAAAAATTTTTTTAATTTCATTGCAATAGCATCAAAATCAATTTGATATTTTGGAATAAATTTAACCAAGTAAGAGATGTATAGCCTGAAAATTAAAAGATCTTCATGAAAGAACTCTAAGAAGACACAAAAAGAAAGATATTCTATTATCACAGGTCAAAAGAATTTACATCATTAAAATATCCATGTAGGGACTTCCCTGATGGACTAGTGGTTAAGAATCTGTCTTGCAATGTAGGGTACATAGGTTTGATCCCTGGTCAACAAGCTAAGATCTCACATGCCACAGAGCAACTAAGTGTGCACACCACAAGGACTTAGTCTGTGTGCCACAACTAGAGAGTCTCTGTGTTGTAACAAAGATCCTGTGTGCCACAGCTAAGACCTGAGAGAGTCAAATAAATATTTAAAGAAAAAAAGAACTCCATATCACCCAATGCCATCTACAGATTCAATGTAATCCCTAACAAAATTCCAAAGGTATTTTTCATAGAAATATAAAAAACAATTTGAAAATTTGTATGGAACCACAGGAGATCCTGAATAGCCAAAGCAATCTTGAGAAAGAACAAAGCTAGAGGTACACTTTCCTTATTACAATTATATAAAAAAGCTATAGAAATTCAAACACTATAGTACTGGTGTAAGAATAGACAAAAAACCAACAGAATAAGATTGAAATCCCAGAAACAAATCCTGACAATATGCTAAACTAAGATTTGACAAGGGAATCAAGAATACTCAATGAGGAAAGGAGAATCTCTTCAACAAGTTTCGAGAAAGCTGGACAGCCACATGCAAAAGAATGCAATTGATCCCCAAGTTCACACAGCTAAAAAAAAAAAAAAAAATTCATAAAGACAAACGCAAACACAGAAACCTTAAAACACCTAGAAGAAAACATAGTTCCGTTCAGTTCAGTCACTCAGTCGTGTCCCACTCTTTGCGACCCCATGAATCAAAGCACGCCAGGCCTCCCTGTCCATCACCAACTCCTGGAGTTCACTCAGACTCATGTCCATTGAGTCACTGATGCTATCCAGCCATCTCATCCTCTGTCGTCCCCTTCTCCTCCTGCCCCCAATCCCTCCCAGCATCAGAGTCTTTTCCAGTGAGTCAACTCTTCGCACGAGGTGGCCAAAGTACTGGTGTTTCAGCTTTAGCATCATTCCTTCCAAAGAAATTCCGGGGCTGATCTACTTTAGAATGGACTGGTTTGATCTCCTTCACAAGGGGAAACCTATTTAACATGGGTTTTGGTAATGACTTTTTCAATATAACACCAAAAGCATTAGCAACAAAGGCAAAAATTAAAAATGGGACTTCATCAAGCTGAAAAGTTTTNGAGTCAACTCTTCGCACGAGGTGGCCAAAGTACTGGTGTTTCAGCTTTAGCATCATTCCTTCCAAAGAAATTCCGGGGCTGATCTACTTTAGAATGGACTGGTTTGATCTCCTTCACAAGCGGAAACCTATTTAACATGGGTTTTGGTAATGACTTTTTCAATATAACACCAAAAGCATTAGCAACAAAGGCAAAAATTAAAAGTGGGACTTCATCAAGCTGAAAAGTTTTTGCACAGAAAAAGAAACAATTAAAAAATGTACCACTTTGGTGTGTGGATTATTTTGAGCTAAAGGCTATCAAAAAGTATATATATATACTACCCTTCCCTTAACTACCTAGAAGAATTTAAATTAGGGACTTTTTCCCCCCAGAAAAAGATATATTATCAAAGATAAATTCTATCTCACTGGCCTGATCTGGATGGCAGGGCAAATATATAATTACCAACCATCTGCTCTTCTTATCATCCTGTGAATGACCCTCCTGTCCTTAAAAGGCCCAGGACCCTATCTCATTCCTTAGTGCAGGACAACACATACAACTCATTTTATCTTTCTGTCTCTGAACCTCTTCTATGATCTCTGATTCTCTCATGTATATGGGATTCTCATATGTATGAACTAAAATTTTATTTCTCCAGTTAATCTGTCTTATGTCATTTTAATTATTTGACCAGGCAAAAGAACCAAAGAAGGTAATGAGGATGGGAAATTTCCCCCTTCTTGATAGTGTGAATCAGCAAAAAAAAAAACATGAGATATAAATATTATCCTGAGAAAGTCCTGAGAAAGAAGGAAATCCTACCATCTGCAGCAACATGGACTCCGAGGGCATTATGCTAAGTGAAATAAGTCAGACAGAGAAAGACAATACTTTATGATAACACTTATATGTGGAATCTAATTGAATTCAGAGAAACAAAGAGTAGAGCCATAGTTACCACAGGCTGCAAGGTAGGGAAAATGGGGAGATGTTCAAAGGTTACAAATTTCCAGTTATAACATGAAAAAACTTCTTGGAATATAACACACAGCATGACGTTTATACTTAGTAGTATCAAGTTATATACCTGAAAGTTGCTAAGAAAGTAGATCTTAAATGTCCTCACCATGAAAAAGAAATGGTAATTATATGATATAATGGAAGTTTAGCTAACACTATGGTGGTAATCATCCTGAAATATATAAAAGTACCAAAGTACCAAAAGTACAACTTAAACTTACCGAATGTTATATGTCAGTTGTGCATCAATAAAGTTGGTGGTTGAAGAGACTTAAACTTAACTAAAACTATAGATATACTAGAAAAAAAAAGAAAGAGAGAAAGCTCTTGGATACTAATCTGGGCAATACGTTTTGGATGACACAAAAGCACAGGCAACAATAGATAAGCAGGACTGCATCAAAATAAAAAAGTTCTCAGCAAACAAAATAAGCAACAAAGCAAAAATGAAACCTACAGAATGGGAGAAAAAAATAGCAAACCATATAGCTGATAAGGGATTAATTTCTAAAATATGCTACTCATAATTAAATCAGAAAGATAAAGAGATTTAAAAATAGCAAAGGACCTAAATGGATATTTCTCCAAATAAAAGCCAAACGACCATCAGATACATGAAAAGGGACTCAACATCACTAATCATCAGGGAAATGCAAATCAAAACCACAACTCACACCTTTTAGGATAGTGTGTTATCAAAGAGAAAAAGATAATAAGTATTAACAAGAATGTGGATAAAGTGAAACTTTTATATACTGTTGATAGGAGTGAAAATTGGCACAGTCATTATGGAAAACAGTAGACAGGCTTCTCAAAAATATAAGTGCACCACCTTAGGATCTAGCAAGCATATTACTGGGTATATACATGCAATATGTTAAGCAGATGACTGTGGCAATTATTTCATATTGTATATGCATATCAAAATATTAAGTCATACACCTTAAACATATATTTAAGAAGTTCAAAAACTAAAAAGAGATTGTGTGTGTGTGTTAGTTGCTTAGTTGTGTCCGACTCTTTGCAACCCCACAGACCACAGCCCCACCAGGCCCCTCAGTCCATGGGATTCTCCAGGCAAGAACACTGGAGTGGGTTGCCATTTCCTTCTCCAAAAGCAACTATAGAAAGAAAGAAAGTGAAGTCACTCAGTCATGTCTGACTCTTTGCAACTCCATGGACTGTAGCCTACCAGGCTCCTCCATCCATGGAATTTTCCAGGCAAGAGTGGGTTGCCATTTCCTTCTCCTAAAAAGAGACTTTAAACAGAATAAATAATTTAAATATATCTAAGTGACCACTGTCTTGGTAATGTTAATGAAAATATTGAGGACCAACTATATAGATGCTACAAAACAATACCTTTTCCAAATATACTCTCACAACGTGCATCAATATCTTGGCAGCCTCCATCATAACAAAAAGCTTTTCCTCCTTCACATTGCCGTCCATTGAGTATAGTTATATCAGCTGGACACCTTCCTGAGCTTCCATTACAAACCTCAGGAATATCACATTCAGGATGTGCAATGGGCCTACATGTAGCACCTGCTTCCATAAACTAGTCGAAATTAAAATATAAAAAGTAAGCATTATATATGATTATTGTGTTTACCAATATTTAATCTTGCTCTAATTCCGTTTATAGCTTGATGAAGTACTTATTCATTAGTGTCTCTCAGGATCTTCCTGTTATAAAAATTATAATAATCATATTGAAAAAAACTGAATGTTTCAACCAAAACAGGAGGTAAAGAATATGCACAAGGAAAAGCATATTACAAATACGATACAATGAGAGCCCAAGTTTTGGCTACAAGGCAGGAAAAGTAGCTTTTAGCTTGGGATAATTATTGCTTTAGGGAAAATTGTGAAATTTAGGTACTTTCTAAATAAAATATACTTATTCAAACCATAGTTTT
The DNA here is from genome assembly GCA_006410875.1 of Neotragus pygmaeus. Classification (NCBI taxonomy): domain Eukaryota; kingdom Metazoa; phylum Chordata; class Mammalia; order Artiodactyla; family Bovidae; genus Neotragus; species Neotragus pygmaeus. The sequence continues at coordinate 75,104 of SJYV01007301.1, forward strand.
AAAGTATGGACTATTGGTAATTCTATGAAAATGTGAAACCTAAATAACAGAATAGAATGCAAAGAATGATTAAAAAGGCAGTTCATGCCTTATGACCCAGCAATCCCACTGCTGGGCATACACACCAAGGAAACCAGAAGTGAAAGAGACACATGTACCCCAATGTTCACTGCAGCAATGTTTATAATATGCAGGACATGGAAACAACCTAGATGTCCATCAGCAGATGAATGGATAAGAAAGCTGTGGTACATATACACAATGGAGTATTACTCAGCCATTAAAAAGAATACATTTGAATCAGTTCTAATGAGATGGATGAAACTGGAGCCTATTATACAGAGTGAAGTAAGCCAGAAAGAAAAACACCAATACAGTATACTGACACATATATATGGAATTTAGAAAGATGGTAAAGATGACCCTGTATGTGAGACAGCAAAAGAGACACAGATGTATAGAATGGACTTTTGGACTCTGAGGGAGAGGGAAAGGGTGGGATGATTTGGGAGAATGGCATTGAAACATGTATACTATCATGTAAGGAATGAAGCGCCAGTCAATGTTTGATACAGGATACAGGATGCTCGGGGCTGGTGCACGGGGATGATCCAGAGAGATGATATGGGGTGGGAGGTGGGAGGGGGGTTCAGGATTGGGAGCTCGTATACACCCGTGGCGGATTCATGTCAATGTATGGCAAAACCAATACAGTATTGTAAAGTAAAATAAAGTAAAAAAAAAAAATTAAAAAGGCAGTTCAACTACTAAACTCTTCGGGAAATAAGGAACCCAATAGTAAACTTTCTCCTGACTTATCCTATGGGTCATTAACATTTTCATGTATAGCATTCTTAAAATTTATATAAAGAACACTAATTGGGCATTTATCTCATACTTCTTAATTGATGGCTTCTAGTTTATACTATGGAGAAGGCAAGATCACAGAGGAAAGAATTAACCATGGTAAGATTCCAGAGGTTGCGGGGGGGGGGTGGGTACCATATCAGTTAACTAAAGTGAAGAACACAGAACCAGTGGCAGGTCATTCAACAGAGGGGTTCTCATGTGATGGATCTGTCACATATATGTCACACATATATATGAAAAGTAAAACGGGACAGGAATGAACATCTTCATCATATAAGCTAAAATATAACCTTTAAGTCAAATGGTCTTTGTATAACAAATACATAGTTTAAATTTGTGCTGACATGCAGCATTTGGAAAATGTTATATCTAGTGAGTTTCATTATTTATGCATTTATGGGAAATTGCTTTATCTTTCAATTATATACTCACAAATACCCATCACAACCTAAAAGATCATTATTATAAAGATAAAAATATTGGATAAAATAAATGAAAATAGTCCCTTTCAATGAAGATGTTCTACATCAAAGAATTCTGTCATAGCTGTCAATCAAGGCTTAAAACCAACAGCATCATTAGGGAGAATAATGGCATTATAAGGAGGGACTCAACATCCAACTATAATTCGTAAAATTAGACACATCACTCTGAACTTATTTTTGTCTTTACATGAAAAGTCATGTATTTTAAGTTATAGCTAAGTGTCTGTATTCAAAAGTAACCAAGACACATTTCATTTCATACTTAGAAGATAGTAATAAACTAAAATCATACTTTACAGTTGTTGCAGCATAATCCTTTATCGCATTCTGAACCTGGTTTCAGCACACAAGTCCGAGGATTACAACAGTTATCAGGTCCACATTGCTATAAATGAGTGGAATACACAATAAAACTATGTCATAGAAATAATATAAACTTTGGCAAAAGCTATGTTACACAGTTTTTTAATTTGCGGGGGGGAATATGCATGCTGTCGACATTTATAGATTTTTGCATCTTTAAACAATTAAAATAGTATGGTGGAAGTTACTCTTAATCAACTAGAAAACTGGGAAGAATATATAAAACAACTTTTTTTTAAAGAAACTAAATATTATATCAGAGTGGCACCTCGAATGCCTAAATGGTGAGAGGGAAGGGGAGATACAGATCAAAGGGTAGACTTTCATTGATAAAATGAGTCTGTTGTCAGCATCTATAGTTAACAATAATGCATTATACAGGTGAAATTTGCTAAGAAGATAGAAATGTTTTTAATGATAACTGTGTGAGATGATGGACATTTCAATTGGTTTGATCATGGGAACCATTTCACAATGTATACATATATGAAACATCACATTGTATAATCTGTAAACCTTAAACCATTGTATATCTGTAAACCTTAAACCATATACAATTTTTATTTGCTAATGATACCTCAATAAATCAGAGTGGGTTAAGAGGTAGGTATGGGACTTCCCTGGAGGAAGTGGTTAAGACTCCATGCTTCCAATACAAGGCATGCAGGTTAGATGTCCCCATGGAAATGAGATCCCACATTCTTTGGGACACAGTCAAAAAATAAATAAAGTTTAAAAAAATTTAAAAGGGGTGAGTAGAGTTTAGACCCACTGCAAGTTAGAAAGAACAGTCCCCAAGAGTGTCCTCATTTTCACCAATCACAAGCTCAGTGGATTCCCAAAACCACACTCAGAAGAACTCATAGAACACACTGAAAGCTGTTAATACTCACAGTTATGGTTTAGTATATGGAAAGGATACAAATTAAAATCAGTCAAGGGAAAAAGCACTGAGGACAGAATTTAGGAAGAGCACTAAACATGGAGCTTCTACTGCCTTTACCCCATGGAATCACAGACGTATTACTCTCCCAGCACTGATATGTGATGCTTCCTAACTAGTTCTATGAGGCCAGTGTTAGCCTAATATCAATACCAAAGACATTTCAAGACATATCAATAAATCTATAGATCTCATAAATAAATCTAGATCAATCAATATTAGGAAATTGAATCCAACAATGTACAAAAATAATTACGTAATACAACCAAGTAGGATTCATCACAAGCATGAAAGGATGGCTTATTATGCAAATATCCATTAATACAATCAATAATATTGATAGCCTAAAGAAGAAAAATCAATGACCCTCACAATTGCTGTAGAGAAAGCATTTGCCAAAATCTAAAATCACTTATAAAAATGTTAGCAAACTAGGAATAGAGGAAACTTCTTCAATTTGGTAACAACATCTAGAAAAAAAATCTTATAGGATCTATATGATGAAATCTATAAAACCTGATGAAGAAAATCAAAGAAAGTATAAATAAATGAAGAGAATGTTCATGTTCATGAATTGTTAAAATGTCAGTTCTTCACAACTTGTTCAATGCAATAAAAATCCAGGAATTGTTTTTTGACATTGTCAAACTGATTCTAAGGTTTATATAGAAAGGCAAAAGACAGAGAGGGCAACATAATGTTGAAGAAGAGAAAGAAGGAGGAGAAGGAGCAATAGAAGGAAGAAACTGGCAGGACTTAAAACACCCAGTTTCAAAACTCAATGAAAACTATAATTATGGCACTGTACTTCACTTTCACTTTTCACTTTCATGCATTGAAGGAAATGGTAATCCACTCCAGTATTCTTGTCTGGAGAATCCCAGGCACGGGGGAGCCTGGGGGGCTGCCATCTATGGGGTCGCACAGAGTCGGACAAGCCTGAAGCGACTTAGCAGCAGCAGCAGCAGCAGCAGCAGTAAGTACAAAGGAAATCAGTTCGGAATATTCATTGGAAGGACTGATGCTGAAGCTGAAACTCCAATACTTTGGCCACCTGATATGAAGCGCTAACTCATTTGAAAAGACCCTGATGCTGGGAAAGATTGAGGGCAGCAGGAGAAGGGACGACAGAGGATGAGGTGGCTGGATGGCATCACCGACTCGATGCACATGAGTTTGGGTGAACTCCGGGAGTTGGTGATGGACAGGGAGACCTGGCGTGCTGCAGTTCATGGGGTCACAGAGAGTCAGACACGACTGAGCGACTGAACTGAAGTATGTACAAAAAAAATAGATAAAAGAGTTTATTAGAACAAAATGGAGACCTCAGAAATTAATGTACATGGAGATAATAAAATCTTTGATAGTGGAACAAATACAAATCAGTGGAGAAAAGCGTTTTCAATAAATGGTGTTGGAACAACTGGGCATTCACATGAAAAACTCTAGATATTGACTCTACACATTTCATACACACACAAAAAAAATAATTCAAAGAGATCATAAATCTAAAATTAAATTGCAAAACTATAAAACTTCTAGGGGGTTAGATTTAAGAGGGTAAATCTACTGCCGAGTGTTCTTTCATAATAAATAACAGGAAAAATACAAATCTTAAACAAATTATTTCAAAAGGTAGGAGTAGGGAGCATGTTCCAACTCTTTTTATGAGCCCATAATTACCCTAATACAAAAACCGGAAGAAAAGATTGTAAAAAAAGAAAAAAACTACAGACCACAATCCCCTTCTAAAAATAAGTTCCATAATCCTGAACAAAATGGTAAATTAAAATGTTTATATATATAACCCAAGTGGGGCTAATCTCAAGACTGCATGATAGCTGGGTTAGTACTCAAAAAGCAATGAATGAAATGCATCATATTAATAGAAGAAAAAAAAACAGAAAATTCATATGATCAGCTCAATAGAAACAGAAATATTTGACAATACTCAACACTAATTTTTAATTGAAAATTCTTAGCTAACTAAGATTACACTTAATGTAGAGAAATTGAAAGCATTTCCCCTAAGATCAAAAACATGGCAATAATACCCACTCTCAATATGCCTATTCAGTTTTGGAACTTTATTTCTGAGGTCTCTATTTTGTTCTAATAAACTCTTTGTCTATTTTTTTGTGTGTACTATATTGCCATAATTATAGTTTTTATTAAGTTTTGAAACTGGGTATTTTCAGTCCTTCAGTTTACCTGAAGACCCAGCTAGAGTAATTGGGCGAGACCAAAAAAAAAAAAAAAGAAAGAAAATTAACCAAATAAAAAGAGAAGTAAAACTGTGGTTATTTGCTGATAATATGATCCTATATACAGAAAATCTCAAAGAACTGTCAAAAAACTAGAGTTACTCAATGATTTCAGTTAAGTGGCAAGATACAAAGTCAGCATACAGAAATCAATCACATTCCTTTACATTAATAATATCAATCACATTCCTTTACATTAATAATGAAGCTTCTAAAACAGAAAGTTTAAAAATCCATCCCATTCACAACAGTATTAAAAACAACAAAATACTTAGGAATAATTTTAACCAAGAAGGTGAAAAATCTGCCTAATGAAAATCACAAAACTTTTAAAAAGACATGAAGACAAGAAGAAATGGAAAAATATCCTATGTTCATGGATTGGAAATATTAATATTATTCAAATGGCTATATGACACAAAACCATCTACAGAGTCAACATAATCCCCATAAAAATACCAAAGGCATTCTTCACAATAATAGAGAAAACAATTCTAAACTTTGCATGGAAGCTCAAAAGACTCCAAATAGGCAAAATGATTCTGAGAAAAAAAACAAACCTGGAGGTACCATGCTTCTGAATTTCTAACTACAAAGCCATAGTAATAAAAGCCACAGGTATGTGAAAACACAAACGATCCCCAACAGCCAAAACAATATTGAGAAAGAAAAACAAAGCTGGAAGTATCACACTCTTTGATTTCAAATTATAGCTGGTCCTCCATATGTGTGAGTTATGCACCGTGGATTCAACCAATCTTAGATTGAAATTATTCAGAAAAAAATCCAGAAAGTTCCAAAAAGCAAAACTTAAATTTGCTGCATTCTGGCAATTATTTACATAGCATTTACATTTTATTTACCAATATTTACAAAGCATTTACATTGTATTAGGTATTAGAAGTAACCTAGAAATTATTTAAAATAGTAGGCATATATTGGTAGGTTATGTGTCATTTATACTGTCTATTAGGGTGACTGCAGCCATGAAATTAGAAGATGCTTACTCCTTGGAAGAAAAGTTATGACCAATCTAGATAGCACATTCAAAAGCAGAGACATTACTTTGCCGACTAAGGTCCGTCTAGTCAAGGCTATGGTTTTTCCAGTGGTCATGTATGGATGTGAGAGTNTACCAGACCACCTTACCTGCCTCCTGAGAAACCTGTACGCAGATCAAGAAGCAACAGTTAGAACTGGACATGGAACAATGGACCGGTTCCAAATTGGGAAAGGAGTACGTCGAGGTTGTATATTGTCACCTTGCTTATTTAACTTATATGCAGAGTACATCATGTGAAATGCCAGGCTGGATGAAGCACAATCTGGAACCAAGACTGCTGGCACAAATATCACTAACCTCAGATATGCAGATGACACCACCCTTACGGCAGAAAGTGAAGAGGAGCTAAAAGTGCCCCCTGGTGAAAGCGAAAGAGGAGAGTGGAAAAGCTGGCTTAAAACTCAACATTCAAAAAAACGAAGATCATGGCATCTGGTCCCATCACTTCATGGCAAATCGATGGGGAAGCAGCGGAAACAGTGACAGACTACATTATCTTGGGCTCCAAAATCACCGCAGATGGTGACTGCAGCCATGAAATTAAAAAACACTTGTTCTTTGGAAGAAAAGCTATGACCAACCTAGATACATGTTGAAAAGCAAAGAGACATTACTTTGCTGTTAAAGGTCCATATAGTCAAAGCTATGGTTTTTCCAGTAGTCAAGTATGGGTGTAAGAATTGGACCACAAAGAAAGCTAAACACCAAAGAACTTATGCTTTTGTTGTTTTTGTTTGTTTGTTTGTTTTGTTTTATAAAGTAATTAACCTCCAATTTAAATAAATAAATTTATATTTTAAAAAAAAGAACTTATGCTTTTGAACCGTAGTGTTGGAGAAGACTCTTGAGAGTCCCCTGGACTGCAAAGAGATCAAACCAGTCAATCCTAACGGAAACCGTCCTGAATATTCGTTGGAAGGACTGATGCTGAAGCTGAAGCTCCTGTACTTTGGCCATCTGATTCGAAGAGCTGACTCAACAGAAAAGACCCTGATGCTGGGAAAGACTGAAGGCAGGAGGAGAAGGGGACGACAGAGGATGAGATGGTTGGATGGCATCTCCAACTCGATGGACATGAGTTCAAGCAATCTCCGGGAAATGGTGAAGGACAGGGAAGCCTGGTGTGCTTCAGTCCATGGGGTCACAAATAGTCGGACATGACTGAACAATTGAACAACAATGTACTATAATTATGCGTGTGAGGGTGTGTGTGTGTGTGCATGCTCAGTCACATCCAACTCTTTGAGACCCCATGAACTGTAGCCTGCAAGGCTCCTCTGTCTGTGGGATTCTCCAGGCAAGGGTACTGGAGTGGGTTGCCATTTCTTCTCCAAGGGATCTTCCTGACCCAGGGATTGAACTTGCATCTCTTTTGTCTCTTGCATTGGCAGGCAAACCCCAACCGGGAATCCCTATAATTATGTAATGTAGTAAACATCACCACATCAGCAATCAGATAACAATATATAAACATATATAAATATATCACAGTAACACACTATACAACTTAAACTTACAATTTTTACTTCAAATTTATTCAATAAAAAAAAACGCTCAGAAAGAAATTTCCTCAATATGGTAAAGCACATCTATTTAAAGAAAAGCTTATATCCAATATCATATTTAATGCTAAAAGCCAGAAAACTTTCTCCCTAAAAATGAGAAGGAAAGAAATCCACTCTCAGAACTTCTAATAAAAACTATAATTCAGAAAAGTCCACTGCAATTTTTATATTAGTGATGTAATTGCTAAATAAAAATTTTAAACTATCAAAATAAGCAATCTATAGAAGAAATAAATAAAGAAGATCTGAATAAGTTAAGAGACACACAATGTGCACAGATTGGCATAACTAATATTGGTAAGAAGGTAATTCCCCTCAAATTGATATATGAATACAACATAGTTCAAATCAAAGTCCCTACAATTATATGCCAATTCTTCAACCTATATGGAAACAAAGTGGTCCTAGAATAGTAAAAGTTATCTTGAAAAAGAAGACCAAAGTTTATTGATTTACACAAAATGTTTTTAAGACTTACTGTAAAAGTACGTTAGTTAAGACTGTGGAATTGGCATAAGGACAGACAAATACACAGAAAAGTATTAAGGGAAAGACACATACATATGGTTGTCTATTATCATAGGAACAGATGTTAACTGTTCTCTAAATGTTTGGTGAATTCACCTGTGAAGGAAGCCATTGATCTGGATTTTTTGTTGTTGATTTTATTACTATTATTACTGATTCAAAGTCATTACTGGCAATTTGTTCATCTTTTCTATTTCTCCCTGATTCAGTATTAGGAGAGTACAAATTTCAAAGAATTTGTACATTTCTTCCATTTTGCCCATTTTACTGGCATATAATTATTTGAAATAATCTCTTTTGATCCTTTGAATTTATGTGATGTTGGCTGTAGATTCTCCTTTTACATTTCTGATTTTATTGATTTGGGCTCTCTTTTTCTTGATGAGTCTAGCTAAAGGTTTATCAGTTTCCTTCATCCTTCTCAAAGAATCACCTCTTAGTTTCATTAACCTTTTTAATTTTTTAGTCTCTATTTCAGTTACTTATACTCTGATCTTTATCATTTCTCTTCTTCTACTAACTTTAGGATTTATTTCTTCTGTTTTTAGTTCCGTTGGGTGTAAAATCAGGTTGCTTGATATTTTTATTTCACAAGGTAAGTTTGTATCATTAAAAAATTCCCTCAGAAATGCTTTTTCTTTGCCCCATGGATTTTGGATTATTGTGTTTTGTTTTCATTTGTCTACAGGTATTTTTTAATTTTCTACTTTGTTTCTTCCATGATCCATTAGTTGTTTAGCAGTATATTGTTTAGCCTCAACATGTTTCTATTTTTTGTACTTTTTTCTTGTAGTTTATTTCTAGTCTCATGGCATTCTAGTCAGAAAAGATGCTGGATATGATTTCAATTTTCTTAAATTTACTGAGACTTGTTTTGTGGCCTACCCTGGAGAATGTTACAAGGCAGCTGAAACAGTGTATTCTGTTGCTTTGATGTGGAATACTCTGTATTTATATCTATAAATTCCATCTGGTCTGATGTGTCACTTAAGACCAGTCTTTCCTTAATGATCTTATGTCTGAAGGATCTAAAGATGTCAGTGAGGTGTTAAAGCCCCTACTAGTACTGTGTTTACTGTCAATGTCTCCTCTTATATCTGATGTTTGCGTTATGTAATTGGGTGCACCTGTGTTAGCTCTTGTTGTTTAGTAGCCAAGTCATGGTCGATTCTTTTATGACCTGCATCTCTTGCATTGACAGGCAGATTCTTTACCACTGAACCACTTGTCCTATGTTGGATGCATATACATTTATAAACATTACATCTTCTTGAATTGATTCCTTAATCTTTATATAATGTCTTTTGTCTAACGGTCTTTGTTTTGAAGTCTGTTTTATCTTATATAATTAAGTACTGCCACCTCAGCTTTCTTTTGATTTCCATTTGCATGGAATACCTTTTCTGATTCCCTCACTTTCAGTCGGTGTGTGTCTTTGCAACTGACCATGGGCAGATCTGAAGTGAGTCTCTTGGAATCAGTATATGTACATATATAGGTCTTATTTTTTATTCATTCAGTCATTCTGTTTCTTTTGATTGCAGCATTTAGTACAATTACACTTACAGTAATTATTGATAGATATGTACTTATTGCCATTTTGTTAAATGCAGGATACTAAAGCAATAGGAATATGTTGCATTTCTATACACTAATAATGAATTAACAAAAAGAAATATAAAAATAATCCCATTTAGAATCACATCAAAAAGAATAAAATATCTAAGAACAAATCTAAGGAGGTAAAATACCCATACTTGGAAAACTGTAAGACATAGATGAAAGAAACTGAAGATGATAAAAGCAAATGGTAAGTTATACAGTGTTCACGGACTGGCAGAATTAATATTGCTAAAAAGGCCATAGTACACAAAGCAATCTACAGATTCAATGCAATTCTATTAAAATAATAATGGAATTTTTCACAGAACTGAAGCAAATAATTCTAAAATTTGTATGGAAACATAAGACTCCAAACAGCCAAAGCAATCTGAAGAAAGAACAGAGCTGGAAGTAACATACTCCATGATTTCAAACTATAGCACAAAGAGACAACATCAAAAAGTATGATATTGGCACAAAAACAGATATACACATCAATGGAACAGAACAGAGAGCCTAAAAATAAACCCATGCACTTATGATCAATTGATTTTCAACAAAGGAGGCAAGAATATACAATAGAGAAAAGACAATCTCTTTAATAAGCAGTGCTGGGAAATCTGGACAGCTACATTTAAGGAATAAAACTGAAACATTTTTTCACACCATACATTAAAATAAACTCAAAATAGATTAAAAACATAAATGTAAGACCAGAAACTATAAAACTCCAAGAAGAAAACTTAGCCAGAATACTCTGACATTAACTGCAACAACCTTTTTTGGATCTGTCTCTTAAGGCAAAGAAAACAAAAATAAACAAATGAGCTCTAAGTAAACTTAAAAGCACAGGAAACCATTGGTTAAAGAAAAAAACAACCTACTGAATGTGAGAAAATGTTGCAAATAATATGGTTGATAAGGGGTTAATATTGAAAATACATAAACAGGTCATACAACTCAGTATCAAAAAACCAACCTCATAAACAGGTCATACAACTTAGTATCAAAAAACCAACCTCAGTATCAAAAAAGTGAAAATGAAAGTCGTGTCCAACTTTTTGCAACCCCATGGACTCTACAGTCCATGGAATTCTCCAGGCCAGAATACTGGCCTGGGCAGTGGAGTAGGGAGCCTTTCCCTTCTCCAGGGGATTTCCCAACCCAGGGATCAAACCAAGGTCTCCCACACTGCAGGCGGATTCTTTACCAGCTGAATCATCAGGGAAACCCAAGAATACTGGAGTGGGTAGCCTATCCCTTTTCCAGCGGATCTTCCCAGCTCAGGAATTGAACCAGGGTCTCCTGCGTTGCAGGCAGATTCTTTACCAACTGAGCTATCAGGGAAGCCCTAGTATCAAAAAAACCAACCTGATTTTAAAATAAGCAAGAGACGTGAATACCCATTTTTATAAAGACATGCCAATAGGTACATGAAAAGATGGCAACATCACTAAACGTTAGGGAAACGCAAATCAAAACCATGACTGAGAGATCATCTCACATGTGTCAGAATTACTATCACCAAAAAGACCACAAATAACAAATGCTGGTGAGCATGTGGAGAAAAGAACCACTGTACACTATGTTTTCCACTACAGAAAACAGTATGGAGATTCCTCAGAAAAACAATTAAACTACCATCGGTCAGTCAGTCAGTTCAGTCGCTCAGTCGTGTCCGACTCTCTGCGACCCCATGAATCGCAGCACACCAGGCCTCCCTGTCCATCACCAACTCCCAGAGTTCACTCAAACTCGTGTCCATCAAGTTAGTGATGCCATCCAGCCATCTCATCCTCGGTCGTCCCCTTCTCCTCCTGCCTCCGATCCCTCCCAGCATCAAAGTCTTTTCCAATGAGTCAACTCTTCACATGAGGTGGCCAAAGTACTGGAGTTTCAGCTTTAGCATCAGTACTTCCAATGAACACCCAGGACTGGTCTCCTTTAGGACAGCCTGGTTGGATCTCCTTGCAGTCCAAGGGACTCTCAAGAGTCTTCTCCAGAACCACAGTTCAAAAGCATCAGTTCTTCAGTGCTCAGCTTTCTTCACAGTCCAACTCTCACATCCATACATGACCACAGGAAAAACCATAGCCTATGATCCAGCAATTCCATTCCTGAATATATATCCAAAGAAAACAGCACTAATTTAACATTACACATACACCCCAATGTTCATAGGAGTATTATTTATAATTGCCAAGACACAGAAGCAACATAAGTGTCTGTCAACAGGCAAATGCATAAAGATGTGGTGTGTGTGTGCATATATATATATACATACACACACACATATATATATACATATATGTATATATGTATACACACAAAAGTAATACACACATATGTATATAATATATATATATTATTCAGGCATAAAAAAAGAATGAAATTTTGCCATTTAAACTACATGAATGGAACCAGAGAGTATTATGTTTAGTGAAGTAAGTCAAACAAAGACAAACCCTCTATGTTATCACTCATATGTGGAATATAAATTTTAAAATGCATATGACAAAACAGAAATAGACCCTCAGATATAAAGCCCAAACTAATGGTTATCAGTGGGAAGTGGGTAAAGGGTGATATGGAGAATAAGAGTCACCCACTGTTCAGATTATAACATTAACAGTTCTCCCTCCATTGTGATTCCATTGTGAGGCAATACCCTAAAGGATACTTTATGGTCTGCTGCTGCTGCTAAGTCGCTTCAGTCATGTCCAACTCCGTGCGACCCCAGAGACCGCAGCCTACCAGGCTCCCCTGTCCCTGGGCTTCTCCAGGCAAGAACACTGGAGTGGGTTGCCATTTCCTTCTCCAATGCATCAAGTGAAAAGTGAAAGTGAAGTCGCTCAGTTGTGTCTGACTCCTAGCGACCGCATGAACTACAGCCTACCAGGCTCCTGCATCTATGAGATTTTCCAGGTAAGAGTACTGGANCAGGCAAGAACACTGGAGTGGGTTGCCATTTCCTTCTCCAATGCATCAAGTGAAAAGTGAAAGTGAAGTCGCTCAGTTGTGTCTGACTCCTAGCGACCGCATGAACTACAGCCTACCAGGCTCCTGCATCTATGAGATTTTCCAGGTAAGAGTACTGGAGTGGGGTGCCATTGCCTTAATATGGTCTACTCCCATATTAATCTTCAATAAAACACTTATTGATTGTGCAGAGATTAAGTACAGATTTGAAAATACTGTACATATTTAGTCTGGAACCAAAAACTCATTCTAGACTTCCTTTTCTTATCAGCAATAATTTTAGGGGAATAGTCTTAACATTTGTCCAAAACTCTTCAACCTATTAAATCTAGATAGCATATTCTTGTACGCATTTTAACTTTATTTCATTATTGCCAATATTTTGCATGGCACCCAGTCATATTTGAGATATATAGCATTTATTACAAAGGATAAACAGAAACAATAAATTTATCAATTTTCCAATTATTAGACTTACTTCCTCAGTACCACAGTCACAGACTTCATTTCCCTCCACTCTGCCATTGCCACAGATTGATCCCGGATTTCTCTGCATTTGTGGCTTATTCTGAAGACACTGGGCCCCCACGTTTGAAATGAAATTTTCAAAGTCTCTCAAACTGCAATCGCTAAAAGTCTTCATACCACTGGATTGCCTAAACATGGATCCATATAATGTCATTGGCATTATTCTTCTGAAAACACAATTCTATATTATACAAATCAATTTCAAAATGTTAAATTCAAGAGGTAATGATAAATGTTCATAACAAATGCTTAGAGGCCAGTCATTCCTCAGGAGGACACGTGATTTCATTCACTGAACACATATTCTCTTGAAACAAAATCAAGTTCAACAGGAAAAACTAAATAACCCAATTAGAAAATGGGCATAGGATTTGGATACACATTTCTGCAAAGAAGACACATATAAACAAACAATGAGTATATGAAAAGGTCATCAACATCACTAATCATCAAGGAAGTGCAAATCAAAAGAAAAAACAAGGAGCTATCACCTCATACCTGTTAAGATAGCTATTATTCTTTTTTAAATTTATTTCTTTAACTGGAGGAAAATTTCTTTACAATGTTGTGTTGGTTTCTGCCATACAACAACATGAATCAGCTATAATTATATGTATGTGCTTTCCCTCTTGATTCCTTTAAAAATAAAAAACATTGTTGGCAAGGACATGGAGAAACTGGAAACTTAGTACATTGTTCATGGAAATGTAAATCCAGTCTCTGCTGAAGACAGTAAAGAGATTCCTCAAAAAATTAAAAATAGAATACCATATGATTGAAATCCTGCTTCTAGGTATATATCCAAAACTACTGAAATTAGAATATGTAAGTGATATTTGTACTCCTTTGTTTACTGCAGCAATATTCCCAATAGTAAAGATATGGCAGCAACGTAAATGTCATTGAAAGATGAATGGATAAGCAAAATGTGGTACATACTTGCAATGGAATATCATTCAATCTTTAAAAAAAGAAGCAAGTTCTGCCATATGCAAACAAAATCAGTACAAAAACAGTACAAAATCTCAAGGACATTATGCTAAGTGAAATAAGCTAGTCACAGAGTATGATATACTTCATGATTTCATTTATATGAGATATTTAGAAGATTCACACCCACAGATGCAGAGTTGCCAAGAGGCTAGGAGGAGGGGGTAATGGGGAGCTGTAAAAAGGTTATAAAGTTTCAGTTACACAAGATGGATAAATTTTAGTGATCTGCTGTTCAACATAGTACCCATATCTAAGTAGTAACTTTATTTTTTTTTATTTATTTATTTATTTATTTTTTAATTTGACTTTACAATACTCTATTGGGTTTGCCATACATCGACATGAATCCACCACAGGTGTACACAAGCTCCCAATCCCGAATCCCCCTCCCACCTCCCACCCCACAACGTCTCTCTGGANTCGCAGCACTGTTTATAATAGCCAGGACATGGACGCAACCTAGATGTCCATCAGCAGATGAATGGATAAGAAAGCTGTGGTACATATACACAATAGAGTATTACTCAGCCATTAAAAAGAATACATTTGAATCAGTTCTAATGAGGTGGATGAAACCAGAGTTGATTATACAGAGTGAAGTAAGCCAAAAAGAAAAACACCAATACAGTATACTAACGCATATATATGGAATTTAGAAAGATGGTAATGATAACCCTGTATGCAAGACAGCATAAGAGACACAGATGTATAGAACAGTGTTTTGGACTCTGTGGGAGAGGGAGAGGGTGGGATGATTTGGGAGAATGGCATTGAAACGTGTATAATATCTTATAAGAAACGAATCGCCAATCTAGATTCGATGCAGGATACAGGATGTTTGGGGCTGGTGCACTGGGATGACCCAGAAGGATGGTATGGGGAGGGAGGTGGGAGGGGGGTTAAGGATTGGGAACACGCGTACACCCGTGGCAGATTCATGTTGAAGTATGGCAAAACCAATACACTATTGTAAAGTAAAAATAATAATAAATAAACAATTTAAAAAAATTTTTAATGTAAAAAAAAATACACTAGGGTTTCCCTGTTGGTCCATTGGTTAAGAATCTGCCTGCCAGTGCAGGAGACATGGGTCCAATCACTGGTCCAGAAAGATCCCACGTGCCTTGGGGCAACTAAGCCCTGCCACCACAGCTTCTGAGGCTGCACTTAGGAGCCCTTGAGATGCAACTGCTGAGGCTACATGCAGCAACTGCTGCTGCTGCTAAGTCGCTTCAGTCGTGTCCGACTCTGTGCGACCCCATAGACGGCACCCCACTAGGCTCCTCTGTCCCTGGGATTCTCCAGGCAAGAACACTAGAGATGGTTGCCATTTCCTTCTCCAGTGCATGAAAGTGAAAAGTGAAAGTGAAGTCGCTCAGTCGTGCCCGACTCTTAGCGACCCCATGGACTGCAGCCTACGAGACTCCTCCGTCCATGGGATTTTCAAGGCAAGAGTACTGGCGTGGGGTGCCATTGCCTCCTCCCATGCAGCAACTACTGAAGACCAAATACCCAAGAGCCCATGCTCCACAACGAGAGAGGCCACCACAATGCGAAGCCCGTGCACCACAACTAGAGAGTAGCCTCCACTCTCCACAACTAGAGAAAGCCCACACACAGCAACTGAGACCCAGGGCAGCCAAAAATAAACACAAAAGAAGAAAGAAAGAAAAGAATAGAACTGAGTAATTTTGGAGAATGACAAAATGGCTTCCAAATGACTTCCAAAGAATAAGAAGACTAAGCTAACCTCCTCTCATGTGCACATCAAATCTGCAATTTACAGAGCAACTACTGATGAGAAAGATTAGAACAACAGCAGAAAACATCTTTTGCAACTAAAGATATAAAGAAGGAACCATAAGAAGATGAGTGGGAGGGGTGGAGACGTGGTAAAGTCAAGACTCATACTCCTGGATGGGCGACCCACCAGTGAGTTCAGCTCTAGCCTCCTCAAGCGCAGCCTCCCCCACCAGTCAGCTCTGCCCTCACCACCAGCCTCCCCAACAAGGATGTATCTAACCTAACCTTGGTATCTCTTGAACTCTGACCCCACCAACCAGTGGGCACCAACCTCAGCACCACCAGAGCCCCAGAGCCTGCCACGTCAGGACCCAGCTGACCCAGCAACAGCCCCAGCAGTCTCTGAGCTCCAGACCTACACATGAGCAGATTAACAGTATTTCTGAGACACCTTGGGCCCCTTATTCAGCCAACCTGGGATTCAGCCCTGCTCACTAGCAGGCTGTCAACAGCTTTGGGAAACACTGGACTGTGCAGTAAGCCACTTCAGGAACTGGTCCCACCCACCAGCAGACAGATACTAGGTCTATGCAGGAACCCTGGCCCCACAGCCACCCATCTCAATCCCAGTTCCAGCAACCACTGAGCAACGGCGTTCCACAGCCAGCCTCCGTGTGACACAGCTCCACCCACCAGTGGCTGGTGGCATTTGAACAAGAGAGAGATTAGCAGTCAACTGAAGAGGGGCCAACCCAGCCAAGTCTACCGGACAACCCACAGTAGTTAGTCCATGGCAAGAGAAGGATACTCATAGCCCTCTCAGGGGGAACCACTAGAGCACATAGCACCGGGGACCAGAGGGGAATGTGCTGCTGGGAGTCCTTATTCCTTTCACTTTGGCACTCACCTGCGGTACAGACTATGTTAAAAGCCACCTACTTTTAAAAAGCAGATATAAATTAAGTCATCAAAATAATGTATTAGGAAGATCACTGAAATAAAGAACGAAGTTTGTACAAATATATTTTAATGTTCTTTTGCTACTTGGTTTAAATTAATTCCAATATATTAACTGTCTTCTATATGAGGTCAATATGAAGTACAGAAAATAACAAAGATTTGAGTTAGATAAACGTGTTGACTAGTACCAATCTTGAGACTTAATGAGATTTTAAGCAAAGTGATTAAACTTTCTCTCTGTTTTCTTATCTTCAAATAGAAGTAATATCCATCCACTTCACAGGCTTGTTATGAGGATTAAATGTTAATAAGTGCCTAATTAAACTCTCTGGCTTATAGTAAGTGACCAATAAATCATTGATGAGATTACTGACATCAGCCACAGTTGTCCACTTATAACCTGTGTATCTGATGTAGAGTCATTTAGGCTCTGTGTACTCAAGGGCACATGGAGGACAGCGAACGGCGACCAGCACACTAGCGTGAGGCAGCTGGAGCCAAGTAATCCGGCAGTTCCTTCTGCTACGGACCTGTTGCTGTGCATGGTGGTGGCCAGAGGCTTTGCAGGTGAGAAAATGGCATTTGTGAAGAGTGGATGGTTGCTGTGACAGAGTACCATTCTGAAGCACTGGAAGAACTGGTTTGGCCTGTGGTCAGATGGTCACCTGATCTATTATGATGACCAAACTCGGCAGAGTGTAGAAGACAAGGTCCACATGCCAGTGGACTGCATCAGCATCGGCACGGGACATGAGTGTCGGGATATTCAGCCACCAGATGGGGAGCCAAAAGACTGTATGCTGCAGATTGTTTGCCGAGATGGGAAAACCATCAGTCTTTGTGCAGAAAGCACAGATGATTGTTTGGCCTGGAAGTTTACATTCCAGGATTATGTTGGCTTGTGTTGGCTCAGAAGTCATGTATGATGAGACAGCTGTGGCTTCCTCCCCACCTTCTTACACAGACGATGCTGCACCAACCCTGAGCAGGCATATGGCTATGGTCTATACAGTGGTGCATACCCACCAGGAACTCAAGCTGTGTATGCTGCAAATGGACAGGCTTATGCTGTACCCTATCAGTACCCATATGCAGGACTTTATGGACAGCAGCCTGCCAACCAAGTCATCATTCGTGAGGGGTATCGAAACAATGGCAGTGACCTGGCGCTGGGCATGCTGGCTGGAGCAGCCACAGTCATGGCCTTAGGGTCTCTGTTCTGGGTCTTCTAGAGTCCCTGGAACCTAGACGTGCATAGCTTCTGATATCCTGTGTGCAATAATATAATTTGCAGGGAATTTCTGTTATAAATGCTTTTAATAATAGGTTTAATAGTTCTTTTGAAAGTAGTGACAAAATACTTATAAGCATATAAAAGTACTGCAGAGAAAGACTTGGACTGTTGTTTAGCTAAAATGTGGACTATATGAGGCCACTGGCTCATTCAAGGAGTTTCCTTATAAAACTCTCTCAATACTTAATTGGAACACACCTGTTTTGAAAGGCCACTTTCTTTTTAGAGTTAAGCCTTAGTTCTTAAGGGACAATTTATTTTAGTGTTTTGCTGGTAACATGGTGATGTAGGAGTGAGTGAATGACTGTGGCAAGATAAACTGCAGTTTTTTGGTTTAATGTCAGACTTTGAAACCTCAGACCAGAACTGGCTGTATGTTACTTCAGGAGTTATGGGCTGGAACCTTCCTTAGGCAGCAGTGTGATATCTCACAGCCTCTGGGGCTCCAGGAAAGCANACTGTGGCAAGATAAACTGCAGTTTTTTGGTTTAATGTCAGACTTTGAAACCTCAGACCAGAACTGGCTGTATGTTACTTCAGGAGTTATGGGCTGGAACCTTCCTTAGGCAGCAGTGTGATATCTCACAGCCTCTGGGGCTCCAGGAAAGCAAACTGCTCAGGACAATGGGCGGGATGGCAGTTCTCCCCTTGAAAATATGCTTTTTCATTTTATTCTTGTTTTTGGTTGTGATACTTGGAAAGCATCCCCCAAAAAGGAGTAGACTTGAGTGTCAACATTTTAGGGCTTTATCATTTAAAACTTGAAGAAGGCACAACTCCTCCAAAAAAGTGTGGGGGGGTAGATTTATTTTATTCAGAGGCATCATGTTTTTAGTGTTTGCTTTGAGCATTCTTTATTGCCACTTCAGCCTACTTATAGCTTATTTTTCTACTTGTCGAGAAAGTAATATTAAGAGAATGGTGAGGAAAGTGAGATGAGAGCCATGGTTGCAGTGTTCCTGTTTCAGGGGGCTGGGCTGCACTGAGGATGTGTTTTATGTCCTTCTGAAGGCTGCTGATGCGCTCATCTCCTGTCCTGTGTAGGACTGGGCACTGTGGCTGTCCCTGAGCTGCGTTGCATGGTGGGGGAAACTCAGGTTATAGATGGGAATTTCGGCCTAGAGACATGAATGACCTGCTCAAGATCCCTCTCTACCTACCTGACCAGGACACCAGTCTTGCTTTTATTTCTGACTTTAGTGAACCACTTAATTTTGAGCCCCAACTTATATGTGAAGCTCTGAAAAACTGAGGGTCCTGAATTTCTGTTATTTCTTATTTCTTTTTTTTTTTTTTGTTTATGGCAGTTTTTTTTAAATTTATTTATTTATTTTTAAATTTAACTTTACAATACTCTGTTGAGTTTGCCATACATCGACATGAATCTTATTTCTTTATCAATATAAATTTTAAAACTTCACTTATTCCAGCTTTCTGTCCTGCATGTTTTAAAAAATGTACATTTATAAAGGCACAATGAAGGTCTCTGCCTCTATACTCCATGAGGCCATGTTTCCATAAAATACACTCCTAGTAGCACAAACTCTGTTTATATTTTATGTGGCCAGTTACTGACACAGTTTTTTGTTTCACTTATCAGTCCACTCCACCTCTGAGGCAGACTTAAATAGATCTATCTCTGTGTGGAAACTAGATGCCAAATGAACATTGTGGTGACCACAGGTCTGTTTCCCAGCCAGTTCCACTGTACCTGGTGACACTGGAGAAAAGAAGGATACTTGGCTGTCGTCTCTTTGGATGTGTCATGTGGTGGAAAGTTGCCACATGTGATGCGTGACAACACTGGTTTTGATGGTTAAGAATGTTACCAATTTTATATCATATGTAATAAGAATAGCATTGTTCAGATGGTAATCATTATTCAAGCTGTATCCTTTACAAATAAAATACTAAACTCAGTTTTTAATGTTGCACTAGAGTGTTAATTTTGAACTAGGAATTACTGGAACCACAGATACTGAGTTATGTCACTGAAATGCCCTTGAAGCAGACGGTCTCCCTGTGTCCCCTGGCTTTCCCCTGACAGACTGGGGGGAGCTGTGGACTGAAGTCCTGACATACATGTGCTTCCCCTTCTCCAGTCCCTGTCCGTAGCTGGGTAAGCCATGCTGGGCAACTGTAGTGGAGTCTGGAAGTTCACTGTCCCTAGTGACTTGATCCTGAGAGGAAATGCATGCTCAGCATAAAGACGGGCTGAGATGCTTCATTTCTTTAGCCCCAATTCTCATAGATGCCAATCTTTTGGTCGCCTCCTTAGGTAGTCCTAAATCAAGAAGTGAGGTGAGTTGGAACGAAACTGTTCACTATGACTAAAGTGAAATGCGTAGTCAGCATTTTCCTTCCATGTGCACTTTTAAATAACTGGCCGTTGATATTGAACACACGCCAGTCTGCATGTTTCTTAGCTCTGTTCATTTAATTTCTTGAGTTAACTTCAGGGTTAGATTCAAAGAGAAGGGGGAGGTGAGCCACTGTGTTTCGGATCAACATTCATGAAATGGGTCTGACCCGGGATGCAAGATCTGGATCATGGGAGAAGCTCCTGCCATTGATACAGAATGACCCACGTTTGTTTTCTACATTAATTGTGATTCTGTGTGATCTTTTTCTCCTTCCCAAGTTTACAGACATCGGCATGGAATGCGGTTCCATTTTTTTCCCCTAGGTTTGATCTTTTCTTTTTTCTTCCAATTGCTTGCCTGTCTCTAGTATCCTGTGGTGTCTTCAGAACCAGTTTTTCCCTTGTATATGCAAATCGTATGTTTATAAGTGAAAATGTTAACACATTAAATGATTGTTAACCTTAAAGCATAAAAAAATTTTAAAAACACATGGAAAAAGACAACTGGAAATAATATTTTCTTTATTTACACGCTTTCTTTGACAATTACATAATATATGAGAAGTGCTGTGGAAATGCAAAAGATACATCTATATATATTTATAGATAGATCTTATATAGTCATTTATATGCCTTACATATAGATGCAAATAAAATTGTTAAATTTCAAAAAAATTAAGATAACACTTGCCCTACACACATCAAAAAAGTTTCCTTAAGAAAATGGAGAATATGTATGAAAGCATTTGATATATCATAAAGCAGTATACAAATCCAAAGGTTTATTAACACAGATTCTAAAGCCAGAATGACTGGGTTCAAAACTCTGGACTGCCACAACCAACTATCTGACCACAGATAGTTATCCTTTTTATAATTCAGTTTCTCATCCATAAAGGTGAGAATATTAGGACCTGCCCTATGGAAATGCTGTGAAAACCAAATGACACAACATATGTAAAGTGTTTGAAATAGCCTCTAGCACACAGCAAGTACAATGTAAATATTTTTTACCTTTATTATCATTAATACCAGACTCTGGGTGAGCTACACAAAGCATCTTGTCATAAGCATACTTGAAAACAGTTGGCCAAATGGACAACAGGCCCAAGATGGCAATGTTCATATTGTTTATACAGCTATATAAATCTTATATTTGTTTCAATAAACAGTATTATAATTTATATGTTGAAATTTAATAAAATTACTTTATACATATAAATATTATTTTTACATATAACACACGTAGAACTAGTTTATAATGTAATATGGCTGTATATAAAAATATGTATGTGTTTGAGCTATTTTCAGAATGTAAGAATTAACCTTAGGTGGTGCTTAGAACTATAAAAAGAGTATGTTTTCAAAAAGTAATGGCTTGTTTTCACCTTTGACTTTTGGTTGTTCTTCAGTTCTGAATAGGTCATACTTATTATAAGCCCTTTTTACAAATGAAAAACTTTAGAATACTAATGACACCTGCTATAGCCCTTGTATGATATACCATGTGAGGAAGACTGGCAAATTTATAAATCACTGTAACTAATCCATCACATACTTGTGAAATTTTACAATTTAAAAAACACTTTCCCATTTTATTTTCTCATTTTGTTCTTATATCACTCTGGAAAACAAAACAATAGGCATAATCATTTCCATTTTAAAGATGAGAAAAATAAATCTAAGCAAGGTCTAGTAATTTATCCAAAGTCACACAAACGTTATGTCATTTAGATTGAAGCTTTCCCAGAATATTAATATACTCTAAAAGCAAAGGTCACTTGTTTTGAGCTACAGCATATTTTTAAAGATCCTAATTGATTTCATAAAATACAGTCTATGGGAAATTCCTTTGGTAATGTATCTTGCAGACTTGATTTGTTATTTTGTTCTTAATACTAACCTTCCACCAAACTACTCTTAGGCTTAAAATTTCATATTTTGATTTTGTGGTACTTGGTCCATTTATATAGTTAACTTGTACTATAAGCAAATACTAAAAATTTTCACTTGAATTATTTGAACAAATTATTGATAAATTCAACAAATAAAATTTATTTTTGGAAAAACTTACAGGGCTTTTGTACTCATTATGCAGATGGCTCCTGAACATCGACATTTCTTTGGGTCATCATATGATATTCCCAGACTGAGTCCCAGCATCTGGGTGACAACAACTGAAAGTGCCTCCAAAGTCATCTCCTTGGGATACTACATCAACAACAAAGAAAATTCAAATAAAAGACAATTCACTGAAGGGTGGTAAAAATGGTATTTTTCTAATTAAAATCATTTTATTGTTTTATCAAATACTTAAGAATATGGAAATACAGTTCCTTAGACAACTAAGAACCTGAAGTTCTTCTTATAAAATTTTATTGATATACACACGTATGAACCTATGTCTAGTTTTCCCACCCATGATTTAACAATTGAATGCCTAAGATAATCCTTAAATAATTGTCATAACTACATAAATGTGCTATTTTTACATCAGATTTTTGGCTATATGGACCATGATCTTCCATCTGCCTAATTTCTTAGACCAGCTATCATGTTCATTTAGGATAGTCCATATGATACTCCACTTCCCAGCTCACAAAGTGGCCACACAACCAAATTACTCAGTTGTGAGTATGCTATGTGCTTCCAGCCAATATTCTCAAAGATATAGTAAAGGAGAAACCACAGAAAATAGATCCTCAAGAAAGCTTTCTTATGATTAGGCTGTCACAAATATAACAAATGCACAAATATCTTCCCTGACAAGGAGAAACGGGACAATGGTAATTCACGATATGCAATGACATCATAATTTCTCAAATTATTGCCAAATGTGGCATAAGACAAGGTACAGGTAGAGGCCAAGATGTGAGGCTCATCAAGGCACTTCACTCTTATAAAAACAAGCTATAATAAATATTGTATGGTCAACTGGCTTCTTATGGAAGTGCTAGAGGAAGCACATTATGAAACAGAAAGGAAAAACTATAAATGAGCAACTGAGAATGTAAATAGGCAATCATAAAGCCTCTATAGCAGCACAGTAGTGACTCATCATCTCCTCTAGTTATTGATTTAAAGACCAAACTCAAGGCCTGTTTATAAGTACTGTAGGATTATAGCACCAATTTAATTATCAAACTTCCCAGATTTGATGCAGGAGTCAGAATCTGAAACTTGAAATGGGCACTAGGGTATCATGGACAAATATCACTGGACTTCTCTTGCCAGTAGAGTAAGCTTCCCTAAAACACAATGAAAAAGTCCCTACATTTTAAAAATGACACTTTTTAATGACAACTTTTGTCTCATTACCCTTGCTTACCTCCAGGTCCCTAATCAGAATTAAATTACAACAGAAGTGATATTAACAAGATGACAATATAGGTCTTTCCCAACTTTACTCCCCGTCACAAGAACAACTGCAACTATTCATGGACGAGACACCACTGAGAAAATCCCAGAACATCAAAGTGAGGCTGAAGTACCACCAGCACCAGAGATCAAGACAGATCTCATAAGAAGATTAGCAGGAGCAGTTATGCATGAATGCATTACCCCTCCCCAACATTGGTGCAGCACAACACTGAGAGGTCTTCCCAGGCTATGGTTCCTCAAGTGGGAAAAGTACAGAGCGGACATCTAGATCCCCCAGTACTGTGGGTCACTTCTGGGAGCCCTGCTCTGGTCTTGCCCCATGAGGATCACAAAGGACGAGTGGGATTTGACCACTGTAAATCTGATCATGACAGAGAAGGTGAGGGAGAGGTGAGGGTTGCAACAATCAATGCTTAGATCTTGGCAAACCAACTTCCCATCCACAGCGACTGTAGCTCCCAACTAGTAGATCTGCAGAGCCAGGACAGTGGAAGTGTATGGCCAGGGAAGTCAATGAGGCGCAGATCTGCCTGATTTGAGTCCTCGAATGAAAAGCCTTGCTAGCCCTGGACCCTCTACCCAGTCAGCATAGCTGTTTATAGCCTTGACTGATGACAGGTATAGCCGCTGGCTACCTCTAACCAGAAGCCTCATTAGAATACCTGGTAGCTGCACAGTGCAACAACACCTGAACAGAGAGTATAGCAGGCAGAGTTGATTGTTCACAGAGCAAAGCCGGCGGCACTGTTTGGCCAGGAAACCTGGAGTAACGGATAGCTTGGGTTGAGCCCACAAAGAGCTAGCTGATTCTCCAATTCCACCTGGGCAAGGAAACAAATTCATAGCCCTGCCATTGCTAAATATAGCCTTCAGAAAGCTCAACCAATGAATCTAGCCAGAGCACACAGGAAGCTGTGCCATCTATCCAACAATCCTGCTTACAGAGAGCACAGCTCATGGTTTTCAGCATCTTCAGAGCAGAACCCAGTGGTCCCCTGTGGCCAAGGAATTAAGGGTACAGCCCACAAATTATCTGGGTCCACAAATAATGAGGCACGCAAGTCATGGGGCCTATTCTGCTGCCTTGTCAGAGCAGGGAAGCTAATTCATTCCTCAGCTACTGCTGAGTAAAGTTCTTTTTCTTTACCTTTTAGGAAGGCTGATCAGTGAATCTAGACAACCACAGAGTATATCCTACTGCCTCATTTGGGCAGGGAACCATGCCAGCAGTCCCATCTGACAGTTAATACCCCTCATTCTTGACTTCAGAGCTTGGACAGTGGCTCTCGCCCCAAAATAGAACTTGTCTGCCCAAGGACATGTCCAAAAACCAAAACTGAGCTGGCTAGTGAAGAACTGTCTGCCAAAATAAGCCTGTAAAGTCTGGAAGAGGAGAACAATTACTCAAATGCACAGATACCAAAGTAAGGAATAAAGAAAGTAAGAAAAATCAGGTGAATGTAACACAACAAAATTAAACTAAAAAATGTTGCAAATAAATGACCCAAAAGGAAAGGAGATCTGTCAGAGAAATAATTCAGAATAAACTACTTAAAGAATGTTAGTGAACTACAAAAGCAAACAGATAACTAAATGAAATTAGAAAATGGTGAATGAAGAAAATAAGGTCAACGAAGAAATAAAAATAAATTAATAACAAGATGTCGTAGGGCTTCAACAGTAGACTTGAACAAGCAGAATAAAGAATCAGTGATCTACAATGCAAGAATATTTAAAAATTATTCAGTCAGAAGAGCAAAACCTTAAAAAGAATGAAAAAGAGAGAAGAAAGCCTACACAACTATGGGACGAATATACACACACACACACACACACACACTCACACTAATATCCATATCTTAGGAACTTGAAAAGAAAGGGACAGAAAGTACATTTAAAGCAAAATGGCTGTAAACTTTCCAAGACTGGGAAAGAAATGGATTTCCAAGTGCATAACACACAAAGGATCCTGAATAGGTTGAACCCAAATAGGGCTACCTGAGGATACATTACAATTAAATTATTAAAATAAAGAAGAAAGAATTTTGAAAGAAAAAGAAGANGTAAACTTTCCAAGACTGGGAAAGAAATGGATTTCCAAGTGCATAACACACAAAGGATCCTGAATAGGTTGAACCCAAATAGGGCTACCTGAGGATACATTACAATTAAATTATTAAAATAAAGAAGAAAGAATTTTGAAAGAAAAAGAAGATATCAGGTTATATACAAGTGAACTCTCATAAGACTATCAGCATATTTCTCAACAGAAATATTTCAGGTGAGGAGAGAATGGAATTATATATTCAAAATATCAAAAGAAAAAACTGTATTCTATGCCCAGCAAAGCTGTGCTTCATAAATGAGGAAGAGATCATGATTCTAAAACAAATAAAAGCTAAAGGAATTCATCATCACTAGAGATGCCTTCAAGAAATAGTAAAGGGAGTGAAGTTGAAGTAAAATAATGCTAATTAACATCTTTAAAACATGAGAAAATTAGCATAAATGTTACTGTTAATGGCAAGTATATAGTCAGAATTAGATACTGTGATAGCATAATGATGGTGCATAATTCACTCTAGTTTAAAAGTGGAAAAACAAATATACTAAAACAATTATAGTAAAATACATTATAGGATATATAATATAAAAGAGATGTAAAAGCACATAAACTATAATTAATAACTAAAAAAGAATAAGAACCTGGAGAAGAAGAGAAGTATAAAGTTTAAAAGTGCTACTGAGTGGGAGGAGATCAAGATAACAGAATAGAGGCACCTGGAACTCACCTCCTCCCACAAATACATCAAAAATACATCTACATGCAGAACACATTTCACAGAAAATCTATTGAAAGCAGGCATAAGATCATATACAACTAAATCTGCAAGAAGGATTCCTAGATACTGGAGTAGGATAAAGGGACAGGGAAAAGAGGAACTGGAATGGGACCTCTGCCCCTAGGCAGGGAGCTGTGAAAGAAGAAAGGTTCCTTCATTCTAGAAATCTCCTTTACTACCTGGGAGGTCTGGTGGGACAGAGAGGGAGCTTCAGAGACTAAAGGGGAGAAGGTAGGAGGTGGATTATACCCCAGCAGGGCACAGAGAGACCAGCACAGACTGCCTTTGCATGTCAGCAAGCTTCCCACATGCCTACTGGAGTGTGAAGTGGCCAAGTTCTGAATCTCAAAGCTTCATTGGACAGTCTGGGGAAAGGACTCAGTTTGGCTATACAGAGATAGCTTGAAGGGCCTGGAGTATGGTCTGGGTCATGACTGGGAGTGTGCACAGAATGATGTGGGAGTGAATCCACCATAAGAGTCCCATTGTCAACACACAAAACAAGGGTCACGGGTGCACCATAGCAGTTTTCTTGTCAGCATGCTCACAACAAAGCATAGTTTCCACCACCAAGGGTTTTGCAAACTTCCAGGGTACCCAAACATGGAGGTGGGGGAGCTGAAATTTAAGCTGATTATCCATGCTCCCAAATCAGGCACAGGAGTACAACTTTGGAAGGATTCAGACCAGTGAGTGTTGGGACCAGAACAATGCATTCATGCCTAAGGGACATCTGAGCTAATTATTGGTATTCCCATGACAGAGATAATTCCAGGTGCCACAATCAGAAAACTCTGTGGGCGCACACATCAAGTGGCGGGCAACATCACACAATCACACATCTTGGTGGACAGCACCTGGGGAGGAGTTCACAGCAGCTCCTGTTCCAGTAGGAGCGCTCCAGTCCCTCCTACCTCACACAACAGTTTAGAAAAGGATCTGGAAACTTCCATGCCAACAACTGAAGAGCAGATTTTGTCCCCAACAGGGCTGTGACAACCACAGAGCAGAGAAGAGGCTCCACTCATCATCCAGTGCAGGCCCCAGGCAGCGCAGCACAGGCACAGCCCCTATCAGAGGGACAAGGGCCAGCACACCCTGAGAAGGACATGTCGAGCATTCATATCAAAACAGCCCTTGAACCAAAACTACTGGACTTACACAATCTTACATTCAAGGTCAGTTCAGTTAAGTTCAGTCGCTCAGGTGTATCCGACTCTTTGCAACCCCATGAACCGCAGCATACCAGGCCTCCCTGTCCATCACCAGCTCCCGGAGTTTACCCAAACTCATGTCCATTGAGTCAATGATGCCATCTAACCATCTCATCCTCTCGTCCCCTTCTCATCCTGCCTTCAATCTTTCCCAATATCAGGGTCTTTTTAAATGAGTCAGCTCTTCGCATCAGGTGGCNGCAGCTACAGACTCCTGCATGCCGCAGCTGAGCCCCGGACACGCATTTCCGGGCTTCCACACTTTCCCATCCACTGACTCACACTGGACGGGGCGGAGCAGAGGCAGGGAGCCGCGTGTGGGGGCCACTTCCTGGCTCTCGAGGGCCCTCGAGCACGAGTTATCACGGGGCCAGGCCTCCCCTCACCACAACCCGCGGGGAGCAGGGCACAGTTGTCCCCGTTGTACAGACGTGGAAACTGAGGCCCTGAGCCCTGAAGGACTAGCCCACACAACGGCCTGCACCTAGGAAGTGTCAGGGGCAGGGCAAACTCAGGCCCCCGGCCCCCCGCGCCTGCACGCCTCACTACGCCCTGCCCTGCCCTGCCTCCCGAGCTCCTGGGAGGCTCTGTAGCTGACCGCCTCGTCCCTCGGCCCGTCCAGGCCTCTGATCAAGCTGCACATCATTTGGAAAAAGGATGGGGCGCTGCTGTCCAGTGGCATCAGCGACTACAACCGCCGGCTCACCATCCCCAACCCCACGGCCAGCGACGCCGGCTACTACGAGTGTGAGGCCGTCCTGCGGAGCAGCAGCGTCCCCGCCGTCGTCCGTGGCGCCTACCTGTCCGTGCTGGGTGAGACGGGGTGGGAGTGCTGGAGTCCCCCCAACGTGAAGGGGCAGCACGGGTGACCCGGTCGGCGGCCATATCCACAGGAGCATGGCTCTGATCCCCTCCCCCGGTCCTTCCTCCTGCAGAGCCACCTCAGTTTGTCAAGGAGCCAGAGAGACACATCACAGCGGAGATGGAGAAGGTGGTGGACATCCCCTGTCGGGCCAAAGGTAACCTGGTGGCCTGGCTGGAGGGGGGCGAGGTCCCTCCAGACCTTCAACCTCTCCCCTCCCTGACACGGACTTTTCTAAAGTCCACCACCCTCTCACCATTGAGCAGAGTCAGTCTGGCTGTAAGCAGACACCCCAGGAAGCAAACAGGAAAAATTACCGTAATCTTAGGGCTGGAAATCAACCCTGTGTTACCATAACTTGAAGGTTACAAATGAATCCAAATTACCGTAATTTCAGACAGGTGACAGACTCAAATTGCCCATAATGTGAGAGCTGCGACAGTGTGGTGTCGCCGTCACGTCAGAACTGCTAGGACGTGGATGTGTCTTTGCCTGCTCTCTGGGCCATTCTGCTTCGTCTCCTCTGACCATTTCTACTTAACCCCCAGCCCCTCTCAGAGTTGTTGCACCCTTACCGCTTTTCCCATCCTTCTCCTTTGAGTTCAGCTGAGCTAAAATACACCCCAAAACCAGGGTACAATCTGGGATAATGGGATGACAGGATGAGCAGAGAGGAGACTGTGACCCTGGCAGGAGGGAGGGCTCCGTGGAGGAGGAGGGGGCACGCTGCCCCCCGTCCTGAGATCACACGTGGGGAAGACAGTGATTTATTGGACAAACATTTGGTGGGGGGTGGGCTTACCACGATCCCTGGGTCAGGAAGATCCCCTGGAGGAAGGCGTGGCGGCCCACTGCAGTGTCCTGGCCTGGAGAATCCCATGGACAGAGGAGCCTGGTGAGGTGCAGTCCATGGGGGTCCCAAAGAGTCGGACACGACTGAGTATCTGATACTTTGAGCAATGTGTGCCGAGACTGTTTTCAGGGCTGGAGAGGCACAGAGTGAATCCAAGAGCCAGATCCCTGCTATTACAGAACTGTGCGTTCTCGTGAAGGAGGCAGACAAACCAATAAACAAATAAAGATGCCTTATTTCATTTCATCTAAAATGCCATGGGTTGTAAGATGCCCCATTATTTTATGCGCCACTAAGAAAGAAAAAAGGCTGCCAATTAAATTATGACATGCTGTCGGTTGTAAGACACGTCCTCATCTCAGAGACATTACGACGTGAACAAAGGCGTAGCTCGGAGTGGGTGAAATACGGGTGTCGGGGTTGAAAAGTGCGGGGGAAGGAGAAGCAGGCAGGCTGACGGGCTCGGCGCCGGAGGGTGGTCATTTGAACGGAGCCTGGGGAGCTCTTCTGTGGAAGTCACCTTTGAGCAGAGACGCAGAGGGAGAGATGGAAGGGCCAGGGGATGTGGGGAAGGGGTGCCAGGCTGGGGACACAGCTCGGGCAAGGCTGAGGGGTTAGGAGGACCCCCCCCCCACGCTCCTCCCTGTGTGGACAGGCTTCCAAAGAAACCCCCGTTCCACCTGCGAACCCCTAGACACTGGGCTTGTGCTCACCTGGGTTTGGAAAGGCGGCTGGAGGTTCCCAGAGCATACAAAAGACTCCGCTAAATATGCCAGAATAAAATACAGTATGTCCAGCCTTCCCAAGCTGAACTAACCCTGGGAACTTGTAAATTTGCTTGGAACGCCTACTCTATGAGAATTTGAGAATCTAAGAACAACTTTCCCGCTTCCAAGACCAATAGTGGCACCTCTGAGAAGGTTCGGGCTTCCCTGGTGCCTCAGTGGGTAAAGAATCCACCTGCAGGGCTGGAGCCACAGGAGACAGAGGTTTGATCCCTGGGTCGGGAAGCTCCCCTGGAGGAGGGCACGGCAGCCCACTCCAGTGTTCTTGCCTGGAGCATCGTCACGGACAGAGGAGCCGGGTGGGCTGCAGTCCACGGGGCTACAAAGAGTCGGACAAGACTGAAGCAACTTAGCACTCAAGCATACACTGAGAAAGTTCTAGAAACCAGAACACACCAGGGATTTCGCGCCCCCCCCCACCCCCACCTTAAGGACTTGCAGCCCCAGCCTCCGGGGCCGGGGCATCCCTCGGAGGTGGCTGATGGTGGGCGCTCGACCCCCCAGGTGTGCCGCCGCCCTCCGTGACCTGGTACAAGGACGCGGCCGTTGTGGAGGTGGGGAGGCTGAGCCGCTTCCGGCAGCGAGGCGACGGCGGCCTGCAGATCAGCGGGCTGGTGCCCGACGACACCGGCATGCTCCAGTGCTTTGCCCGGAACGCGGCCGGCGAGGCGCAGACCTCCACCTACCTGGCCGTCACCAGTGAGTGCCCTTCACTGTCCTACCCGAGTCCCCCCCCCGCCCCCCNATCTTTCCCAATATCAGGGTCTTTTTAAATGAGTCAGCTCTTCGCATCAGGTGGCCAAAATATTGGAGTTTCAGCTTCAACATTAGTCCTTCCAATGAACACCCAGAACTGATTTCCTTTAGGATGGACTGGTTGGATCTCCTTGCAGTCCAAGATACTCTCAAGAGTCTTTTCCAACACCACAGTTCAAAAGCATCAATTCTTTTGTGCTCAGCTTTCAGTTCCCCATAAAAACAGACCTTCAGACCAGAGTAGATAACTGTTCCGTTTAAATTAATAGAGCCAGAGAACTATAAGGAAAAGGCAGAAGAACTACTCCCAATTAAAAAAAGATAAATCCTCTGAAAAAAAACCAATATAACAGACATCCCAGATCTACCAGAACCCAAGTTCAAAGAGCAATTAATAAAAATGCTGAAGGAATTAAGAAAGATTGTCAATAGAAACACACATTACTGAACCAAGGAACTAGAAACTATAAAATGGAACCAAACAAAATCGCCAAGATAAAAACCAAGCTAGGGGAATAGCTCAGGAAAGAATGAAGAGGTAGAGCCAAAGCAAAAACAACTCCCAGTTGCGGATGTGACTGGTGATGGAAGTCAAGTCCAATGCTATAAAAAACAATATTGCATAGGAATCTGGACTGTTAGGTCCATGAATCAAAGTAAATCAAGGAAGTGGTCAAAGAGGAGATGCCAAGAGTAGGCATCAACATTTTAGGAATCAGTGAATTAAAATGGACCAGAAAGGGTTAATTTAATTCAGACACCATTACATCTACTACTGTGAGAAAGAATCCTTCAGAAGAAATGGAGTAGCCGTCATAGTAAACAAAAAAGTCCAAAATGCAGTACTTGTGTGCAATCTCAAAAACAACAGTATGACCTCTGTTCCTTTCCAAGGCAAACCATTCAATATCACAGTAATCCAAGTCTATGCCACCACCACTTAATGTCAAAGAAGCTAAAGTTGAACGGTTCTATGAAGACCAACAAGACCTTCTAGAACTAACATCAAAAAGATGTCCTTTTCGTCACAGGGGACTGGAATGTAAAAGTAGGAAGTTAAGATATACCTGGAGTAATAGGCAAGTTTGGCTTTGGAATACAAAATGAAGCAGGGCAAAGGCTAACAGTTTTGCCAAGAGAATACACTGGTCATACCAAACACCCTCTTCCAACAATACAGGAGATGACTCTACACATGGACATCACCAGATGGTCAATACTAAAATCAGACTGATTATACTCTTTGCAACAGAAGATGGAGACGTTCTATACAGTCAGAAAAAATAAGACCAGGAGTGACTGTGGCTTAGATCATGAACTCCTTATTGCAAAATTCAGACTTAAACTGAAGAAAGTAGGGAAAACCAATAGACCATTCAGGTATGACCTGAATCAAATCCCTTATGATTATACAGTGGAAATGAGAAATAGATTCAGGGGATTAGATATGATAAACAGAGGGCCTGAAGAATTATGGACGGAGGTTTGTGACATTGTACAAGAGGCAGTGATCAAGACCATCCCCAAGAAAAAGAAGGGCAAAAAGGCAAAATGGTTGTCTGAGGAGGCCTTACAAATAGCTAAGAAAAGAAGAGAAGGTAAAGGCAAAAAAGAAAAGAAAAGATATACCCATTCGAATGCAGAGTTCCAAAGAATAGCAAGGAGAGATAAGAAAGCCTTCCTCAGTGATCAATACAAAGATATAGGGGAAAACAATAGAATGGGAAAGACTAGAGATCTCTTCAAGAAAATTAGAGATACCAAGGGAACATTTCATGCCAAGATAGGCTCAAAGCTGGGAGATGGGCACAATAAAGGATAGAAATGGTATGGACCTAACAGAAGCAGAAGATATTAAGAAGAGGTGGCAA
>SJYV01007301.1:112872-126014 GCA_006410875.1 Neotragus pygmaeus
GCTGAAGCTCCAATACTTTGGCCAGCGGATGCAAAGTGCCAACTCATTGTAAAAGACCCTGATGCTGGGAAAGATAGATGGCAAAAGGAGAAAGGGACCACAGAGGATGAGATGGTTGGATGGGGTCACTGACTCAAACAACATAAGTTTGAACAAACTCCAGGAGATGGTGAAGGACAGGGAAGCCTGGCATGCTGCAGTCCATGGGGTCACAAAGAGTTGGACATGACTGAGCGACTGAACAACAACATAAAAGTTTGAAACATTTTAAAGAATTTTTATCATATTTTTTAGTTGATCACTTGTTTTGATTTTGAAGTTATTTTATCTGTAAGACTACTTCTCCAATTTTATACCTACAAGAAAAAATCTATTTAGGTTATAGGAATATCTTTGCAGATCTTTTCATGATGCACTCTTCAATACAGTCAGGAATACAAGTGTATTTGTGATATTTTATTCCACTTTAACTTCCAAATATCTGCAATAAGATACTTTGCACTTCAGAATTCTATTAATTCTATTAATACTACATATTTGAAAGTTTTAACAGTGATGAAAAATATAAATGCAATATCTAAATGTAAATATAAATGTAAAATGTGTAAAATATATGCTGTAATGCTCGGAAATTTTTTAATGTACTTGTTTTCAAATAAGATTAAGTCATTACATACCAGAGCAATTCCTGCAGAATAACTGGTAACACACATCTTTCCAGGAAATGCTGCTCCCACATAATTTGGATAATCTCTAAAGCTAGATAAATAAGTATTAAATGATCATTAATTTTGACAATTCATATATGATATTTCCTGCTGAGAATTTTCCTATAGTTCATAAAATTCTAGTCTGAATCAAATTGAAGTAAAATTTTTATGTCTTTGTTTCACATTTGTAAAATAGTGTTAATTAAATGAGATTAAACACTTTGGATTTCTAAAACATATCCAGTGAATCCAAATTTTTGATGACTTTACTGCTCTTGTGACATTTGGTTACGGTTACCAAAGCCTTTACAGGCTGCCCTTTAAAGGGACAGTAAAGAATCTGCCTGCAGTGCAGGAGACCAGGGTTTGACCCCTTGGTCAGGAAGACTCCCTGGAAGGAAACGGCAACCCACTCCAGTATTCTTGTCTGGGAAATCTCCTGGACAGAGGAGCCTGGTGGGCTACAGTCCATGGGATCACAAAGAGTTGGACACAACTTAGCAACTGAATACGCACACATGCACCAGAGACTTTGATCAAACATGTCAGTCAAAAGCATTTTGCTCAATAACAATGAAAAATAGCTTTAATGAATGGATTACAAGTTTTTNGAGCCTGGTGGGCTACAGTCCATGGGATCACAAAGAGTTGGACACAACTTAGCAACTGAATACGCACACATGCACCAGAGACTTTGATCAAACATGTCAGTCAAAAGCATTTTGCTCAATAACAATGAAAAATAGCTTTAATGAATGGATTACAAGTTTTTGCTCAAATATAGGTAAGCTCGCCATTTTCTTACTGTAATGACTATATTGTTCCACAACTTAATTTTTTTCTGCTTTACAATACAGTATTGTAAAGTAAAAGAAAAAGACTCCATATAGCCTGCCATATAATAATAGCAAAATTCTCAGAGATTTATATAAATTATTTTGTTTAATTCTCAAATCCACCCAGTGAAATAGATATTATTTGTCCCCATTGAACAAATCAAATATCAGATGGAAAGTACAAATAACTTGCTCAGAGCAGCAGAGTTAATAAGTACTGCTGAAGGATATGAACTTAAGACAGTTTGAATCCAGGGCCGTACTTTCAATTACTAATATATAGATGCTCCAAACATGTTCTGCCTTCCTTAGAGCCCCAGCCAAAACAAATATTCCAGGATGTATGTAGAAAAGCTTGATACTCAATTCTCCATTTGAAGTGTGCCCTCAATCTCAACTGCAGTTTACTTCACAATTGCACTGTCCCTCCACTGCTCCCTTATTCTGATACTGTACATGCCTACCCTCCAGCACTTGTATCCAAGTATTTGCCCTTAACACCCAAGTTTAGTTTTATAGTCCAAAATCGAATTATTGCTTAAATTCTTTCTTCATTCAAGACAGTTCTCCCAATAGATAAGACTTTCCCCTAAACTCTATCCATACTCCTGATGAGCTGGATATAATAATAACTTTTTACTTAATACTGCCCATCCAATCTTCACATCAAATCAGTTATCAAGATTTAATGTTTTACTTCTTCAATGTTTCTTGTTTCCCTCTCCTCCTACAGAGGTTTCGCTACAGTTATAACTGAATTCCATACTTTGAAAAGAATTATTCGGTTCAGTTCAGTCACTCAGTCGTGTCTGACTCTTTGCAACCCCATGAATTGCAGCACACCAGGCCTCCCTGTCCATCACCAACTTCTGGAGTTCACTCAAACTCACATCCATCGAGTCGGTGATGACATCCAGCCATCTCATCCTCTGTCGTCCCCTTCTGCCCTCAATCCCTCCCAGCATCAGAGTTTTTTCCAATGAGTCAACTCTTTGCATGAGGTGGCCAAAGTACTGGAGTTTCAGCTTTAGCATCATTCCTTCCAAACTTACTCCTATATCTCTAAGTACACTGCTTCAATAACCTGTAATGCTTTCTACCTTCCTTTGAGTTTAAATATGTCTAAATCTGCCTTCACACTTCTAACTTGATTGATTACTTTGGATCTCTCTCTCACTCTTACTCTTGCTCTCACTCTCCCTCTCATTGTTTCTTCCTCCTTTAAACTATAAACAGATAGACATAATGTACTAACATTAATCTTCTGCAATGACATAACAAGATGGCAGACTTGGAACTTTTAATCCTCATCTCTCTCTCCAGAGACAATTTTGAGAAACACTCACAGATGAGAGTATTTTTGTGGCCTAAGAGTCCAAGGAAGGGTCTCACACCACATTTGAGCAAAAAAATCCAGGAACATTCACATTCTTAGGTGAAAACAGTTTCACTCTGCCCACATCACCATTCCCCCAGTGCAGCACAGCTCNGATGAGAGTATTTTTGTGGCCTAAGAGTCCAAGGAAGGGTCTCACACCACATTTGAGCAAAAAAATCCAGGAACATTCACATTCTTAGGTGAAAACAGTCTCACTCTGCCCACATCACCATTCCCCCAGTGCAGCACAGCTCAGTGCCAAGAGACATGCCTTCAGCCATGATTTCTCCCGCAAGGAAAGGTAAGAACATAGTGAGTGCCCCCAGTCATGCAAGATGATGCCCAAGAGGCCCATTTTTTAAATTAAAATAAATTAAATTCCATATAGAGATGGATGGATAAAGAAAATACGATGTATATACACAGTGGAATATAATTCAGCCTCAAGAAAAGGAGACCCTGCCATTTCAACATGGATAAACCTGGAGGACATTACGCTAAGTGAAGTGAAGTAAGCCAAACATGAAAAGTCAAGTACTGTATGATCTTGCTTATATGTGGAATCTAAAAGGGTCAACTTATAAAAGGAAAGAGTTGAACGGTGGTTGCCAGGGGTTGGGAAATGGGGGAAATGGAAAGATGGTCAAAGGTATAAAGTTTCAGTTGCACAGGATGAATATGTCCTAGAGATTGAATGTATAGTCAGATGACTAAAGTTTATAATACTGTATTGTATATGAGAAATTTGCTAGAGTAGACTTAAACTTTCTCACTACACACCAAAAAAATGGTAACTGTATGAGATGATGGATATGTTAATCAACTTGATTATAATTTTATAATGTATACATATATCAGAACATCACATTGTGGACATCCCTGGTGGTCAGTGGTTAAGAATCCTCCTGCCAGTGCAAGGGACATGGTTCTGGGAAGAGTCCACATGCCTTGGGGCAATTAAACCCATATGCAGCAACTACTGAGCCTGCACTCCAGAGCCCACAGGCCACAGCTATTGAGCCCATGCACCACAACCACCAAAGCCCTATGAGAGGCCTGCACACTGCACCTAGGGAGTAACCTCTGCGTGTCACAACTGGAGAAGTCCCTCACACAGCAACAAAGACCCAGCACAGCCAAAACAAATAAAGAATAAACAATCTTTAAATGCTGTTAAAAAAACCACACTGTACCCCTTAAATATATAAAAATTTTACCTATAAATTATAACTCAATAAAGATGGGAAAGAATAACAATAATAAAAGCAAATATAGGGAAATTGAGGCAGAACACATCAACTGCCCTAGGTGACAGACAGGGCTGAACTTAAATGCAGGCAGTTGGCCTCCAGAGCTTAAATTTGAATCACTATGCTATGTTATCTCAATAAACATTTGTTGAATAAAGGAAATATTGTAAATGGTTTTTAAAAATTAAGCTTGCTACGTTCACTATTCCTCCTTTAGGATTCAGATCATAAATTTCTGGAGTATGGAGACCACAGGAAACTACTGTCAATGATCATAATCTCAAGGTATTTATTCTACTGTATTACTTTACTCAGGGGCTTCCCAAGTGGCATTAGTTATAAAGAATCCACCTGCCAATGCAGGAGATGTAAGAGACATGCTTTCAATCCCTGGATCAGGAAGATCCCCTGCAAGAGGAAATGGCAACCCACTCCAGTATTCTTGCCTGAAGAATCCCATGGAGAGAGGAGCCTGGCAGGCTACAGTCCATGGGGTCGCAAAGAGTCAGACACAACTGAAGTGAGTTAACACACAGCACATTACTCATATGAAAAATATATTGGTGCTTTAAAATAACATCAAGATATCAAGAAGGATCATTACTTAAGTTTAAGGATGCTGATTGTACCATGATTTCTCTATTTCTAATGGGATAAATTTCCTGTAATGCATCAAAGTTCAACATCTTAAAATTGGGAAAGGGTATGTCAAGGCTATATATTGTCACCCTGCTATTTAACTTATATGCAGAGTACATCATGTGAAATTTGGGGCTGGGTGAAACACAAGGTGAAATCAAGACTGCTCGGAGAAACATCAATAACCTCAGATATGCAGATGACACCACCATTATGGCAGAAAGGAAAGACGAACTAAACAGCCTCTTGATGAAGATGAAAGAGGAGAGTGGAAAAGCTGGCTTAAAACTCAACATTCAAAAAACTAAGATCATGGCATATGGTCCCATTACTTCATGGTAAATAGATGGTGAAACAATGGAAATAGTGACAGACTTTATTTTCTTGGGCTCCAAAATCACTGTGAATGGTGATTACAGCCATGAAATTAAAAGATGCTTGCTTCTTGGAAGAAAAGCTATGACAAACCTACACAACATATTAAAAAGAAGAGACATTATTTTGCCTACAAATGTCTGTATAGTCAAAGTTATGGTTTTTCCAGTAGTCATGTATGGATGTGAGAGTTGGACTATAAAGAAAGCTGAGCGCCGAAGAATTGATGCTTTTGAACTGTGGTGTTGGAGAAGACTCTTGTGAGTCCTTTGGACTGCAATGAGATCCAACCAGTCCATCCTAAAGGAAATCAGTCCTGAATATTCACTGGAAAGACTGATGCTGAAGCTCCAATACTTTGGCTACCTGATGCAAAGAAGAGACGCGTTGGAAAAGACCCTGATACTGGGAAAAATAGATGGCAAAAGGAGAAAGGGACAACAGAGAAGCAGATGGTTGGATGGAATCATTGACTCAATGGACATGAGTTCGAACAAACTTCGGGGGAGATGATGAAGGACAGGGTAGCCTGGCGTGCTGCAGTCCATGGGGTTGCAAAGAGTCGGACACTACTGAGCAATTCAGTAACAATAATCTTTGTCAGCAATATGATGTCTCTGCTTTTTAGCTTTCCTTCCAAGGGACAAGGATCTTTTAATTTCATGGCTACAGTGCACATTGATTTTGGAGTCCAAGACAATAGAATCTGTCTTTCTAAGCAACTTTCAAATATACAGCAGGATTGTTACCTGTAGTTACCATACTGTACACTACCATCCCCATGGCNAAGGGATTCCTGCCCACAGTAGTAGATATAATGGTCATTTGAGTTAAATTCACCCATTCCAGTCCATCTAGTTCACTGATTCCTAGAATGTCGATGTTCACTCTTGCCATCTCCTGTTTGACTACTCCCATTTGCCTTGATTCGTGGACCTAACATTCCAGGTTCCTATGCAATATTGCTCTTTACAGCATCATTTGGTTCACATTTACATTTAAGGTAAATTATCAGTATGTATGATCCTATACTGTTTTCTTAATTATTTGAGGTTTATTTTGTGTAGGTCTTCTTCTCTTGTGTTCCTTTAACATTTGTTGTAATGTTGGTTTCATGGTGAGGAATTCTATTAAACTTTGCTGGTCTGGGAAGCTTTTGATTTCTCCATCAAATCTGAACAAGAGTCTTGCTGGGTAGAGTATTCTTAGTTGTAGGGTTTTTTCCTTTTATCACTTCAAATATATTGTGCCACTCCTTCTGGCTTGTAGAAAAAGCCAGATTTCTGTTGAGAAATCAGCTGATAACTTTATGGGAGTTCCCTTGTATGTTATTTGTCCTTTTTCCCTTGTTCCCTATTTTATCTTTGTCTTTAATTTTTGTCATTTTTATTACTATGTGTCTCAGTGTGTTCTTCCTTGGGTTTATCTTGCCTGGGACTCTTTGTGCTTCCTGGACTTGGTTGACTATATCCTTTCCCATGTTAGGGAAATTTTCAGCTCTTATTCTTCAAGTATTTTCTCAGGTCCTTTCTCTCTTCTCCTCCCAGAACCCCTGTAATGTCACTGCTCATAGGTTTAATGTTCCAAGCATCTCACAGGCTGTCTTCACTTTTTTCATTATTTTTTCTGTATTCTTTTCTGCAGCAGTGATTTCCACCATTCTGTTTTCCAGATCACTTATCCATTCCTCTGCCTCAGTTATTCTGCTATTGATTCTTCATCTCTAGTGTACTGTTATCTCTGTTCATTTGTTCTTTAGTTCTTCTAGGCCTTTGGTAAACATTTCTTGCATCTTTATTCTTTTTCCAAGACCCTGGATCATCTTCACTATCACCATTCTGAATTCTTTTTCTGGAAGGTTGCCTATCTCCACTTCATTTAGTTGTTTTTCTGGAGTTTTTTCTTGTCCCTTCATCTGAGACATAATGTTCTGCTTTTTCATTCTGAGTAACTTCTGTAATGTGGCTTTTGTTCTAGCCATTGTAGGAGTGTGGTTCTTCTTGTTTTTTCTGTCTTCCTTCTGGTAGATCAGGCTAAGAGCCTGTGTAAGCCTGTGTAAGTCCCTCCCTCCTGATGGGAGGGACTGGCAGTGAGAGAAACTGGGTCTTGTTCTGGTGGGCAGGGCCATGCTCATTAAATCTTTAATCCAATTATTTGCTGATGGGTGGAGTTGTGCTCCCTCTCTGTTAGTTGTCTGGCTTGTGGGAACCCAGCCCTGGGGTCTATGACCTCTGTGTGGGGTTAACGGCAACCTCCAAGAGGACTGACACCGAGAGGCATTTTCAAGGACTGCTGCCAGTGCCATCATCCCTGCAGAAGCCACTGCCGACCCATTCCTCCACAGGAGACTCTCCAACACTAGCAGGTAGCTCTGATTCAGTCTCCTGTGGGGCCACTGCTCCTTTCCCTTGGGTCTTGGTATATGGAAGATTTTGTTTGTGCCTTCCAAGAATAAAGTCTCTGTTTCCCTCAGTCCTGTAGAAATCCTGTAATCAAGTCCTGCTGCCTTCAAAGTCAGGTTCTGTGGGGATTCCCAGTCCCTTTGCCAGATCTACTAACTGGGAAGCCTGACGGGAGGCTCAGAATCATCACAACAGTGAAGAAGGAGAACTTCTTTGGTATTACTGTTCTCCAGATTGTGGGTAGCCTAGCTGGTAGGTAAAGGATTTTATTTTATCATATTTGTACCCCTCCTACTGTCTCATTGTGGCTTCTTGTCTTTGGACATGGGGTATCTTTTTTTGGGATATGGGGTTCCATCATCATCTTGTCAATGGCTGTTCAACACCTCATTACAACTTTGGTGCTCTTGCAGGAAGAGATGAGTGCATGTTCTTTTACTCCACCATTTTGAACTGGAAACTGCACTGTGTTTTTATTGTACCATAGACTACCTCAATCTGATACTGAATTCACTAGGCTTACAATTATGGATTTAAAATTTGTGAAGAGACTGAAGATATCACTATTCTTTACATGACCAATATCTGGTAACAGAGATTCCATATTTAGCTCAATATTTGTCTTATTAAAGAATATATAAATATTTGTAAAAACATAGACAAGAGATGCTTAATCGGCATTTTATAACTGGCAAATCTGGCAATTTGGACAAGGAGTTGTTGTTTTTTTTTTTTTACTTTATTTACTTTACAATACTCTGTTGGCTTTGCCATACATCGACATGCATCCACCACAGGTGTACAAGAAGCTTTTAAAACAACATAATCCTGAAACAAGAATTGATGTTTTTGAATTGTGGTATCGAAGAAGACTCTTGAGAGTCCCTTGGAATATGAGGAGATCCAACCAGTCCATCCTAAAGGAGATCAGTCCTGGGTGTTCAGTGGAAGGACTGATGCTGAAGCTGAAACTCCAATACTTTGGCGACCTGATGGGAAGAGCTGACTCACTAGAAAAGACCCTGATGCTGGGAAAGATTGAGGGCAGGAGGAGAAGGGGACGACAGAGGATCAGATGGTTGGATGGCATCACCAACTCGATGGACATGGGTTTGGGTGGACTCCAGGAGTTGGTAATGGACAGGGGGGCCTGGTGTGCTGTGGTTCATGGGGTCACAAAGAGTCGGACACAACTGAGTGACTGAACTGAATTGAATCCTGAAACAAAATAATTTTCATAAACCAAAATATTCCCTGGAAATTTAGTCATCTTTACCAGAAATATCTCAACTTTCTNGGGCCTGGTGTGCTGTGGTTCATGGGGTCACAAAGAGTCGGACACAACTGAGTGACTGAACTGAATTGAATCCTGAAACAAAATAATTTTCATAAACCAAAATATTCCCTGGAAATTTAGTCATCTTTACCAGAAATATCTCAACTTTCTCCTAATGTTCCTTTTGCTCTTTTCCCTAATACTCATTTAATAAGTATTTTAATATCCTTCCCTAAATCTCTCCTGTCTCAAACTCTCAACTCACCTCCTGACAAGCTCTACAATCCTACAAATAGAATTGGAAATCAGTATGATTCACATTCTCTGTGGTCTTCCACAGATGTGATAATCAAATATTTCAGAAAAAAATCTATAAAATATGTTTTATCCCTGTTTTTGAAATCTTTGAAGTATGGGAGAAATAAAGCAACATTTTACTGAAAACAAACTGAGTTATCACCTCAAGAGTCTGAAGTTCAGAGGTCCTCAAATTGTTTATGGGAATAAGTAATCTAGAGGAGCATTTAGACTAGACTCAATCAGCTGCATGAATAAAACCATTAAAAAATCTTGATACTTTAATGTAAGCTGCTGCCACTGTTGCTAAGTTGCTTCAGTCATGTCCGACTCTGTGCAACCCCATAGATGGCAGCCCACCAGATTTATCATAAATGGTTATATCATCCTTAATTCTGTGCCAATAAATATCTTATTAGCCAAACATTTTCTAGACTACATGCTGCTCTTCAAGTACCCTAAAACAAGAATTAATGCTTAAATAATTTCACTTAAAAATATCACCATTAAAAATTTTGTGGATTGAGAGAGACTCTAAAGTTGTGAACTATCAGAAAAATAATAATAAAACCATTTTGCTACACAGGTTTGTTACATAAAGATTTCAAATAAAATATTTCTGATAGAACTAGTGCAATTTTAAATATTTGGTTCTTCACTGTTCTCTGGGAGTGACATGGAAGTAAGAAGACTGGAATATTTAAGTTCCTTTCTAGCTAGGGATAATCATACATTCATATCAACTATTCAAGTGCAAAGAAAAAGTAAAACACATACCAAAGCTTTGTCTACCACGATATGCATTTCTAGATAAAGAGGAATTAAATCAGTTGAAACAGTTGATTCTGGCTAGAAAAAAGAACAACAACATTTAAAGACTTGAAAACTTTCACAACTTGTTTATTCTAAACTTTTAGAATATTTACACCTTTATTTAATCATAGTTGAAATATATACATATATATACACTTAAATTATAAGACGATGTTTTGATATACTTATGCAATATGAAATAACTGCCACAATCATGCTAATTAACATATCAACTCTCATATAGTTACCATT
The DNA here is from genome assembly GCA_006410875.1 of Neotragus pygmaeus. Lineage (NCBI taxonomy): Eukaryota > Metazoa > Chordata > Mammalia > Artiodactyla > Bovidae > Neotragus > Neotragus pygmaeus. The sequence continues at coordinate 123,101 of SJYV01007301.1, forward strand.
TTCTTTTTCTTGTATGTGTGCATGTTTGTGTGTATGGTAAGAGCACATAAGATCAACCCTCTCAGAAAATTTAAATTTTACAATACAATATTGCTTACTACAGTTATGCTACTGGTTTATTAAATTTCCAGAACTTACTCATTTGCATAGTTCAAACTTTATACCCTTTAACCAACATTTCCCTGTTCCTGTTGGTCTGCAGCCTCTGACAAATACCACTGCACTGTGTCTATGGGTTTGACTATTGTAGATTCCACATAAAAGTGAGATGTAGTATTTGTCTTTCTGTGTCTGGCTTATTTTACTAACATAATGTCCTCAGTTCAGTTCAGTTATTCAGTCTTGTCTGACTCTTTGCTACCTCATGGGTTGCAGCATGCCAGGCTTCCCTGTCCATCACCAACTCCCAGAGCTTGCTCAAATTCATGTCCATTGCATCGGTGATGCCATCCAACTATCTCATCCTCTGTTGTCCCCTTCTCCTGCCTTCAATCTTTTCCAGCATCAGGGTCTTTTCCAATGAGTCCGCTCTTTGCATCAGGTGGCCAAAGTATTGGAGTTTCAGCTTCAAAATCAGTCCTACCAATGAATTTTCAGGATTGACTGCCTTTTAGGATTGACTGGTTTGATCTCCTTGCTGTCCAAGGGACTCTCAAGAGTCTTCTCCAACACCATGGTTCAAAGCATCTATTCTTCAGCACTCAGCTTTCTTTATGGTCCAATTCTCAAAACCAAACAAGACTACTGGAAAAACCATAGCTTTGACTAGATGGACTTTGTCGGCAAAGTAATGTCTCTACTTTTTAACATGCTGCCTAGGTTGGTCATAGCTTTTCTTCCAAGGAGCGTCTTTTAATCTCATGGCTGCAGCCACCATCTGCAGTAATTCTGGAGCCAAAGAAAATAAAGTCTTTCACTATTTCCATTGTTTCCCCATCTGTTTGCCATTTAGTGATGTGATCTTTGTTTTTTCAATGTTGAGTTTTAACATCCTCAAGATTCATCCATATTGCCAAAAATGGCAGCACTTTCTTCTTAAGGCTGAATAACATTCCACTACATTGATAAGTGTACATAACAATTTATTTAATCATTATTTATCCAGATACTCAGATTGGTTCATACTTTTGCTACTGCAAATAATGCTTCAGTGAACACAGGCGTGCATATATGTTTTCAAGTTAGTGCATTTGTCTTCTACTAAGAAGAATTATGATTTCAGGTCTTATATTCAAGTCTTTAATCCATTTTGAGTTTATTTTGTGTATTGTATAAAACAGTGATCCATCCATTCTTTTGTATGTCACTNATATGTTTTCAAGTTAGTGCATTTGTCTTCTACTAAGAAGAATTATGATTTCAGGTCTTATATTCAAGTCTTTAATCCATTTTGAGTTTATTTTGTGTATTGTATAAAACAGTGATCCATCCATTCTTTTGTATGTCACTATCTGGTTTTCCTAACACCATTTATTGAAAAGTCTGTCCTTTCTCCATCATATATTTTTGGTTCTTCTGTCACAAATTTATTAATCATATATATTTGGGTTTATTTCTGTCTGTTGGGTTTATTTATAGTCTGTCCCACTTATCTGGGTATATCTTTTCATGTCAGTATAATATTATTTTAATGAATATAGTTTTGTAATATACTCTGAAATCAGAGAGTCTGAAGACTCCAGCTTTGTTTCCTTTCTCAAGATTGCTTTGTTATTTGGTGATTTGTTATTTGAGTTCCATACAAATTTAAGGATTATTTTCCTGTTTATTTGAAAAATACCATGGGAATTTTATAGGGATTGCACTGAATATGTAGATTGCTTTGGGTAGTATGGAAATTTTAACAACCTTGATTCTCCCAATCCATGAGCATGGAATATCTTTCCATTTGTTTGTGTCTTCTTCAGTTTCTTTCATCTATATCTTGTAATTTTCAATATAGAGTTCTTTCACTTCCTTGGTTAAATTTATTCCTAGGTATTATATTCTTTTTGATGCATTGTAAATGGGTTGTTTATTTCTACTTTTGACAGTTTATTAGTCGTGTCTAGAAACACAACAGATTTCTGTACATTTTTTAATTAATTAATTTTTTTACTTTATTCTACTTTACAATACTGTATTGGTTTTGCCATACATCGACATGAATCCACCACAGGTGGATACGAGCTCCCAATCCTGAATCCCTCTGAATTCATTTATTAGTTTCAACGGTCTTTCTGTTATGGAGGCCTCTTAGATAACCATCAAGACTGCAGCCTGAGAGGCAGACTTCTACATGCACATCTATTGGCTAAGTGTAATGTTTCCCAGACACTTCAGAGGGTGAGTGCTATCTTTGAGTTCTCCATCTGCCCTAGTTTTTATAAGTGTTACCCCAGTGTTTGAAGCTGCCCTCCAGGGAATGCTCCTTGATTGCCTGGCTCTGGAGGCTAGGGGGCTTGCATTTCTGAGACACAAAAGACTGCAACTATTGAACAGATGGTTCTTGGCAAGCTGCAAATCCCAGAGCACTGTGTAGATAACATACTGAGGAAGGCTTCAGGTTTAACACACATCCAGGGCAAACAACAGAGCTTCTCTCAAGGAATGCAGTCTGTGGACATCATCTTGGCACACTTCCTTTGCCTCACTCCACCTCTCCAATATCTCCCAGAAAAGAGCATATACACTTATTTGGTGCTCCAGGTCTTATGACTGCTGCTGAGGAAACACTGCTAGATATCCTGGAGAACAGTGCGTACTTGCAATGTCACAGGACTATATACACTTCCCTGGTGGCTCAGACAGTAAAGCATCTGTCTACAATGCGGGAGACCCAGGTTCAATCCCTGGGTTGGGAAGATCTGCTGGAGAAGGAAATGGCAATCTACTCCAGTACTATTGCCTGTAAAATCCCATGGACAGAGGAGCC
>SJYV01007301.1:126206-152937 GCA_006410875.1 Neotragus pygmaeus
AAAAGCAGAGACATTACATTGTCAACAAATGTCCATCTAGTCAAGGCTATGGTTTTTCCAGTGGTCATGTATGGATGTGAGAGTTGTACTGTGAAGAAAGGTGAGTGCTGAAGAATTGATGCTTTTGAACTGTGGTGCTGGAGAAGACTCTTGAGAGTCCCTTGGACTGCAAGGAGATCCAACCAGTCCATTCTAAAGGACATCAGTCCTGAGTGTTCTTTGGAAGGAATGATGCTAAAGCTGAAACTCCAGTACTTTGGCCGCCTCATGTGAAGAGCTGACTCATTGGAAAAGACTGTGATGCTGGGAGGGCTTGGGGGCAGGAGGAGAAGGGGATGACCGAGGATGAAATGGCTGGATGGCATCCCCGACTCAATGGACTTGAGTTTGAGTGAACTCTGGGAGTTGGTGATGGACAGGGAGGCCTGGCGTGCTGCAATTCATGGGGTCGCCAAGAGTCAGACATGACTGAGCGACTGAACTGAACTGATAGTAGATTAAATGCTACAAAGGAATTGATCAGTGAGCTGGAAGAGAGTAGAGGAACTCACTGGTGATGACCAGAAAGAAAAAAAGAATGAAAAGAAATGATGACAGTTTAAAAGATCTCTGGGGCAATACCAAGAACACTAATATTCACATTATAGGGGTCCTAGAAGATCACAGAGAGAAAAAGTCTGACAAATGTTTGAATAAATAATAGCTGAAAACTTCTGAAAGCTGAAGAATGAAACAGTGAAGCACAGAGACTATCACACAGGATTAACCCAAAAAGGAACAAACCAAGACAGAATCAAAATTTTTAAAAATGAACATAAAGAGAAAACAGTAAAAGCAGCAAGAGGAAAAAAAATCAACTAATATAAGAGTACTCCTTTAAGGCTATCAGCTGATTTTTCAGCAGAAACTCTTCAGGCCACGAAAAAATTGACACCATATATTTAATGTGATAAAAAGGGAAAAGCTAAAACTAAGAGTATGCTACCAAGCAAGACTTTCATTCAGAATTGATGGTGAAATTAAAGGGTTTACAGACAAGTAAAAACGAAAAGAAATCAGCACAATCAAACCAGTTTTACAACAAATGGTAAAGGAACTTTTCTAGACAAAATAAATAAATTAAAGGCTACAACTAGAAATAAGAAAATTACAAAACAACTTCATCGGCAAAGGCAGACATACAGTAAAGGTAGGAACTCAAACATACACAAAGTACCTGGGAAGGTTAAAAGACAAAAGTAAAATCATCTGCATCAACAATGAGCAGTTAAGAGACGCACAAAACAATCAAATGTAAAAATGTGATATTGAAAACAGTAATTGTGAGAAGAGAGTACAAATGCAAGTTTACTTAAATGCATTTAAAATTAAGGTATCAGCATCATGAAATAAGCACATATATACACAGACCTAATGTTACCTCTGGAGAAGGCGATGACATCCCACTCCAGTACTCTTGCCTGGAAAATCTCATGGACAGAGGAGCCTGGTAGGCTGCAGTCCATGGGNCAAGTTTACTTAAATGCATTTAAAATTAAGGTATCAGCATCATGAAATAAGCACATATATACACAGACCTAATGTTACCTCTGGAGAAGGCGATGACATCCCACTCCAGTACTCTTGCCTGGAAAATCTCATGGACAGAGGAGCCTGGTAGGCTGCAGTCCATGGGGTCGCTGAGGGTCAGACATGACCGAGCGACTTCACTTTCACTTTTCACTTTCATGCATTGGAGAAGGAAATGGCAACCCATTCCAGTGTTCTTGCCTGGAGAATCCCAGGGATGGGGGAGCCTGGTGGGCTGCCGACTATGGGGTCGCACAGAGTCGGACACGACTGAAGCGACTTAGCAGCAGCAGCAGTAGCATGTTACCTCCAACACTTTGGCCACCTGATATGAAGAACTGACTCATTAGAAAAGACCCTGATGCTGGGAAAGATTGAAGGCAGGTGGGGAAGGGGACAACAGAGGATGAGATGCTTGGATGGCATCACCAATGCAACGGACGTGAGTTTGAGCAAGCTCTGGGAGTTGGTGATGAACAGGGAAGCCTGGCATGCTGCAGTCCATGGGGTCGCAAAGAGTCAGACACAACTGAGGAACTGAACTAACTGACCCATAGACAAAAATCTATAATAGACATACATCCAAAAAGAAAACAAATTTTAAACATACAACTAAAAATACTCAACAGTCATCAAAACACAAGTGGAGAGTACAAAAGAGGAAAAAGGAAAAAAACAAATCCAAAAACAATAAAAAAAAAATGGTAACAGGAACATTAATATTGATAATTATCTAAAATGCAAAGAAATTAAGTGTTCTAACCAAAACACATACAGCAATTGAATAGATACAGACACAAGACCAGTATAAGTGCTGTTTACAAGAGTCTTTCTTCAGATCCAGAGAGACACACAAACTGAAAGTGAGGGATTGAAAAGCATATTCCACAAATGGAAATCGAAAGAAAGCTTAAACAGCAATACTTATATCAGATGAAATAGACTTATTTAGAAACAGACTTAGAATAAAAACTGTTACAGGGGACCAAAAAAGGACACTACATAATAATCAAGGGATCAATACAGTACAAAGATACAAAATTATAAATATATATGCACCTAATCAATAACCTCAGATATCCAGATGACACCACCCTTATGGCAGAAAGTGAAGAGGAACTAAAAAGCCTCTGGATGAAAGTGAAAGAGGAAAGTGAAAAAGTTGGCTTAAAGCTCAACATTCAGAAAACGAAGATCATGGCATCTGGTCCCATCACTTCATGGCAAATAGATGAGGAAACAGTGGAAACAGTGTCAGACTTTATTTTGGGGGGCTCCAAAATCACTGCAGATGGTGACTGCAGCCATGAAATTAAAAGATGCTTAGTCCTTGGAAGAAAAGTTATGANCATCACTTCATGGGAAATAGATGGGGAAACAGTGGAAACAGTGTCAGACTTTATTTTGGGGGGCTCCAAAATCACTGCAGATGGTGACTGCAGCCATGAAATTAAAAGATGCTTAGTCCTTGGAAGAAAAGTTATGACCAATCTAGATAGCATATTGAAAAACAGAGACATTACTTTTCCAACAAATGTCCATCTAGTCAAGGCTATGGTTTTCCAGTAGTCATGTATGGATGTGAGAGTTGGACTGTGAAGAAAGCTGAGTGCCAAAGAATTGATGCATTTGAACTGTGGTGTTGGAGAAGACTCTTGAGAGTCCCTTGGACTTCAAGGAGATCCAGTCAGTCCATTCTGAAGGAGATTAGCCCTGGGATTTATTTGGAGGGAATGATGCTGAAGCTGAAACTCCAGTCCTTTGGCCACCTCATGCAAAGAGTTGACTCACTGAAAAGACTCTGATGCCCCGAGGGATTGGGGGCAGGGGAAGAAGGGGAATACAGAGGATGAGATGGCTGGATGGCATCACTGACTTGATGGACGCGAGTCTGAGTGAAGTTAGGGAGTTCGTGATGGGCAGGGGGCCTGGCATGCTGCGATTCATGGGTCGCAAAGAGTCGGACACTACTGAGTGACTGAACTGAACAACAGCAAGCAGGAGGCCCCGAGGTCATGTTGCAGGAGTCGGGGGAGGTGGGTGGCAGAGCAAGGTAACATCAAAGTGGCATGTGGACCAGGATGGGGGTGATGTCCACGGAAATGAACAGCCAAAGCCCTGGAACATTCTCCTTTCACAATGGTGGTCAGTGATTCATAACGAGTGGGAGAACAAGAAGAAGAAAATGCAGTTTGAAGAAGTAATGCCAGTTTGGGATAACCGGGGGTGGCGTGCAGTGCTAGGAAGCCCAGTCCACGCATGCGCCAACTGGGGGAGGGCGGGTCCTTACACCCCTTACAACGCCAGCGGACATCCTGGATCCTGATGCTGAGGCAGGCACTTCTTCCTTCCATTTGGAGAAAGCTTCAGACGGTGAAGGGTCTGCCTACAATGCTGGAGACCTGGGTTCAATCCCTGAGTCAGGAAGATCCCCTGGAGAAGGAAATGGTAACCCACTCCAGTATTCTGGCCTGGAAAATCCCATGGACTGAGGAGCCTGGTAGGCTACAGTCCATGGGGTCGCTAAGAGTGGGACACGACTGAGTGACTTCACTTTCACTTTACAGTTTTAGAAGTGCTTTATATGATTTCAGTGGACTCTCTCCATAAGCCTCTCGCTTGACTGTTGGGGAAGGCCAGAGCGGATGCTAGAGCTTGGTTCTCTGGTGTTGAGTCCAGCGCTTTCTTCCTTTCCTCCGTAATAAACCTGCCGCTGGTGGCTGCCATCTTCCCAGAGTCCATGGCCGGAAACAGAAAGATGCAGGCCAGGGCATCACGGGCACAGGGCAGCACGGTGACAGACTGCCCCCAACATACCAATGGCCTGCAAAAGGGAGGCCACACAGCCGAAGGGAGCCGGGAGCTGCTGGCCACGCAGAGGACGAGCCCCGCCGGCAGGACAAGGCAGACGTTCGGAGGGATCAGATGCTTTCCTTTCTAAGAACATTATGGGAGCTGCGTTTTGGGGTCATCCGATAAATGGGACCTGCAGATTAAGTAAAGATGAGTAAAAGGATGCTACTCTGAGTGAGTATGCATTTTGAAACGGCCCATTAACCTCTTGTCAGGAAGGATCCTTTCCTTCGAAGCGTTGGTGGTTTCCTGCACTAAAAGGTGTGAGGGTGAGTTGCCAGATCACGTTATTATGTGCAGCTAACGGCTTTGCCAAAACTGGTACCCGCAGATGTGGGCTCAGAGGGTCAGAGTTCAACACCTCAGTCATTAACATCTTCTCTAAAAATTAACAAGTGTGATTAGCCCATATTAATGAAATAATCTCTTGAGGAGGTTTTTTTTTTTTTCTTTCTTTTAATCTGCAGTTCGATCTGAATCACACAAAGAGAAAATGCACCTTCCCATCAGTTCCAGTTTAGAACTGGCACATGTTAAAAAAAATAGCTGAACTTATTTTCCCCCTCTTCAAATTCTGCAAAACTTGCTCCCAGGTTTCCTTTCTAAGCCAAGTTTCATCGCTGAGCACATTTTTATGGTCTAGTTATAAACCCTAGAAAAACAAGGTTTATAGGAAATGTTGACACAACCTTCACTAAAGTGGTGCTAGCTGACACCTCTCTATTTTCAATTTGGGGATTTCTACTGGGAAAATATAAACGCTAATTCAGCAAAGGAAGCCAACGATAATAAAAATGTTGTAGTCTTCCTGTTCACCCCATGAAGTTCTAGTTCAAAAGATGCCAGGGCAGCGTGGAGTGAGTTAGAATGAGGACGCACAGTTTGGAAGGCACCTGCAAACACCTCAGCCTCCCGGTTACTATAAACCTTGCCTGGGAATGCATGACCTCACGGTGAGTCATGGCTGCCCACGGCCATTCAGTCGGAGAGGTGGCAGAAGATTCCAGATCTTAATGTCAAAGATGCCGACCAGCCTCCAAATCTACCCTGCTGCTGCTAAGTCACTTCAGTCGTGTCCGACTCTATGTGACCCCATAGATGGCAGCCCACCAGGCTCCCCCGTCCCTGGGATTCTCCAGGCAAGAACACTGGAGTGGGTTGCCATTTCCTTCTCCAGTGCATGAAAATGAAAAGTGAAAGTGAAGTCACTCAGTCGTGTTCGACTGTTCGCAACCCCATGGACTGCAGCCTACCAGGCTCCTCCGTCCATGGGATTTTCCAGGCAAGAGTACTGAAGTGGGGTGCCATCGCTTTCTCTGAAATCTACCCTAAATTAAGGCAAATTGGATTTTTCACAGGCTGGTAAAGTCAACCTGCAAACACACAGAGAAACCCCAAAAGATGAAAGTTGGAGGAAAGGCAGACCCTGGAAGGTGGATGTTGAATGGTTAGCAGGCTCAGGTTGGGACCAGCAGCAGTGTCAGGGGGATGCAGGTGTGAGGGCAGGTCGGCACATGGGGACAGAGGGCCAGTGACAATTCCCATTTTCCCAACCCCGCTCTACAGCCCAGCTGAAAAGCACATGTGTTCCATATTTAGGCTTTGATTTTTTTTTTTTTTTCTTTCTGAAACAGGAGGAGGTGGGAGAAAGGGGTGAAGGTTGACTCAGGTCCAGAGATAAATGGCCCATAATAGGGGGCAAAGCGAGTTAAGCTGGAGTCAATATCTTCAAATCCTCAGCTAAATAGACTAAACAGGACTGGCTGAGGAGCCAGGAGGGCCAGCTGCCGGCCAGGAGCTCCCACTGAGGAGAAGGGTAGCCTGCGAAGCCTCCCGTATCCCCCTTTTTGTCACCTGTACAAAGGGGGCCAGCATCCATCTGGCCACTGAGGTGGTGTGGGGAGGAAGGCAGGTTCCTGGTGGGGCTCTGTGAAAAACTGCAAGGTGAGGGGGAGTGTTATTTTACATTGATTTATTCCTACTTTGGAAAACTACAGAAGATGTTAATGTTTTCAGTCTAGGGAGAAATCCACCAGGATAAAGGAGAGAAAACCTCTCTTGCATTCATGTAATTGCTTTTCGTTCATCCCAGGACTGATCTTGGGGCCGGGGGTAGAGGGGGTGCGCGGTCTGCTGCTGACAACTTCGCTTTCCTCTTCAGTCCAAGAATCTACTAACGAGGCCGTTCAGGTTAACGCCCCAATTACCATCACATATTTTAAACTTCCCCAACTCACAAGGGACCACTCACTTACATAGCCTCCTGGACACAAAGTATTTCTTTGGATGATTATTTTTTCCTCCTGGGTTTCTAAGTCTGTTGGCAGCATTTTCCCAGAGTGTTTTCAAAAGTTTTCAGAAGATATCCTCATAACACTGGGTTGGGGTGGGGGGTGGGGGGGGGAATTAGGAAGACTAATGCTTAACTTCTGCAGGCCCTGATTTTTTGTTCAGGTTGAAAAGGAAGACAGTTTCTGGATGTACCTGTCAAGACTAAATGATTGTTCATTTCCTGTGAATTGGGAATCAGGTAATAACATGCAGCTGAGGAGCGAGCCTGGGTTTCTTGCTTTTTCCTCTTCCAGAAGCGGGGTCCATTACCAGCTGGGAAATATTACTGTGTGAATGTGCTGAAAAACTTTGGGGAAATGAGAAGAACAAGAACATTCTAAATGTCAGCAGTCAGTTTAATGGTCTTACCTGTACCCACCAGAGAAGATTTTAACAGCAAAGGTACAGAAAAATTAATTTAACTAAAAATGCTCAAGGAGAAAAGGGGGGATTTGAAAAACCTTTAAAAAATCTTTTTCTAGGATGGAGCTGATTAGAATGAACTCTGCTAAACTTATGCATGCCAGTGACTGGGTGAGTTAGAGAGAAACCACTTAAAATAATAAAATTTTTTCACCCAAAAGGAAAGAATTAATCAATGAAGTCGTGTCTTACTAATGAAGTCGTCATTGTTACTGTTTAGTGGCTCAGTGGAGTCCAACTTTGCAACCCCATGGACTGTAGCCCACCAGGCTCCTCTGTCCATGGAATTTTCCAGGCAAGAATACTGGTTGGGTTGGCATTTCCTCCTCCAGAGGCTCTTCCTTATCCAGGGATCAAACCCACATCTCCTGCATTGGCAGGAGGAGTCTTTATTGTTGAACCACCAGGGAAGCCCCAATAAAGTTGTTACCTGGAACCAAAAAAAAAAAAAAAAACCAACCCCCATAAATTCAATGCTGAGTTTAAAATTGGAATTCAGCAAAATGTCATCCCAGGCACTTACTTAAATGCACGCTTATATCTTTTTGTACAATAAATTTCTTTCCAAGTTTCATTAGCCATTATACTACTCATAGTGATTGTGTTAGATGTTAGATGCTAAGAGATGGGCGCCAACATTTCACTTCAGATGGCTCCTCTTCCAAGTCATCATCACAGTTAATTAGAGAAGAGGAGGGGGGGTGGGAGCAGAATTGACACTGGGAAGGTAGCTTCTCCTGGGAAGGTAAGAAAAGGAAGGTGGGGCCAGGCGGAGGGCAGTGCCAGTGGAATTTTACAGCATCGCTGCCCATTGCACAGGCCTGTGTCTTGGAAGAAAGGGCTCTGGGGTCTGAGTGGAGTGTAGGGTCAGTACAGCTGGCTTGCATCACCTTGTGGGTGGTTCCCAGCCCTGGCTGAGCATCAGGATGACTGGTGGAACTTTTAAAAATAGAAGCTGGGCGCTCAGCTCCGTGTTCTGCAATGACCTAGAGAGATGAGATGGGGGTGGGGTGGGAGGGAGGCTCATGAGAGACGGGATACATGTATACATACAGCTGATTCACAGTTGTTGTACAGCAGAAAGTAACAATATTGTAAACTTGTAAAGCAATTATATTCTAATTAAAAGAAAATAAATAGTAAAATATATATATATATACATAAGCCACTGGTTCCCATTCAGTCCTGGGCTAAAGCTTGTGCATGATTTCTCTATGTTTCACAAATGTATTTTTTCTGGGGAACTTCCCCGAAAGTGGTCCAGTGGTTAAGAATCTACTTCCAGTGCAAGGGATATGATTTTGATCCCTAATGGAGGAACTAAGCTCCCACATGCCATGGGGCAGCTCTAGCTGGAACTCCACAGCTACAGAGAAGCCTGTGGGCCACAACAGCCAAATAAATAAATACTTTTTAAAATGTATGGGTTTTTTTTGTTATTTCAATATATAATGAAAATTTTTTTCAAGTTTTTTTAATGAAGTATAGTTCATTAAATAGTGTTAGTTTCAGTGATTTGGTTTTGTGTGTGTGTGTGTGTGTGTGTGTGTGTGTGTGTGTATTGGAGAAGGAGACTGCAGTTCACTCCAGTATTCCTGCCTGGAGAATTGAATGGACAGAGGAACCTGGCAGGCTGTAGTCCGTGGGATCACAGAGAATCAGACATGACTAAGTGACTAACATACACACACACATATAAGTATAATAAAGAACAAATATTCTTTTTCTAGAATGTATGTATATGTATAGCTAAGTCATTTTGCTGTACAGCAAAAAATAATACAACATTGTAAATCAGCTACACTTCAATAAAAAGTAAATTTAAAAAAGAATATATATTTTTCAGATTCTTTTCCTTTATAGGTTATTACAAAATATTGAGTAGAGTTTACCGTGCTATACAGTAGGTCCTTGTTGGTTATCTGTTTTGTATATAGTAGTGTGTGTATGTTAATATCAATCTCCTAATTTATCCCTCCGCCTGTTCCTCTTTGGTAACCATAAGTTTGTTTTCTATATGACTGTGCGTCTATTTCTGTTTTGTAAATAAATTCATTTGTATCTTTCTAATTTAGATTCCATATGATATCGCTTTATATGTGGATTTTTTTAAAAAGACATGTTTTCAATAAACTGAAACCTACAATTGATTCTGAGATTCTGAGTGCTGAATCAGCATTGAGAACCCCTGGCAACATGGATGTTGGAAGTAAACCGGGTGAGCTTGACAGTGTTGCACTTTATCTAAATCTCTCTATCATCTTGTTTGAATCTGAAGAAAGAGTTGTATGTCCTGAAGTTGATCAGGACATCACAGACATAAGAGGATGAGGATGACCATAAAATAACACCTAGCACTGCCATGGCTCTTTGGGGACTCTTACCCTAAGTGACAGAGCAATTTCACATGCGTGACATCACTTCTCTCCCTTCCTCCCCTCCCTGGATGCTGTGAGGCAGGCAGTGCAAGAGCATCACCCCATCTTACAGATAAGAAAACAGGCCACATCCAGCCGGATCCCCCAGCACTGCTAATGGGTGGGCTGAACCCCATTTCACATTCCTGCCTCAGATATAGTCCCTTAGGTCTGACAGCTGTTTTTGCAGTGTGTCTGGGGCAGGAGGCAAGTTCCTCTGCTCTTGGGTGGTTTTATGCTCATGTAACAGAAAAGAGAATTCAGCAAATACTCAGCTCCCATGTTCACTGCAAATGGAGATGTGCTTTGTGTTTTGCTTTTAACTTAAAGAGTTGGCTTCCATCCAGCATTTGTGATAAAGTTTTGACTTTCCATTTTACACAGATCCTTTCCTTAAGTGTTGACTCAAGAATCCTCCTGAAATTCAGGAGATCTAGGTTTGATCCCAGGGTTGGGACTATCCCCTGGAGAAGAGAATGGCTACCCACTCCAGTATTCTGGTCTGCAGAATTCCATGGACATAGATCCTGGCAGGCTACAGTCCATGGGATCACAAAGCGTTGGGCACAACTGAGAGACTTTCACTGATTTCCTTAAATGAACACGTCATGCCTCCCACATCTGTTCCATTGCTTCCTGGGTTCAGTGAAGAAGAGAAGAGATAGGAGAGAAGAAGAAGACATAGGAGACAGTGACACGGGAGGGACAGTAGGCAGCCTCCTCCCCCTCTTTCTCCCTAGGAGACCTCTTGGTGGCCACCTTGCCTACAAGCTTTGCCCACATCCTCAAAAGCAGATGGTCCCCAAGTTAAGGATGAGAAAAGAAGCTAAGAAGTCTTCCAGTCCTGTTTGGGTAATTTCCCTGCTACCAGTGTAAGCTTTTAGTAGCCTTGGGCTTAAGATTCAACTATTCTGATGAAAACAAATAATGATCACAGTATTTGAGGCTGATGATGTTTACAACTGGAAATTACCCTTTCCTAGGAACAATTTTGTTGAGAATGGACCTGAGAATAAAGGTATATATGACAAATTGTGACACTAGAAGCTAAGTTTTTGCTGATAAAATTTACTAATTAATCAAGTTCAGTTCAGTTCAGTAGCTCAGTCGTGTCTGACTCTTTGCAACCCCATGAATCACAGCATGCCAGGCCTCCCTGTTCATCACCATCTCTCGGAGTTCACTCAGACTCACGTCCATCGAGTCCGTGATGCCATCCAGCCATCTCATCCTCGGTCATCCCCTTCTCCTCCTGCCCCCAATCCCTCCCAGCATCAGAGTCTTTTCCAGTGAGTCAACTCTTCGCATGAGGTGGCCAAAGTACTGGAGTTTCAGCTTCAGCATCATTCCTTCCAAAGAAATCCCAGGGTTGATCTCCTTCAGAATGGACTGGTTGGATCTCCTTGCAGTCCAAGGGACTCTCAAGAGTCTTCTCCAACACCACAGATCAAAAGCATCAGTTCTTTGGCACTCAGCCTTCTTCACAGTCCAACGCTTACATCCATACNTGCCATCCAGCCATCTCATCCTCGGTCATCCCCTTCTCCTCCTGCCCCCAATCCCTCCCAGCATCAGAGTCTTTTCCAGTGAGTCAGCTCTTCGCATGAGGTGGCCAAAGTACTGGAGCTTCAGCTTCAGCATCATTCCTTCCAAAGAAATCCCAGGGTTGATCTCCTTCAGAGTGGACTGGTTGGATTTCCTTCAGAATGGACTGGTTGGATCTCCTTGCAGTCCAAGGGACTCTCAAGACTCTTCTCCAACACCACAGTTCAAAAGCATCAATTCTTTGGTGCTCAGCCTTCTTCACAGTCCAACTCTCACATCCATACATGACCACAGGAAAAACGATAGCCTTGACTAGACGTTAGCACCAAAGAATTGATACTTTCAAACTCTGGTGCTGGAGAAGGCTCTGGAGAGTCCTTTGGACTGCGAGGAGATCCAACCAGTCAATCCTAAAGGAAATCAACCTTCAATATGCTTTGGAAGGATTGATGCTAAAGCTCCAATACTTTGGCCACCTGATGCAAAGACCCGACTCATTGGAAATGACCCTGATGCTGGGACAGATTGAGGGCAGGAGGAGACGGGGGCGACAGAGGAGGAAATGATTGGATGGCATCACTGACTTAATGAACATGAGTTTGTGCAAACTCCAGGAGCTGGTGAAGGACACGGAAGCCTTGGTGTGCTGCNTGAATGGTCTAGCGGTTTTCCCTACTTTCTTCAATTTAAGTCTGAATTTGGTAATAAGGAGCTCATGATCTGAGCCACAGTCAGCTCCTGGTCTTGTTTTCATTAACTGTATAGAGCTTCTCCATCTTTGGCTGCAAAGAATATAATCAATCTGATTTTGGTGTTGACCATCTGGTGATGTCCATGTGTAGAGTCGCCTCTTGTGTTGTTGGAAGAGGGTGTTTGCTATGACCAGTGCATTTTCTTGCATTTTCTTTCTATTAGTCTTTGCCCTGCTTCATTCCACATTCCAAGGCCAAATTTGCCTGTTACTCCAGGTGTTTCTTGACTTCTTACTTTAGCATTCCAGTCCCCTATAATGAAAAGGACATTTTTTGGGGGTGTTAGTTCTAAAAGGTCTTGTAGGTCTTCATAAAACCGTTCAACTTCAGCTTCTTCAGCATTACTGGTTGGGGCATGGACTTGGATAACTGTGATATTGAATGGTTTGCCTTGGAGATGCAGAGAGATCATTCTGTCGTTTTTGAAGTTGCATCCAAGTACTGTATTTCTCTTCAGAAATTGAGCATAGAGAATATTTTCTACATCAACATAATAAAGACCATATATGACAAATTTCGCTCAGAGAGTAACACATCTGCCTATAATGTGGGAGACCTGGGTTCAATCCCTGAGTCAGGAATATCTCCTGGAGAAGGAAATGGCAACCCACTCCAGTATTCTTGCCTGAAACATCCCATTGACGGAGGAGCCTGGTAGGCTACAGCCCATGGGATCACAAAGAGTTGGACAAAACTGAGCAATTTCACTAAGACAAATCCACAGCTAACATATATTCAGTGGTAAAAAGCTGGACATACTCCCTGTAGGATTAGGAACAAGAGAAAAATGTCCACTCACACCACTTATATTCAACATGATTTTGGAAGTCTTGGTCACAGCAATCAGAGAATTAAAAGAAATGAAAGTAACCTAACTGAAGAGAAGAAGTAAAACTGTCACTGTCTGCAGATGACAAGTTACTATTCATAGAAAATCTTAAAGACACTACCAGAAAACTATTTGAGCTCATGTATTTGATAAAATTATAAGATACAAAATTAATACACAGAAATCTGTTGCATTTTATATACTAACAACAAAAGATTAGGAAAGAAATTAAGGCAACCGCCCTATTTACCACCACATGAAAAAGAATAAAATATCTAAGAATAAACCTACCTGATAGGTCAAAAGACCTATATTCCAAAATCTTTAAGATGCTAATGAAAGAACTTGAAGACAGAACAAACAGATGAAAAGATACCATGGTCTTACACCAGGAAAATCAATACTGTCAAAATGATCATATTGCCTGAGACAATCTACAGATTCGGTGCAATCCCTATGAAATCACCAAGACATTTTATACAGAATTACAACAAAAAAATTTTAATTCATATGAAAATACAAAAGACCCTGAGTAGACAAAACAATCTAGAGAAAGAAAAAAGGAGCTGGAGGAAATCACAGTCTGTCCTCAGATTATACTATAAGGTTACATAATCAAAACTGTATGATACTGGCACAAAAATAGACATATAGATTAACGGAAGCGAATAGAAAACCCAGAAATAAACCCATGCACTTATGGTCAATTAATCTAGGACAATGGAAGCAAGAATATAAGACAGAGAGAAGACAGTCTCTTCAATAAGTGGTACCAGGAAAACTGGACAGCTGCATGCAAAACAATGAAATTAGAACATTCTCTAACAACACATACAAAAATAAATTTACAGCAGATTAAAGACCTAAATGTAAGACTGGGTACTGTAACATTTCTAGAGAAAAACACAGGCATGACACTCTTTGACACAAATCAAAGCAATATCTTTTTGGAGCCATTTATTTGAGTCATGGAAATAAAAACAAAAATAAACAATTGGGATCTAATCAAACTTCTAAGCTTATAAACTTTTGCACAGCAAAGGAGACAATAAACAAAACAAAAAGACAACCTATGAAATGGGAAAAACATTTGTAAACAGTGAAACCAACAAGGGATTAATCTCTAAAATGTACAAATAGCTCATAGACAGCAATATTAACAAAAACAACTCAATCAAAAAAATGGGAAGAAGACCTAAATAGACCTTTCTCCAAAGAAGACATAAAGATCACCAATAAGCACATGAAAAGATGATCAACATCCTAATTGAAATGCAAATCAAAACTGAAAAGAGGTACTACCTCACACTGGTCAGAATGGCCATCATTAAAAAGTCTACAAATAACAAATTCTGGAGACAGTACGGAGAAAAGAGAACTCTCTTACACTGTTGCTGGGAATGTAAAGTGATATAGCCACTATGGAGAATAGCTCGTGTACACCTGTGGTGGATTCATGTCGATGTATGGCAAAGCCAATAGCATATTGTAAAGTAAAATAAAGTAAAAAAAGAAAAAAAAAAAGAGATTCCTTTAAAAAGTAAAAACAGAGTTACCATATGGTTCAGCAAATTCCATTCCTCAGCATATATCCACAAAAGATAAAAACTCTAATTCAAAAAGATACATGCACCCCAGTATTCATAGCAGCACTATTTACAATAGCCAAGACATGGAAGCAACCTAAACATCGATAAACAGATGAATGGATAAAGATGTGTTATATGTATATAAAGGAATATTAGTGAGCCCAAAAAAAAGAATGAAATAATGTCATCTGCAACAACATGGATGGATGTAGGGATTATCACATTAAGTGAAGTAAGTCAGAGAAAAACAAATATTACATGATATCATTTATATGTGGATCTAAAAAAGTGATATAAATGAACAGGGAAGTATATTCAATTCTTCTAATAACCTATAATGGAAAAGAATCTGAAAAAGAATATACACATACATATGTATAACTGAATCACTTTGCTGTACCCTTGAATCTATTTCAACATTGTAAACTAACTATACTCCACTAAAAATTTTAAAAACTGAAAAGACTACCATTATCCAGCAATTCCACTTCTGGGTCTTTATCCCAAGGAAACAAAAATCACCATCTTGAAGAGATTATCTGCACCCCCATGTTCTGCTGCTGCTAAGTTGCTTCAGTCGTGTCCGACTCTGTGTGACTCCATAGACAGCAGCCCAACAGGCTCCCCTGTCCCTAGGATTCTCCAGGCAAGAACACTGGAGTGGGTTGCCATTTCCTTCTCCACCCCCATGTTCAATGCAGTATTATTTAGAATAGCCAATACATGAAAATAACCTATATGTCCCTCAATTGATGAATGGATAAAGAAATTTAGTGCATGCATACACGCACACACGCACACACAAAGGAATGTTATTGGCCATTAAAACGAAGGAAACTTTGCCATTGCACCAACATGATTGGACCTTGAGAGCATTTTGCTAAAGGAAATGCCAGACAAAGAAAGACAAATACTGTATGACCTCACTTATACGTAGAATCTTAGGGAAGAAAACAAATACAAAATACCAGACTCATTGGTACAGCTAAAAGGCTGGTGGCTGCCAGAGGTAGGTACTGTGAAGTGTGATAAATGGGTGAAGGTGATCAAAAAGTACAAATTTCCATTATAAGACAAATAAGTTCTGGAAATAGAATACACATCATGGTGATTATAATTAACAATACTTCAATGTATATTTGAGTTTCTAAGAGAATTAATCTTAAAAGTTCTCACCACAAGAAAAAAAAATTGTATACTATGTGTTGTGATAGATGTTAACTACTTATTGCAGGGATCATTTCACAATATATTTATCATTATATCTCAATAAAACTGGAAGAAAATTTTTAAGTAAAAATAACTTTTAAAATATAGTAACGTATTCTAGATATTTTAAAAGCACAACCAAAGACAAAATGTCCCACTATACAAAAATATAGTAAAAAAAAACAAAAATTCTGACAGAATTTAGCCAGAACACCAACAATGTACACCATACTGGTTAATCTAAGCCATTATAGATTACTCTCCTAAATTCTTAGAATGAAAATAAAATTGTTCATATTTAGTAAATAAAATTTCATTTTAAAATATATATGTGTGTGTGTGATAGCACTGAGTACTTTGGCACTCCATGTACCTTTCATTGTACATTTCAGACCTGTATTATTTTGGATATAGGATTAGAAGCTATAACGGAGACACAAGATAATAATGGATTAAACAAGTTGGAGTTTATTTCTCTCTTATATTAAAAGACTGAAGAGGCATGGTGATGTAGTCTTATAAATTCCTCAGGAGCAAGGTTCACTCTACCTTACTGCTCCGCTATGTACAGTATCATTGCCATCACTGTGGACTAGGATGTACCAATATGTTCACACTGCAGCCAGCAGGAAAAGGCAGAAGAGAAGAGGATACGCTTTCGTCCTTTAGAACTCTATCTAGATGTGACACGTTACCTCTGTCACATGTCAGGATCTATAACTTTGTCACAAAATTCTACCTAGGCGCAAGAGAGGTTGAGAAATGTAATCTTAATTTTTACATGTCTGGCTAAACTCTGATGAGTTTGGTCTATTTTTAAAAGAACTGGCAGAAGCCAAGGAGAGCATGTGTTGTGAACACTGCCACATGCTTCTTGTATAAACTATGCATATCGATGCCACTTCTACTCGGCAAAAATATTTTCTCTTTCATAATTACTTTTGTGAGGACCAAAACATGCAGTTATACAGGTGAACAATTTACATTGGCCATACATGGCAATTCTACTTATGACATTTTAATTATATCTATAATTTAATTAATGCTTATTTATTGGTTATAAATGCAGATTTCATAAATATTTGATTAATTGATAATTTCCAGGAATATAGAGATAAAAGCAGCAAGTGAGTTTTAAACATTTATATTTAATATGCACAGTTTATTTAGCCTTCAATTAAAATAAATAAATTTAAATTTTAAAAAAGTAAATGATTGTTACAAAGAGAAAAAGGTAATGTATGGTTCAAAGGAAATTGTTAAGGCTAAGAAAAGGTGAGAATGTTAAAGAAAAGTAGCTACAGCGATCTAACGGGTTAATAAATTTCTTTTAAAAATAAATAGAAACAATAATTTCCTTGAAAGAGTAATAAAACATACACAACTCACTTTTTCACTTATAAAAATGTTATGGTCCATTGGGTTTTGTTCTGTGTCTTGGTTATTTTCAGTAAGAACTGCAAATTCATTCTTTTCATTCCCTAATTTGTAAAGAAGATGCTGAAATTCAAATGCAGATTCCAGAGGCTCAATTCCGTAAGAAACATTTTCAAACTGCAATATTCCTCTGTAAAATTAAGGACAAAAATTTACTGCTTTTAATTCTATTTTATAATTGTAATTTTAACTAATTCTATAATTAATTCTATAATTTAAAACTCTGACAGAATTCCAAAAAGAGGATGAGGAAGAGGAAGGAAAGAGGGGAAGGAGAAGAAAGAAAATATACAGATGTTTTGGGGCTCTGTATTTTGACTCTTTTGACTCTGAAGAGACCAAAAATAAAAATTTTCCCAATTCTAAAAACAAACTATCCATCTAATTTTCTTTATGGTTATAAACATAGTTGAAATTATTAAATCAGAAATTACATAATCAGTTGCTTAGGTATGCAACAGTACTGTGTATACAGCATTACTATGATCAAGTCATTCCCCTGTCCTCCAAGTCAGTGATTTAATGAAAGCAATAGCATATAGAAATCTGTAAAAATTTTGATCTGTTCTTCACTATAATGATTACATTGCTTGTATAACAAAAGGATACATAATGAGCAATTTTATCCATGAAAGTAAAATTTAGCAGTAATTATAAGGCATTTATGAATTTTGTTTATGTACATAATCTGAATAAGAAATAAGAAATCTAAAATAATAAAGAATAAACAACTTTTATAAGTATTCTTCCCTGAATATAGGTAACTATATAGCAACTATTCTCTAAAAACCAAATTTTAGAATTCCATGTAAAAAGCACCAAGTAAAATTCGTTTGTGAAAACAAGGATCCTACACTACAAAAATGAAGATGAAGAATGTCCTGACAGAATGGAAAGGCCTCCAAGCACTAAGGCGGAAACTTTACAATTCTTAGAGAGTTTAAGACAGTGATATTACTAGGAAAAAATGAGTGAGTACTATAATAATTATTATTTGTTTATACAGAAGTGCTTCCTCTCTCTGCAGATGATTTCCCGTGTGAAAGGGCATGCTTCATTTATGCATTTTTATATCTCCAAGCACTAGTCTAGTAACTGGTACAAAAATATTTGCTGAAAAAAAAGCTACCCAGAACTTAGCTCCTCCAATTTGTTGTAGCCAAACATGTTCATCTGTCATTTCGACAATAAAGAAAAAAAGCAAGGACCCCAGGAAATCTAAACTTTCAAGGAAGTTGTGACAAGTCTCTGGTCTGTCTGGGAATTGAAGACAAATAAGAGAAGAAACATATTCAGAGGAATATATCATTCAATGATATATGATGGGAATATCCACATGGGAATATTCTCCACATGGAAATCCTCCACCAGCTCCACACTTAGAATAAACTAACCAGTTCACTGCAGCCAAATATCACAACTATGGTGTTTGCATATCAAGGACAAAAAATACATAACCTCAGTCCAGAGCATGTGCTAAGTGTGACAAAAGAATTCGGATATCCTTCAATATATCCTTGGTAGTAGCACTGAGCCTAGGAGGGAGAAAGTAAAGTAGTTACCTAGGAGTTGAAAAAACTTTCTAATGACTTCTTAACTTTTTATACTTAGAACTTTCTGAATACTTTTCATAGGCTCTATACGGTTTATATCATTGTGAATAAAAAGACATTCAGAAAAAAACGTCTCCCCAGGTTCACCACTTTCACTATATTAATGCTGCTTTTCAGATCAATGCTTGGGATTATTAATTTACACCCTGTTTCCAAAGTTTTATATCATATTTTAGGTAAAATTATTTTCCAAAATACAAATTTAGGTCATTAAAAGACAAAGATTGTGACTCTGGATATTCTTTAAATTCTGATAGTCTGCTAAAAAGAGATGTCTAAAATTTAAGGTCACACAAAAAAATTGAAGATCTAGAAAAAGATATACCACACCAACACAAACCAAAAGGATAATTCTGAAGCAATACTAATATTGGAAATGTAGACTTTAAGGCAAAAAGCATTACTAGAGATAAAGAGGGACGTTTCTTAATGATAAGAGTTTCAATTCACCAGGAAGATATAAATATTCCAAATTTGCATTCACTTAATAACATAGATTCAAAATATAAAAAGTCAAAAATGAAATAATAATAAAATAAATGCATAATCATACTAAAGATTTTTAAGCAGACATTTCTGTCAGTAAAAGGTAAGTCTAGCATTCAGAATCTATAGAGGACTTGAATAGAATGTTAACCTCATAGAAATAGAATATTACACTTTAAAACTATATGTAATATACTTCTCTTGCACAGAGTTCTTTTTTAACTATTTTTTATTGAAGCATATAGTTAATTTACAGTGTAGCAGTAGCTTCAGGCGTACAACAAAGTGATTCAGTTATACATACATACATATAAATGTACTCTTTTTCAGATCCTTTTCCATTGCAAGTTTTTACAAGACATTGAATATACTGTGCTACACAGTAGATCTTGTCATTTATCTATTTTATAATAACATATATATATCAATCCCTAAGTCCTAATTTATCTCCCCCTCTATCATCCTTTCTGATACTCACAAGTTTTATTTTTCTATGTCTGTGAGTCTATTTCCATTTTGTAAATAATTTCACTTATATCATTTTTTAGATTTCACATATAGATAATATCACATGATATTTGCCGTTCTCCATCTTTTTCACTTAACATATAAGTCCCCAGGTCCATCTTTGTTGCTACAAATGGCATTACATCATTCTTTTTTATGGCTGAGTAACATTACACTTTCTTTTAAAGAACACATAACATTTAAAAAATGAAACCATATTCTGGGCCATGAAGCACAACAAAAAACTTTACAGGACGGAAATCACACCAAATTCAGTCTCTGACCACCGTGCAATAAACATGGAGACATAGCAAACATCATTACAAACAAAAAAGGAAGATTATATAATTTCTACAATTTCATGGTACTATATATTTTGGTATAAATCAATGTAATTTTTCTTATTAATGTACCCTTCTATGTTAGAAATAAGGGGAGCAAGAAGGAGCAATATAAGGAAATTAATGGTCCTTTCCAATTAGAAGTAAACCAATATATATCAATAATATTCACCAAATTTTTATTATATGCTATGTGATAGGCATTTTTCTAGGCACTAGGGAGGCATCATTGAATAAAACAGACCAAAACCTCTGGTCAAATGAAGATTATATTGCACTGAGGGAACAATAAATAAAGTATATGATATATCATATATTGATAACCACCATGGAGAAAAACAAAACAGGAGAGGTAAAAGAGTCCGAAGATTAAGAGTGCAATTTAAAACGGGGATTAGACTCCCCTGGTGGTCCAACAGTAAAGAAATCTGCCTGCCAAAGCAGGGCACAGTTTTGATCCCTGGTCCACATGATTCCAGCAAGATTCCACATGCTGCAGGGCAATTAGGTCCATATGCCACAACTACCGAAGCACCTGCACCCTGGAGCTCAGCAACAAGAAAAACCACCACAATGAGAAGCCTACCCACTGCAACGAGAGAGCAGCCCCCGCTAGCTGCAACTAGAGAAAGCCCACTTAAGCAATGAAGACCCACCATGGCCACCATTTTTTTTTTTTAATTTTAAATCTGGACTACTCAAGGACTAATTGGATGGTTTTGAACAAAGAACTGAAGAAAATGAAAGAGAAAAACGTATCTTGCAAAAGAGCAAACATCTGGATCAGAGGAAATAGAGAAAAGTTCTTGAAAGGAGAACATGTCTGGTATGTTTAAAGAGTAGCAAGGAAGCCCATGTGACTTGAACAGTATTACCAATGNAAAATGAAAGAGAAAAACGTATCTTGCAAAAGAGCAAACATCTGGATCAGAGGAAATAGAGAAAAGTTCTTGAAAGGAGAACATGTCTGGTATGTTTAAAGAGTAGCAAGGAAGCCCATGTGACTTGAACAGTATTACCAATGTAAAGAGTAACAGGAAATGAGGTCACAGAGGTAAAGAGGATCAGACTGTGTAAAGCCTACAGGATACTAAAATAATTCTCACCATCTCACCCTATTTAAAGGTTTTTATTTATTTTTATCTATTTATTTTTATTTTTGGCTGTGCTGGGTCTTTGTTGCTGCATGAGGGCTTTCTCTTGTTGGTTTTCACTTTGTGGACAATAACTCATCCCATGAAGGCTTGTGAGTAGAGAAGCAACAAGATCTGACCAGGCTGGTCTTTTTTCTTTTTTGATCTGACCAGCTNGGAAGACACACACAGTATCACATAGTAGGGCTGCATGATATTAGCCTAAATCTAGCAGCCAACCACCAGCATTCCTTGAGAATAATTAAGACAATCTTTTATTGAAGTCTTACTGTCATTTTTCTTAAAGAAGGATTCCAAATATTAGGAGCTTTGCTGCAGTGAAATTAAAAAACAAAACAAAACTGTGATTTCAGTTTTTCACAAAGAGGGCTTGAGTTCCTCTCCTAGCAAAGATAATGATGCCAGGTGTCATAAACCAGTGGGTTCCCTTCTCTTCTATTCAGAGTGTTCATTGTGCCAATTTGCTGGTTTTATGTTGGGGTCCAGCTGACTTGGGTGATTCCTGCTGAGCTCCGGGCTCCCACCGAGTTTTTCTTTAGGACAAGTCCCTGGTCTCCCGCCTGCTTGCCTTCCAGAGAAGACTTCTGGTGAACTTAAGCATCCTTGGTCCTGTTTCCTGAGCTCCCCTGTGAATCAGGGTGAAGCTGCTGCCGGGGGCCTGATGTCCCCAGCAAGGGCCCAGTGACGGGGGTCTTCTCAAAGGAAATTAGCAGCTGTGGGCAGAAAGGCAGAGGGAAGGCTCTGCTTCGGGGGGGTGTCTGGAATTGTGCGTGAGGGACGTGAGANTGTATTTACAGGGCCCCGTTACCGTCAGCAGGCACCCACGACTGGAGTCACTGGTAGTAGATCTGTCTCCTGCTGGGCATCGTGGTGGATGCTCAGATGGCCAAACAAAGCACTTTGCACCGAGGCCGGGGTCACTCTTTCTCTGGTTCTGTGTTGCTGCTTGCCTTCTCCGTTCTCTCTGTAAGTGTGTTTGCTGGGCGTGTGTGTGTGCCAGCATTCCCCATCCTCCTCGCCTCTGCCCTCCTTTTGATTCTCTCTCCTCTTTCTCTTCTTGTTTTCAGCCTCTTGGTCTCTGCTTGGGTCCCTCTGGCTCAGTCTCTTTATTTCCCTCAGAATCTCTCCCTCTCCTGCTGTCTTTTTTTTCCCTTCCTTCTTCTTCTGAGCAGTTTATCCCATCAGATGCTCTTGCAGGTGACTGACAGCAGGCCTGCTCTCTCTCTCTCGTCCTGTCTCTTCTTTTCCTCCCTTCCTCCTTTTCTCTCTCTCTTTGCTGTCTCTCCCCCATCCCTGCGTCTCTTCCTCCTTTCCTTTCCTGTCTCTCTCCGTTCCTCTTCTTTATTCCTCCCTCCCTGCCTGTCTCCCTCCCTCTCCCTTCCTTCTTTCCACCCTGTTTCCTTTCCTTTCCTCTCTCTCTCCTCCCACCCCCTCTCTTTCTTTGCTGTCGCTTCAGTTTTCTTGGTGTTTAATGCGTTTGGAGACGTTTTACACAAACTGTTGCTTCCTCTTTTCTGATTGGCCGGGGCTGGCAGACGTTGCTCAGGACTGTCTGGCCCCCAGGCTGCAGCGCTTGAGTTTCCAGCTTGCTGTCTGCGACTCTGTCCCCCGGGCCTGCGGTACTTAATTTGAAATTTGGTTAGCAAGCTGCCGATACACATTTTCACATTCTGAGGTACTATTTTGGCCTGTCGGATGGGATCTGTGCAGGCAGATTTTTCCCTGTGCACTACTGCTGGCGTTTGTCAGAAGCTTTATTATGAAAATAACCATTTCTGCCTTTCCATTTTCCCAGGTTACTCTCCTGTACTGATGTATTTTCACCTGTACAATGTTGGGCTGTCCTTCAGGGTTCTTGCTTTCTGATTCAGTGGCAAGACTCAATAACACAGAGGAAAGAAATGGAAAAACCTCTGGGTAAAAAAGATTTGCACTCCACATTTCTTCTGTTGAAAGGAAAATTAATCAGAGTTCTGAACAGAAAACATAAATGCAATAAAAGGTGGATGAAAACATAGGTTGTAAATTTGATCTGTGTGTCTGGATATGTTTGGAGTGCAGATTCTTATTTATAGGCTCAGTTCTTTGGGGGAATTGTACAGAAACCTGAGGGAACTGAATAGTAACAGGTAAGGATTCAGAAATAAATAACAACTGAGGGTATTGGGCAAGTACAGTATTCTGTTTCTGTAGAACGTGTTTCTGCCAGGAAGAGGGGCTGAAATATGTGTGAGTTAAAACCTGATCTCTCTCTTTAATATACGCCAGCTCTTCTTGCACAGATAACCCGGAACTGCTTTGCCTATTTATTTCCCAGGACTATAGGTCTGGATTTTTTTTTAATCTCCGATTTCTTCACGTTAATGTGACACAAATCTCATTAAATAAATATCCACCAACTGTGTTCCAACAGTTAACTCTATCCTGTTGGTTGAGCCAAAAGACTAGATTGGAGAAAGGAAGATGGTCATGTTCAGATTTTGAGTATTTTATTTATTTCTAATTGAAGGATAATTGCTTTGTAGTGTTGTGTTGGTTTCTGCTGTACAACAGTGTAGACCAGCTATCAGCATATGTATACACTTTGCTTCTGAGGCTTCCTTCCCATACCACCTTTCCTCCCCCACCCCTCCAGATCATCACAGAACACCAAGCTTAGCTCCTTGTGCTTACACCAGCTTCCTACTAGCTATCTTTTTTAACACATGGTAGTGTATATATGTCAGGGCTTCCTTGGTGGCTCAGTGGTAAAGAATCTGCCTGCAATATAGGAGATGCAGGAGACACGGGTTTGATCGCTGGTTTCAGAAGTTCCTCTGGAGAAGGCAGTGACAGCCCACTCCAGTATTGCCTAGGAAATCCCATGGACAAAGGGAGCCTGGCAGGCTATAGTCCATTCAATTCAGTTNATGCAGGAGACACGGGTTTGATCGCTGGTTTCAGAAGTTCCTCTGGAGAAGGCAGTGACAGCCCACTCCAGTATTGCCTAGGAAATCCCATGGACAAAGGGAGCCTGGCAGGCTATAGTCCATTCAATTCAGTTCAGTTCAGTAGCTCAGTCGTGTCTGACTCTTTGCGACCCCATGAATGGCAGCACGCCAGGCCTCCCTGTCCATCACCACCTCCCGGAGTTCACTCAGACTCATGTCCATCAAGTCCGTGATGCCATCCAGCCATCTCACCCTCGGTTGTCCCCTTCTCCTCCTGCCTCTAATCCCTACCAGCATCAGAGTCTTTTCCAATGAGTCAACTCTTCGCATGAGGTGGCCAAAGTAGTGGAGTTTGAGCTTTTAGCATCTGTCATTCCAATGAATACCCAGGACTGATCTCCTTTAGGATGGACTGGTTGGATCTCCTTGCAGTCCAAGGGACTATAGTCCATGGGATCACGCAAAGAGCCAGACACAACTTTAGCCACCTAACAACAATGTATATCATTTAAAAATATGTTTCTGTTTATTTACTGAGGCTCCGTGGGGCCTTTGTTGGTGTGGGTGGCTTTCCCTAGCTGCAGCAAGCAGGGGCTGCTCTTTTGTCGCAGAGCACAGGCCTTAGCTGCCCTGCGGGATGTGAGATCTTGCTTCTCAGACCAGAGTGGGACCCATGTCCCCTGCATTAGCAGGTGGGTTCTTAACCATTGGACCACCAGGGAGTCCCTGTGAAGATCATTCTGTGTTCTCCCATTTCACTTGGGATCGTATCATGGGCCTTTTTAAAGGTGGTTAAATATTTTTTCTTAACAGTCTTAAAGGCCGCATTATGTCTCATACTTTCTGTGGCTGGGCACTGACCTAGTTTTTATGTGAATTGTTTTAGTTTATGATTCTAATGGTTTCTCTGGGGTCAACTCCTGTGAACAGAGAATCACTGGGTCATTTAAGGCTCTTGACAAAGATGCCAACTTGTTTTCTAGAAAGAGGATATTGATGGCAGGTATGTGCGTGTGTGTGTATTGATGGCAGCTGTGTGTGTGTGTGCGTGTGTGCATGCATGTGTGTGTGGGGGGTGTGTGTGTGTGCATGCACACATACCGTGCCTGGTTGTTTCTCACTGGTATAGTTAGGATTTTAACTCTTAAAATGGTTGAATTTTCTCAAGAGTGTTGACCTTTTTTTTTTTTTTGCTGAAGTAATTTACAGACTTCCCTACTGCTCTCCCCCAATCTGATTTTCAGATTTTCTGGTTTTGATTTGGGCGTCCTTCTTGTTTATATGAATATCAATATGTGGCCTTTATGGGCAAATACTTTTCATTTTTCTGTGTAATGTTTTTTTGACATATGATAGTTTTTAATTTTCACCTAATCATATCTATTGACTTTTATTTAGAAATTCCTTACAGATATGAAACACTGGTGTTTGCTTATTTGACTTATTTCAAACTTTTAAATCTCTAATACATCTGGAATTTATTTTAGTGAAAGGTTTTAGACGAGGATGTGACCTATCCCCCTCCCACCCTCACCCACTGATGAAACAGTTACTTTGTTCTGCGTCATTTAGCAATGATTCTTTTCCTTCAGTAATTTGTAATGCTTTCTGTCTTTGTTATAACGTTAAAAAAGAGAGAGAGAAGATTTTTAGGGCCTGTATCTGGTTGTCGTTTCTGTTGCAATAAATCTATTGGTGAACACTTGTACTTTATGTTAATTATTATAAGTTTGTAGTATGTGTTAAGTGTTGGACAACTCTCAACTTACTTTTCTGGAAAGTAGCTGTTTATTTGATCATTTTCTTGATGAACTTTGAAATGTAGTAGATTAAAAATTAATTAGGATTCCAATAGTAATCTTGTGAAAATGCCTGGATGGCTTATAAGAGGATTAATGATTATTGGGTAAGCTCCTTCTGTCTAGTTTGGCCTGGTGGGTCCCTCAGAAGTCATTGTTGTTGAACAGAGGAAGACCGTTGACTTAGTACTGGGACACGGAACCCTGAAAATCACGAATCCTGTTTTATATTAAAAGGGAGTTTATTGATATAGGTCACAAACGTTCTTTGGCTTTAGCCAGTGCTTGGTCGAGGGCTTGGTGTTGCCAGGACCTAGTCTGTCTCTGCTTGTGTGCGTTTGTCTGTTACTACCTCTCTGTTCCTTGTCTGTTTTGCTTGCTCTCTCTCTTTTTAAAACATTTTTTATGGGAATATGTTGCTTTACAATGTTGTGTAGCTTCTGCTATACAGCACAGTGAATCAGCCGCATGTACACGTGTATCGCTGCTTCCCTGGACCTCCTTCCCGTTCAGGTCACCACAGAGCCTTGAGAAGAGTTCCCTGTGCTGCGCAGCATGTCCTCGTTAGTCGTCTATTTGACACGTAGGATCAGTAGTGTATAGTGTCAGTCCCAATCTCCCAGTTCATCCCCTCCCCTCCCTGCCCGCTTGTATCCATACCTTCCTTCTCTGCCTGCCTCTCTCTATTTCTGTCTCTCGCCCATGTAGGCTCTGTTATCAGACCCATCAGTCTCCCCACATGACTGTAAGGTGATAGCAGCAGCTTGGATCCTTAGGTCGATAGTAATTTCTCGAGAGTGGTGGATTATTCTCTCCACCTTGGGAGAGAGGGGAGAGGGGAGCAGTGAGGGGCTGGTGGAGGAAGCTACCAGTGCGCTGACTTCTTCCATTCAGTCCTGATCTCGAATCCTGTGAGGGTTGCTGTTTCTAGCCCTCTTTTTTTTTTT
>SJYV01007307.1:1710-14450 GCA_006410875.1 Neotragus pygmaeus
AAGATTCTTTGTGGTGTCCAGGCACCATCTCTTTTCATTTAGGTCCAGGAACCATCCTATAGCAATGCAGTTGTAACTCACAAGGCCATGGCTCTTTAGAACCTGTTTGTATGAGGGAAATAAAAGCTCTTCTTAACGGCACCCCATTCCAGTACTCTTGCTGGAAAATCCCATGGACAGAGGATCCTGGTAGGCTACAGTCCATGGGGTCGCAAAGAGTCAGACAGGACTGAGCAACTTCACTTTCACTTTCACCTTGGCAGTTGTTGCATACCATTTATTTGATGCTGGTTATACTATCATTTTTAAACCCTCTGTTACCAATTATGCTGCCCACGAATGCTGGCTTCCAGTGACTCTTAGAAATTGTGTTTGTTGCTGTGCTTTGTTGGAGAAGCCCACACATGTGAGTCTTACCCCACCTACACAAGAAAATTAAAGCAATAATTGATGCATGATGATGCTAAATTTACCATTCAGAACTTTGTATTGAAATACAAAACAACACATTTTCCAACTGTCTCTTCTTTTGAACTCTTTAGGCCTGTATTAGAATGTCCTCTCTTCGCTGTGGCCTAAAGCCCCGCCTTCCGTGCAGCGCTGCCAGTGAGGACAGGCAAGAGGCCGGGCACTGACCCAAGAAGGGTGGCCCCATTGCCGAGGACTGTCGCCCTTGACTGGCATCATCTGAGACAGGCCCGAGAGCACGCCATGGCACCAGTCAGAGACAAGAGAGGGCATGGGGCGGGCGGCCCATGGGCTGGCACACTTTCAGCCCGACAGGTGTGGCCAGTTCTGGGGCCCTGACTGATAGCGTGCCATGGAGCCCACCGGCAGGGTGGGAGACCTCTCTGGGTAGCAGCGGTGGGGAATGCACAAGCCAAAGGAAGCCTTCTGCCACACTACCAGCCACGAGTTCTCTAGATGGGAGGCAGCTCCCGGGTGGAAACCTAGCCAAGTGAGAGCAACGTCCCAGGCCACACTGCAGCTGGGATCCAAGGGTCAGCGATGGAGCAGTGCCCCCAGCTTACCCTCTGTCTAACCTGAGTGAGCATCACATGAGGTCCGTCTGCTATCACCATGCTGCTGGCCCAATTTCATGTCATCCCGTAAAAGAAATATGCCAAGCAGAGTAAGCCTCCTGTCCAGCTACCTTCCTCCAGCTGGGGCCTGCCCAGGATGACTAGAGACAACCCCACAGCACACGTCTCTAAGCTCCTCAAACTCTAACGCCCCCTGTGCGTGCGATAGAACACCAGAAGGTGCAATGAAGGAGAAAAACAACCACCAGCCCCACTCAGGCCCTGGTCTGCTCGCAGAGTGCTTCCCAGGTGGTTCTGCCGGTTTCCCCTGGTCCCAGCCACCAGAAGGGTCTTAGGAACTGTTGAGACAGGCAGTCGATCTGAGCAGGCAGCGTGTTTGCCCAGGTATTAGAGTGTTCTGGTCCCTCCAGGTACTGCTTCTTGGTACTCTGCTCAGCAAGACAATCGAAAGATCCAAAATATGATAAAAATGACTCCCTTTATGCCAAATCTCAGCCATTTGCCCTATATACTCAATTCTGCTCCTTTTCATGTGCCCTGGCTGTGACTGATCGGAATGACATCCTTACAGCTTCTATGCCCTCTGACCTCTAGGTGGACTTGATCCATGGGGGCCCTGGACAGAGATGGAGAAAATTTGGTGAGAGAAATTAGGGAATTTTTCTCACAGCTCTTTCATCCTGAGATCACTTTGAATGTGTTCCTCCACCAATTTTATATTAATTCTTTTTTTTTTTTGGCTTTTAATTCAATAAGGCTACTAATCATGCTATCACCATCAATGCTTCATAATTTGTGTTGTACTGATGGGATCTAAATGATTTTAAAATAAATATAACCATATTCAAGCTGTATAAAACTTTAATGTGCTTTATACAAATATAAGAAATGCAAAAATTAAGAATAAGAATCATTTTTCACAAATATTTCAAGTTGTTTCCTTCTCGATATTTACAACCATGAGAATTAAAATGCAAAGTAAAAATAGTGATATCAAATATTCAAATCAAAATTATTTAAATCAGGCTGAACTGATGCTGGGAAAGATTGAAGGCAGGAGGAGAAGGGGATGATAGAGGATGAGATAGTTGGGTGACATCACTGACTCTATGGACAAGAGTTTGAGTAAGCTCCAGGAGCTGGTGATGGACAGGAAAGCCTGCAGTGCTGCAGTCCCTGGGGTCGTAAAGAGTCAGACGCGACTGAGCAACTGAACTGAACTGTTTATTTGGTTGTTTGAAAATATACTTAAATTTCCTTTTCTTAAAAAAATACCCTACAATTCTAGAGGTCAAGGTTCAGCAAGTTTCAGACGTGAGATATCAGGATTGCATTTCACACATGACTATGAATTGTTTAATATTACAAGATGGTACTCACCAGTCCTGTGCCACTATTGAGAACATCAGTCTAATTCGTAAATACCTCCAGAAGCACAGATTAGAGCACATAGAGTAGAAAAAAAGTAAAGCACTCAGCCCTGCCAAGAAACAGGGCTTCAGCACCCACAGTGGCGGAGACACGGTCAGGGCATATGAAATTGCAGTTACTAGCAGTAAGGACTAACAAGATCTGTGACAGTGATTCTGTTCTTTATTTTGTGGCTCTCTCATCTGTGTCATAGAATTATTGGGGGGCTAATTTAAGTAAAAGTGAACCTGTTCAATTCCTCCTTTATTTGACCACATTGAGTTTTTAAAAATCCAATTATGAGAAAGTTAATCACTGCTGTCTCAACTGCTGTCCCAGTTTTACTTAGAAGAGCTTTTGTTGTCAGAATCTGACCAATTCTCTTTAGCAGAAAGTTGTCTTTGATTCCAGTATGTTTTCAGCCAGATTGCCCTCACAACCTGAACACAGAACTCTGGCTTCTAATTTCAAGGAGAGAGAGGTGACTGCAAAGCATAAAATATGTGCAAAGCCTGACACTTTATCTTGTTCAAGCCAAACAAAGCTAAGAGTGTCAAGCACACACACTTGAGAAACAATCTCTGCGTTTAGTTGTGCCATGTTGTGTGAGTGTGTTAGTCGCTCAGTCATGTCTTGTTAGTTTTCACTTATTGTCATTTGCCGTTTTTCTTTACTGGCTTCAGTTCAGTCACTCAATCGTGTCCGACTCTTTGTGACCCCATGAATCGCTGCACGCCAGGCCTCCCTGTTCATCACGATCTCCCAGAGTTCACTCAGACTCACATCCATCAAGTCAGTGATGCCATCCAGCCATCTCATCCTCGGTCGTCCCCTTCTCCTCCTGCCACCATCCCTCCCAGCATCAAAGTCTTTTCCAATGAGTCAACTCTTCGCATCAGATGGCCAAAGTATTCGAGTTTCAGCTTCAGCATCATTCCTTCCAAAGAAATCTCACAGTTGATCTCCTTCAGAATGGACTGGTTGGATCTCCTTGCAGTCCAAGGGACTCTCAAGAGTCTTCTCCAACACCACAGTTCAAAANTGGGAAAGATTGAGGGCAGGAGGAGAACAGGATGACAGAGGATGAGATGGTTGGATGGCATCACCAACTCAGTGGACGTGGGTTTGGGTTGGCTCCGGGAGTTGGTGATGGACGGGGAGGACTGGCGTGCTGCAGTTCATGGGGTCGCAAAGATTAGGACATGACTGAGCGACTGAACTGAACTGTACATTTTTTTTAGATTTTATATATAAGCAATATCATATATTATTTGTTTTTCTCTGTCTGACTTACTTCATTCAGTATGACGATCCCTAGGTCCATCCATGTTGTTGCAAATAATGTTATTTTGTTCTTTTTATGCCCGAGTCATATTCCATTGTATATATGTACCACATCATCTTTATCCTTTTCTCTGTCAATAGACATATAAGTTACTTTCATGTCCTGGCTATTGTAGATAGTGTTGCAATGAACATTGAGGTTCATGTATTTTTTCAAGTTATGGTTTTCTCCAGGTATATGCCCAGTAGTGGAATTGCAGGATCATATGGTATCTCTATTTTTAGTTTAAGGAACCTCCATACTGTTCTCCATAATGGTTGTACCAGTTTACATTCTCAGCAACAGTGTATGAGGTTCCCTTTTCTCCACATTTACCTCTCCAGCATTTACCATTTGTAGACTTTTTGATGATGGCCATTCTGACCAGTATGAGGTGATATCTCATTGTTGTTTTGATTTGCATTTCTCTAATAATTAGTGATGTTGAGCATCTTTTCATGTGCTTTTTGTCCATCCATATGACTTCTTTGGAGAAATGTCTATTTAAATCTTCCACTTATATTTTTGAATGGGTTGTTGGTTTTTTGATATTGAGCTACATGAGCAGTTTGTAAATTTTAGAGATTAATCTTTTGTTGATTGCTTTGTTTGCAAATGTTTTCTCCCATTCTGTGGGTTGTCTTTTCATTTTAGATAGACTGCTTGCTTTGGGACATATCCTATCTCTGTTTTCTAGCTTTGTCACCTTGGGCAAATTATTTAACCTTTCTATACCTCAGGTTTATCATCTATTAATATTCAACCAACACTGACTCTGAGACTGTTTAACTGTATGTGAACCAATGATATGTGAAACTCTGGGTTATAATTGTGATGAGTCAAGTCTTTGCTTTTGGGCAGCTCCCCTTCTGTTGGTGAGATGCAAAGCAAATAGCCAGCCATTATAATCAATAATAAGACTCCCGTGGGGGAAATTCAGAGTAGTGTGGAAGCATATCACTTCTCAGTTGTAAAGGCTGCCCTTTGTTCACTAATTGCTCTGTCAAATTATAGGCAGAGCGAGAGACCAGGCACCCTCAGTCATATTCAAAGGAGAATCAGCAGGATGGTGAAGGGTTGCAGAACTGGATGACGTGAACAGCAAGGACATGAATTAAGGAGATTTGTTGAACCTGAGAAAGATAAGATTCTGGACACAAAAGGGCAGATTTTCATTATCCACAGGGCCTTCATCTGAGAGTTTCCTGGTTTGGGCCCTATTCCCTATGCTCACATACAGCGGTTCCTGGGACACTGATCTCACCACAGCCCTCCCTCTGTTCTGTGCGCCCATCCCACACTGTTGCGTCTCTGGCCTTTCTGGTTCCTCACTCACCCTGCCCTGGCCACACAGGCACCTGTTGCTCCTTACATACTCCAGGAACATTTCCTCCTTAGGATCTCGGTGTTTGCAGTAACTGCCCTCTCCCCAGCTACCTGCCGACAGACTTACCTCTTTTGGAACTTACTCAACACTACAGGTCTCCTGGTTGCCCTCCTCTGGTTTTTCCTCTGTAAAGCACATCTCTTCCAACCCAGATCAGATATCTTTATTGTCTGTCTTTCCCAACTGGAATGTAGTTCCACGAGGGAAAAGATAGATGTGTAATTTATTTAATGCTGGGTCCCAGAGACAATGACAGTACCTGTTGGTGGCGGATGCTCAATTCACATTTGTTAGAAGAAAACACATGAGAATGGATGCTCTGACAGTGCGTTTGAAAGGCTGAGAGCTTTGGGATAAAGTGAGAACACTATTGTTGGAAGACTTCAAACTTAGGCTGGACAAACCTTGGCAGTGACATTGTAGAGAGTATTGAGAATTAAGTGGTAATTAAGTGTTTTGTTCTTTTGAAGCACTCACTGTGTCTAGTTTCTAATTAGATGAAGGATAACTAATAACATATTTTATCAATAAAAGAGCAATGCTCTTCCTGTCCAGATCTCAGATTGTGCTGCTAACAGAAAGACACCTAATTGCTTTTTCGGTTGGTTTTAAAAATAATTACCAATGATTAAATATTTATAATTTATTGTAATACATGTCAATTATTAAATTATGTTTAATGATTAAATAATTTCACTAATCAAATCTTTTTTAATAATTAAAAAATTAAGTTGTGCTGGCTTATTTCAGGTAGCTCATACCATCTTAAACCCAATCTTTCGGGCCACATGATTCTAACACAGGCATTACTTACCCCTGATGGTATTTTNGAAACCGCCCTCTCCCCAGCTACCTGCCGACAGACTTACCTCTTTTGGAACTTACTCAACACTGCAGGTCTCCTTGTTGCCCTCCTCTGGTTTTTCCTCTGTAAAGCACATCTCTTCCAACCCAGATCAGATATCTTTAGTGGCTGTCTTTCCCAACTGGAATGTAGTTCCACAAGGGAAAAGATAGATGTGTAATTTATTTATTGCTGGGTCCCAGAGACAATGACAGTACCTGTTGGTGGCGGATGCTCAATTCACATTTGTTAGATGAAAACACGTGAGAATGGATGCTCTGACAGTGCGTTTGAAAGGCTGAGAGCTTTGGGATAAAGTGAGAACACTATTGTTGGAAGACTTCAAACTTAGGCTGGACAAACCTTGGCAGTGACATTGTAGAGAGTATTGAGAATTAAGTGGTAATTAAGTGTTTTGTTCTTTTGAAGCACTCACTGTGTCTAGTTTCTAATTAGATGAAGGATAACTAATAACATATTTTATCAATAAAAGAGCAATGCTCTTCCTGTCCAGATCTCAGATTGTGCTGCTAACAGAAAGACACCTAATTGCTTTTTCGGTTGGTTTTAAAAATAATTACCAATGATTAAATATTTATAATTTATTGTAATACATGTCAATTATTAAATTATGTTTAATGATTAAATAATTTCACTAATCAAATCTTTTTTAATAATTAAAAAATTAAGNCTGCACCGCTGGAGCCTGTGCTCTAGAGCCTGGGAGCCCCAACTCCTGAAGCCCGTCTGCCTAGAGCCCACGCTCTGCAACAGAAGTCCCTGCAGTGAGAAGCACAAGCCCCATAACTAGAGACCATAGCCCCCACTCTCCCAACCAGAGAAAAGCCGCACAGCAACGGAGACCCGGCACAGCCAAGAAACAAATGTTTTCCCCTTCTTCCACCAAAAGGGGAAACTATTTTGAGATTTTTTTTCTCAGAATTTCCAATATTGCCTACATAATCCAAGTTTGTCACATGATTAAATATTCTCTTAATTTTTAACCTACTTGGGTACATTTTCCTATCTATTATAGTAGATAAGTGATGAAGACACATTAAAGTCTTTCCTATCAAAATTTGCTAAAGAAAATGTAAAAGTAATTCATACTAGCCATAATTTTAAAAAATCCTGAAAGCACGTTTTTATAATTTATCATTTCAGGCTGAATATTGAAGAATAACAAAGGATATTTTATCATATATGATTTCTGAGTAAAATATGGCAATATAAGGATATTCATTCCTTCAACCACAATGCAGAAGACTGATTCTCAGGGAAAGGAACAACATAATGTATGCTAACTCTGGTTTACCACTTTTGGTGGGCTTCCAAAAGTAAACATTACATTGAGTAGTAAAGATGTCTCATTCGAATGAAAATGGATAGCAAGTTATTATAAATATATAGAGTTGCAGGGTTTTGGAATCTCCCAAATAACAAACAAGAACATTGGGTGAGAATGTGCATATTAAAAATCTAAGGAAGATTATATTTTTAAAGTCAAGCTATCTCTTTATGTTCTCTGTTTTCATACACCTGTCTACATAGCAAGGAAAGGCTGATGATAATTTTTTATCAGGTGGAGCAGAGCCTGTCAGAGAGAGGTAAATATGCCTAGCTTGAGTTATATTGGAAGAAAGATAACTTGCCTAGAGACCTAGAAACTAACTTGAATTGTTTTCTAGCCTTGGGGAATAATTGATGGAGAGAATAGTATCAACTAGTATCAACAAACTAGTATCAACAAAAAATTAATCAGTTGATCTTAGAAAGAAATGGCAAGTTTTATTTGAGCCAAATTTGAGGAGGAGGAAAACCCAGGTTTGGTCCCTGGGTCAGGAAGATCCCCTGGAGAAGGAGATATTAACCTGATCCAGTACTCTTGCCTGAGAAATCCCATGGATAGAGGATCCTGGAGGGCTACAGTCCATGCAATCACAAGAGTACTTAGCAACTAACCCACCACCACCACCCGGAAGGAGTATCTAGGAAAGTTCTGAGAACTGTTTTGCCACTTAGAAGCCAAGACACATATATATAAGTTTTCTGAGACAGAGGACTGTACATCAAAGGACATATTATTGACAGTTTGCATAATCCAGATCTAAGTGGTAGGTCATGTGACCCTTTACAATATCAAGAAGGAATACTATCTTTTAAGAAGTTGTCTTGTCAATGCTAGAAAGATGCTGTTTATGATTGAGCAGATATTGCTGCTGATGGGGGAGGTTTGGGTGATGCATAACACAGATCCACAATGCACAGGTGGAGAGAGAGGTCACCTAAGGGCAGAGAATTTTTTATGTGTAAATTTTTCTTGTCTTGCCAAAAAATATGAATTTTACTTTATACCAGACAACTGAAGAAAGAGTAGAATGGGTCAGGTATTGTTTTCCCATCTCAGTCACTAAAACCAATAGCCTCACCTGACTACAATTCTCTACTGTTTTCTTCTCTAACCCAAATTTACAAATGAGAAAACTAAGGCTCAGGGAGACTAATTTATTTTTACTAAGATCATTTAGTTTCTGCATGGTAAAGATGTTTTCTTCATTATATCTTGCCAAGCAATTTTTAATCTGCCATGATGATAGCTATATGACAAAAAGTATTTCTTTTCATGAAAAAGATACTTTTACCATGTAACAGTTTAAATTCTAAAAATGTGTTACTTACTTTGCTCTATGATTTTAGAACTTCTAATTTTAACTGAATATAAAAAGAAAAATAGAAAAAGAATAACCATTTAAATGGACCTGTCAAATTATAACATGAATATGTACAATGTATCATGTTTCATGTATTGTATTATACTATAATGATATATAATTATGTCAGGTATAACTTACTCTTTTAAGTAAGTTTGTCTATGCAAAATATTACCTGAAAACTGGGTTTAACCTCTTGGTAGATGTCAAGCCAAAAGACACAATCAAGCCAAAGAGTTGGAAAAAGAAGGATTTATTTCTTGCAGCAAGTAAGGAGAACATCAGGGCTCTTTCCCAAACTAGTGTCCTTGAACAGCAATATTGTGGAATTTTTAAGCTAGGTATACATGCATACTCATATAAAGACTTGGGCAGTGCATGCATATTCATGAAGGGTCTTGGGCACAGAAAAATTCATTATAGAATTGGGGCAAGGATCAACAGAGTCCAGAATTTGTAGACTGAAGTCAGAAATCCATCCTCCACCTTTATTCAAGGCCTTTGTTCTTGCAGAACTCAAAGATATACATCATATTGTTATGCATATCCCTTGAGGAAAACTAGGACTTTTATCACTGATTTACTGTTTCTTGTCTTTTGTTCTTGCCTTCCCTCATTTCTCTAAAGATCCTTAATTACTGAGACCCATTCAAGCACAAAGATTATGGACAGGCTCAGATCACACATTGACTTAGGCCCAGAATGGCTTCTCTTTTGTCAAGAAACCCATGCCTGATTCTCTTTCTCTGAAGACCCCCTATCATGTATACTTAAAGTATCTCAAAGGGGAGAGAGTGAAATTGGGAAAAGCATGTTTCTAGAGGTTTAAGTGCTGGATTCATACGGTGACCTTGGGAGAGATTGATCAGTGTGTAGCCCAGAAAGTTGCTGAAACTATTGGAAGTCTTTAATATTAGTATTTATGAATCTCTGTGAAATTATTGTTTACCATTTCACCCACTGTTGTTGTTTGATTGCTAAGTCATGTCCAATTCTTTGTGACCCAGTGGACTGCAGCACATGAGACTTCCCTGACCCTCACTGTCTCCTGGAGTTTACTCAAATTCATGTACATGGAGTCAGTTATGCTGTCCAGCCATCTAATCGTCTGTTGTCCGCTTCTCCTTCTGCCCTCAATCTTTCCCAGTATCAGAGTCTTTTCCAGTGAGTTGGCTCATCACATCAGGGGGCCAAAGCACTGGAGCTCAGCTTCAGCCTCATTCCATCCAATGAGTATTCAGGGTGGGTTTCCTTTAGGATTGACTGGTTTAATCTCCTTGCAGTTCACCTGTAGTCTTATCTAAACTAGAAAGGTCTAAATAAATTGGGAATAAAAGAATGAGAAGTTTAGATGGTGTGTGATAAACATAATTTTCTATGGCACCCTTTATATATCTTGTGTATCTTGTGATTTAGGATACACTTGACAATTTGTGGTTTCCATTTCAATTCTCATTTTCTTCCACAGTCACTATGCCAGCAAAAGTTTCCCCTTTGTCATGACTGAAAAAATTTATAGCTGAGTGATCTCTTCAAGAAAATTAGTGGAGATGATGGAATTCCAGTTGAGCTATTTCCAGTCCTAAAAGATGATGCTGTGAAAGTGCTGCACTCAATATGTCAGCAAATTTGGAAAACTCAGCAGTGGCCACAGGACTGGAAAAGGTCAGTTTTCATTCCAATTCCAAAGAAAGGCAATTGCACTCATCTTACACCCCAGCAAAGTAATGCTCAAAATCCTCCAAGCCAGGCTTCAACAGTATGTGAACCGTGATCTTCCAGATATTCAAGCTGGGTTTAGAAAAGGCAGAGAAACCAGAGATCAAATTGCCAACATCTGTTGAATCATNCTCATCTTACACCCCAGCAAAGTAATGCTCAAAATCCTCCAAGCCAGGCTTCAACAGTATGTGAACCGTGATCTTCCAGATATTCAAGCTGGGTTTAGAAAAGGCAGAGAAACCAGAGATCAAATTGCCAACATCTGTTGAATCATCAAAAAAGCAAGGGAGTTCCAGAAAAACATCTATTTCTGCTTTATTGACTACGCCAAAGCCTTTGACTGTGTAGATCACAACAAACTGGAAAATTCTTCAAGAGATAGGAATACCAGACCACCTGACCTGCTTCCTGAGAAATCTGTATGCAGTTCAAGAAGCAACAGTTAGAACTGGACATGGAACAACAGACTGGTTCCAAATCAGGAATGGANCTCCTCTTGCCCCCAGTCCTTCCCGGCATCAGAGTCTTTTTCCAATGAGTCGTCTCTTCCCATCAGTTGGCCAAAGTATTGGAACTTCAGCTTCAGCTTCTGTCCTTCCAATGAATATTCAGAATTGATTTCCATTAGGATGGACTGGCTTGATCTCCTTGAATGTAATCATGCTGCATCTCAATTCCCTATTTGTATTTAATAAAATGGCCTAGCAACACTTACCTCATTGTCTCAGGGTTAAAGGGCATAATGTATGTAAATTGCTTACACAGAACTAGGCAGAGATTGGTATTATAAAAGATAAAGAGGTTATTTCATGCTGAGACCATTAGGAAACATTTTATCTGAGTCTTAGAAGCTGGACAGAAAGAATTACATCATCAAAAAAGCTGGGGTGGAAGGACACTTGGCACATTCAGGGAACAAAATGTTGCTCAGTTTTTCAGGAGTACTTTGGTGGCAAGGAATTCTGTTTACCCAGCAGTGGAGAGAATCTGAATGGGTTTATTGGTCCAGCTTGGAGTACAGGTGTATAGTAATGACCCTAAGCAAGGGAAAAGATTGGGAAATGGTCCAAAAGTTGAATTTACCTGGCTTATTTCCCTCTGCATAGCAACCTGGAGGTAGTTCTCTAAGCAGATTTGCTGTCCTGGGCTGCCACTATCTGTCTTTCTTCCTCATAGGACAAAAATCCTTTGTGAAAAGCAAATATTTACTTCGTTGGAACTGGTATAAACCTAGATGAAGAGGGAATATTTTGGGATCTAGGTCTCAGCTAAAAAGAGGCCAGCACCTTGCCATCTCATCTCTGTCTCAGTATTAAATATTTCAGAGACACCAGACATTAGGAAACAGCATTATTTACAGACCATTATCAGTAGCAGCCAGAAGAAATTAGAGACGGCTTATCAGGCTGAGGTGTTTTGTTTATGACTAGTCATTAAAAAATTTTAATTGCTTAAAAACTTTCTATACCTTTTGAAATTTTTAGATACACCAGTGTTGCTTTGCCATAAACAAATATTAATAATACTAAGTGGGTTAAATGGCACATGAATATTTATTATTGTGCATATACTGTTATTATAGATTTATAACAGTTGATTCTCATTCAAAGCAATGGTTTCTCTTGGCCTGGCATTCATATGCTTGGCTATTCCATGAATTTCTGGATTTCAAATGCTGTTTTCAGTTGTCCTGACAAGTTCACTATTCTTTTGGTGAAGGGACCTGACCTTTTTGTCGGATAGATATAGTTATTGTGCATCTCTGGGGGTATAGTTGGCAANATTGGCCTGGCATTCATATGCTTGGCTATTCCATGAATTTCTGGATTTCAAATGCTGTTTTCAGTTTTCCTGACAAGTTCACTATTCCTTTGGTGAAGTGACCTGACCTTTTTGTCGGATAGATATAGTTATCGTGCATCTCTGGGGGTATAGTTGTCAAAACTGATTTGTTGGGTTGTAATATGAAGAATTGCCTGGTAATGTGGTTTTCTAAGTTGCAGAAATCGGTTTGAGGTTCTCCAAATGTTTTAACTAGTGCAGTGCTGGCTTCGCCACTTGCCAAGCATTGAACTTAGAGCTAATGGAATGGACCACTGGCTGTCTATTTGATCCCTTCTCTCTTCTTCCCTCTTATAAGCACCTTGCTTTTGTTCACACATACACCTCTCGTAATCATATTCAGAAGAAACTGGCGCCATCCCCAGCTCTAGGAATGGTCCTTATTAATTTTAGCATTCTAGCACATGACATTCCTTAGGAACAGTTATTGACTCAGGAGTTACCATAGGACCTCAGC
>SJYV01007309.1:0-17569 GCA_006410875.1 Neotragus pygmaeus
TCATAGGAGCTGCTGCTTGTTGTCTGCTCCAAAGTATGCAAACTGGACTCTGTCTGAGCTCTTATGATCCAGGGTGCACTCAGCTTTGCAAATCAGGTCACAGGGCCGGTTTCACTGGTCAGCGATCACTGGCACAATGCCTGGGCTTTATTATTCTTGTTTGTATTATTGCCCCTACTACATACAGTGCCTCCTTTAATCCTCATGACAACCGGACACAGGTACTATGTTGTACCCATTTGTAGGTGATGGAAGAGAGTTTGTCTGCACAGCTGGGAGGGGACAAAGCTGGAATTTGATCTTATGTAGGACCAGTCTCTCCTATAGCTCCATTTATGCCAGGATGAGGCATTTTCTGCAGCTGAGTCTATATTCCTTTTTTTCTAGCTGTCAGATGATGAGTGTTAGAGCTGAGGACTACATCTGTCCCAGAACTGTGCTTTGAAACACCCAGAGTGTTGTGTAGCTGTTGTTCCCACGTGTTTACCATCCAGGGCAGAATATGATGTCCAACTAAAGGCATCAGCTTGTGAATGTACATAAAAGGGTCTCAGGCACTGCTGAGTGGTCCAGAAAACGCAGGGAGAGACCTAACCTTCCATGCAGCAAGCAGATTCCACCTCAATGCAGATACCCTACTATTTGGTGAGATGTTAGGGCTCTTGTGTGTTGGGGCTGGTGGTACATGCCAGGGGGAGATGTGATTGATGAAACCTCCGCCCTTCCCTGGAATGTTCGAGAACACAGGTGTCTCTGTGTTTTAAAGATAGCTTTGAGCAGAAGTACAGAATAGAGCCCAGTGAACATGGTCCTTACGCATCTTTCAACTCAGCCAGAGATGCACAGCTTAAATTTTCTGTTTAAGTTTGAAAGACTTATTAAACACTAGGGTCAGGGGATCAGACATGAATTGGATTCATTTCCTAACCTCGGGGATGTCACCTGTGAAAGAGAGAGACAGGCATGTAAATAACTATAAATAACCATAAGGCAATCCCAAGTTCAACACTGACATCTGGTGTATACCTGCAGAGTTCCCTGGAACCCGGGAACCCCACCAACAAGCTCAAGGCCTAATAAAGCAAGTGTCAGGTGAGCTGAAATCTTCCTTTACAGGACAGCTGTTAAATCTCAGAAATGGGTTCCTACAGAGAAGTGAGGAAAGCTGCAGATATACAATGTCAAGGGACTGTTTTAACAATGGTTCCCAACCAGGACTTGCTAAATCCAAGGTGGGCAGAACACAGCCCCACACCTCAAGAGGGAACTGGGGGCAGAAGCCGGGCAGCAGGCAAGCTTGTTTCTCATCCACACAGCATCTGGCCGCATCCGACCCAGGGTTACATGTTGTGGATGGTCTCCGATTCAGATCGCCAGGGCCATACAGCAGCTGTGTCGCTTCTCTGATCACTGTTCGCCTCTCTGGACCACTGTCTTCCCATGTGTGAAGTGGGGAGATTCTGACACCTCTCCTTCAGGGAGGGCATGATGTTCTGAGGTGCAGATGAGCCACGACAGAGAACAGGCTTCTTCCAGGGCGTTGCCACGTGACCGTTCAGTGTCACTGGCTACGGCTGTCATCTCACACTGTGCGAGGCACACCGAATCTTACTGCTGGATCTTTCCCCCTCCAAAACGTATCGGGAATGCTAAGTCAACATCAAATGTGACGCTTCTGGCTCATGGGGGAAACTTCTACCTCTGACCCCTGCCCAAGGTCAGAGACACCTTTCTGCACACTATACACCACATCTGGGATATGCCAAAAGAACAGATTTTCCCAGACAAACATGGATGTCATGCCTTCCCAGTATGAAAATAGATCACCCTGGGACTGGAGTGGCTAATGAAGATGATAATTAGAATTGCTTATTAGGACCCGTCTTCTAAAGTTCATTTGTGCTTTTAATAGAATCTACAAGGCATCTGCTTCGCGGGCTTGACAGATCTTCCTGAGCTGGTGTATTTTAAAGCAAGATCTTCGCACACTGGCTTCTCCAGGACTCCCCCCACTCTCGCCCCTTCCTCTGCCATCTGGTGTGAGATAGACTTTCCCCCACCAGAGGAGCCTTGAAGTTGCAACCAGCAAACACCGTTCTTCTTGCCAGAGAGCCCCCCTGCCAAGCCAGAGAGACAGCTGGTCCCCCAACCCTGAATGTATGACCCCCTAAACTCCATGCAGACTGCCCTCCTCCTTGCCTTCCAGAGTGTTGAACAGGTTGAACAGTGTCCCCTAAAGACTTGTGTCCACCAAGAACCTCAAAA
The DNA here is from genome assembly GCA_006410875.1 of Neotragus pygmaeus. Lineage (NCBI taxonomy): Eukaryota > Metazoa > Chordata > Mammalia > Artiodactyla > Bovidae > Neotragus > Neotragus pygmaeus. Next base: position 2,266 of record SJYV01007309.1, read on the forward strand.
TATGACCTTATTCGGAAATAAAATTTTTGCCGGTGTAATTAGCCAAGTTAAAGGGAGGTCGTACTGGATAAGGATGGGCCCTAACCTAAGATCTGATGTCCCTGTAAGGAGCCCATGTGAAGAAGCACAGGGGGAAAGACCCCATGACCCCAGAGGCAGAGGTCAGAGTGATGCGTCTATAAACCATAGAAACTGAGAAACACCAAGGATTGCCAGCAACTTCCACACACTGGGAGAGGCAAGAAAAGATTCTTCCCTGGAGCCGTCGTACGAAGCACGGCTCACCGACACTTCCAGCTCGCAAAACTGCGAGAGAATAAACTCTGTGTGTCAATCCCCCCAGAGTGTGGTACTTGGTTGCGGCAGCCCCAGGAGAAAACGCAGTGCTCTGCTTTCTTCTTCCAGCTCTCTCCCGGCCTCACGCCCTGCATGTGCTGTTCCCTCTGCCTGGGACACTCTTTCAGCTTCCTGTGCCCTCCAATCTTCTGCTACCCCATCGCATGTCACCTGTCCATCACATGTCACCTGTCCATCACATGTCACCTGCCCATCCCATGTCACCTGCCCATCCTCTGCTTCTGGTCTCAGGTCAGATGAGGCTCTCTCTTGGATTTTCCACACTAGGGGGTTCACTGGTGTTGGAGACCACTTCTGTTCATGAACCTCTGTTGGAGCCCACCTCTCTTGGGGGACCACCTCTCTAGGGGGACCACCTCTTTTGGGGCCACCACTGTTGAGGGACCACCTCTCTAGGGAGACCACCTCTTTGGGGGGCCACCACTGTCAGGGGACCATCACTACTGGGGGCCACCTCTGTTGGATGCCCCTAGAGCCCTGCACTTACCACACTTATCACAACTGTGTGTCCATGTCCGTCCTCACCACTAGACCCTTGATTTGAGGATGTTACCACCACTGTGGGAGTGTCCACTGGCTTGCCCCCAGGACCTGGCTCTATCCCTGGCCTTTAATAGGACCTTGGGAGGATTTTGTGTGATGATAGCGGAATTGAGCTACATTCCTGGTCACTACTAGCTGTGCTGTGGGCTCCTCTTGGCCTCTGCCACCACCTCCATGACAGGAGACAAGACAGCTCTGATTCTGTGGCTGAAGGCACTGTCTGCTTCGGTTCACTAAAGGCTCTGTGACCTCACTCACTGGGCTGTTGAAGATCCCGGCAGACGACACGTCACCTCCGTGGCGTGAGGTTCCTTTGCCGTAAGTTCTCTGGACCCCCTGCACTTCTCTTCTGCGAGTCCTTTGTTCATTGATGATTGTTTCATGAATTACCTGCTATCAAGCCGGGTGGGGCTTCCCTGGAGGTGCAGTGGAAAAGAATCCACCTGCCAATGCAGGGGACAGGGATTCATTCCCTGATCTGGAAAGATCTAAAGCCCATGCACCACAACTGCTGAAGCCCCGGTCCCTAGAACCGGTGCTCTACAAGAGAAGCCACCACTCTGAGAAGTTCTTCATGCACCCCAGCAAAGAGTTGCCCCTGAAGCTAGAAAAAGCCTGTGTGCAGCGAGAAAGACCCAGTGCAACCAAAAATAATAAGCAAATAAATATTTTTTAAAAAAAAACAAGGCGGCTGAAACAGAAAACAAGCCTCTGGTATTACTGGGTTGCAGCTGGAGTGCCAGCCTCATTCCCTAAGCTCTTCGTGGGTAAGGTCTATGCTCATCTTATCATCCCTCTGTCCCTGGAGCCTGGCAAACATAGAAAATGCCAGAACCTAACTTTGCTAAACCCAGAGAAATCAGTAGTTCCTTTCTGCCTTTTGAAGGACTCAGGCCCGACTCTGTGAGCATCTGCGCTCCTATCCTGAGGCTCCCAGCATGGGATTCTGCCCAGGAGACTCTAGTCTGTGGAGAACTCTTGGGACTGGTGCCCCAGAGAACTCTGGTGTTGCCAGGGTATAAACTCAGATTTGAAAATACAGAATGGAAGCCAAGAACTGAGTGAGGATGCCCACTCACTCCCCTACCCCAATGGTGGTGGACTTTCAACTTTGCAATGCCCTTCTCCTCAATCTCAAGTTCAGGCTCATTTTTCCTAGGCCCCCTTGGCTACCATGCTTGGCCGTGGCCCAGCCAGGTCCCTCCTTGGGCAGGGGGGCCTGCCAGCTTCAGGGCCCCCAAGTCATGGACCACAGAAACCTGCTTCCAATCCACTCTTGGTTTCCCTCCCCTCCTCCTCTCCCTTGAAGACTTGTTGTTTTGTGAGATCTGCGAGAGCAGGGAGATTTATTCTGCATTCAGGCTCAACAAGCTGAGTGGGGAACAGAAGACAAAAGCTACATTCGACTTAGACCATGGGACCAAAATAGAAATCCCAGAGTACTTGATTCCCTGGGACAGACTCCAGCCTCCACACTGATGGCGAGTGACTGGCATGTCCAGAGGCACCATCTAGCCACTGCCATTGGCCCACAGGCACGGCAGTCTCATTTTCTCCTCTGTGCCTGTTTCCTGCTCTGCAGAGTGGGGAAGCTGCGTCATCCATCTCTCAGGTCTGAGAGGATTAGATGATATAGCACGCAGTCCACACTCCACCAAAGTCCAGTGCTGTTGTTTGTGTTGTGAGTGATAACAACAGTCACCTGCCAAGTGCCCTCGCTAAGACTCCACCTTCTAGGTCAGACTCCAAGAGCATGGGGACCTGGGTGAGCAGCAGGCGGATTAGCCAGCATGGCCCCTGATGCAGGAGGGCTCATGCATGGCCCTGAGCCCTCAGCTTTTCCATGCTGAGCCATGATACATAGAAGGCTCCAGACGAGGCTCAGGCAAGCAGATGGGAGATGGAGACACAATTTCATCACAGGAAGGACAGGAGCAAATAGGGGTGACTTCACATAAGCATAGACAGGGCTGCTGCAAGGCCTTAGGAAGAAGGACTGTTTTGACCTCTCCAGTAATACTTGGCTTCATTGCTACTACCACAGACAGTCCCTGACTTAAGATGCTTCCACTTATGATTTTTCAACTTTGATGCAAAAGCGATATGCATTCAGTAGAAACCCAAAGTCAAGTTTGAATTTGGGGGAATCCTCTGGCAGTCCAATGGTTAGAACTTGGTGCTTTTACTGCCAGATCCCAGGTTCAATCCCTGGTTGGAGAACTAAGGTCCTGCATACTAGCATGGCTTGACCAAAAAAAGGAAGAATTTGAATTTGGATCTTTTCCTGGGCTACCAATATGCCCTTTAGCACTCGCTTGTAATGCTAGGCAGAGCCAACACTCCTAGCTAGCCATGCAATCACCAGGATAAACAGCTCATACACTTACAACCATTCTGCACCCAGAAAACTATTGTATTTTTCAATACATTATTCTGTAAATTACATGACATATTCAACATGTTATTGCAAAGTAGTCTTTGTGCAGATGATGTCACTCCCCTGTAGACAAATGTAAGTTTTCTGAACACTTTTAAGGTAGGTAAGGCTAAGCAATGATAGTCCATCGGTTAGGTGTGTTAAATGCATTTTCAACTTAGGATATTTTCAATTTATAATAGGTTTTTTGGGATGAAAGTTCATCATAAATGGAGACAGACCTGTAACCGTTGCTACATGTTTTGGGCATATACTGAGTGCCAGACACTACTGTAACACCTTCCTTGGAGTGGGGCTATTGTATAGATAAAAAAACTGAGGATCGGAGAGGTGAAACCACTCTCCCAAGGCCACATAGAACAGACCTGTGATTTGAGCCCGGGGTTACCAACCCCAGAGGCCACTTGCTGGTGTGCACTGCTGCTGGAAGCGCATCCCTACCCACTGCCACTTCTCAGCTGGGCAGCCTGAGGTCACGTGGATCAATATCGTGCACAGACAGGCCTTGAGTTTGAGGGATCCAGTGGGCTGCTCTGTTGCCGTCCTTCCAGAAATGGGGGGGCCAAGAAGTGAAATTTGAATTAGAGGTTATCTAGTCTGCTTAGTTTGTCTTTTTTCGTTCTTCCGTTACCCGACTCCACCTTGATGCAGTAGTATTGTTGGGGTCAATGAATTTCAGAGCAGGAAGCCAGGCTTCCCTGCACCTATGAGCATCCTGGGATGTTCTGAGAAATGGGAACACCCATCTTGACGAAGCTCTGCAGCCGCCTCCTGTTCCAGCTGGGGATCAAGGCATCATTTTCGTAGTCCAGCTTCCATCTACCCGATTCCCGCCTGTTTTGACCCTTCTGATTTGTTCCTTTAACCCTCCGCTTGTGTTTTGGCCAGTCCCCAGCTTTTCCAGCCTCTGATGTTTTTTCTCATCGCTCGGGGTGAGTTGGTGACCTTTTNCCCCATGTGTGCCCAGGAGCCCACCACCCCCCAGAGGCCTTCGGCTTCACCACCCACCGAGTCCACCTCGTAGCACTGGTTTCCAGGGTGAGGGGAGATGGCAGGGGGCCAGCTGGACAGGGACCACAGGACAGCGCGAAGCTTGCTCTCTTCCAAGAGTTGGGAGCAGCCCTCAACCTCCAGCAGACGATTCCCTAGCGGTTTGACTATAAACCCTGGCCCAGGAGGCCCCCCTTCTCCCGTCCTCCTGCTGGGTGAGACAAGGGGTCCCCTGGTAATGAACTCAGGGGCCTCGTGAGCAGGAAGCAGAGAGAGGCTTACTGAGGAGTGGGGTCTGGGAAACGCTGCTGGAGCCGGGAGAGCCCCCTCGCGAGGGCCAGCAGGAGCTGGGCATGGGGGGAGGGGAGAGGTCTGACCACCAGGCTTGCCAGCGCTGATCTGAAAGACCTCACTCTCAGCTGAGGACATCTTGTCCATAGCAGCCCCTCCCTCATGTGTGAAATTGAACCTGGACTCCGAGAGACGTAAGGGACGATCCAGGTCAGAGGCCAAAGAGCAAGGCCTGGGGCCAGGAGAGGGAGAGAGAAGGAAAGTTTCTACCATGCCTCTCCTCAGACTGGGGCCCCTGAGGACAGAGCTGGGTCTCCCCCCTCAGACTGGGGCCCCTGAGAGCAGAGCTAGCCTCTTCTCAAGCAGAGCCTCTCACATCCTTTACTGGGCAGTGCACCCCCTTCCCCATACCCAGACTGCTGTTCCAGACTTTCTGCACAATCCTCACCGACCCCAGCCTGGTCCCTCTCCCAGCCCCCCGCCCTCGCCCCCTCTCTCAACTTGAACTGCCTTTCAAGTTCACTGGGAAGAAAGCAAGGCTGGCAGGCGTGATCTGCCCCACATCCCACCCCATCCCAGTCTGCTCTCTGAAGCAAAGGGGACTGGGCTGCTCTGACCCCGTGTTCAAACCAGTTCTTGCCCCACTGAGGTCCACGCTTTGAGAATCCCCTTCCCCTCTCTCTCAACTCCCCTCTCCTCTGCTTCCTTCCATCTCCACTTACCTGTGGGCAAGAAGTCTCCTGCATAAGAACATAGCAAACCTTCCTCCACCTCATTCCTCCTCTAACTGTCACCCCCTCTTCCCTTTTATAGACCTGCAACTCAAAAAACATGTTGGCTGGATTCTAATGGAGGAGTTCAAAGAAGGGGACATGAGATAGCTGGTACCCACATCATTCGTTCAAAACCACTTACTGAGAGCCTAGTAGGCTGGGCCCAGGATTTGGCCATGAGCAAGGCAGGTGTGGCCCCAGCCCTGGTGGGCCATCCAGTGACAGAGCAGTCACAGGGCTTAGGAATCCCCTCTCCTGGGCTCCTCCTTAAGACCAGCAGTTATGGGAGTAAAATAGTGGCCAGTATCCCAGGGCCCTCACCACAGGCCAGTCCGGATTCCTACAGTCCCCCCCAACAACCCTCTGAGATAATACCTCATTCCTGGTTTACAACCGAGGCAGCTTCCCAAGGGCTCAGAGCACCAGGATGGGGGTGTGGGCCCATCTGTGAACTCCTGACTAAGGCTTTCAGGTCTTTTCCAGCCTTAGCATCACTGATTCCTCAAACCTCCCTGCCATTCACTATAATGTTGCCGTAAAACAATGATAAAGTTGAGCTGAAGTTAAGAAACAAATTCCTATGTAAACTCCACGAAGGCAGATATCTCTAATTTAATTCACTCCTGTATCCCAGGCTCTAAAATCATAGCTACTGGGAAATACTCCAAAAAAATGTCTTGTATGAATGAATGAGTGAATGAACAAAGAAACAAACGAATAATCACTTCTGGGGTCAGTAGCTGCCCCATTGCAATCACCCTGGTTGACAGATTATCTTCTGTCAGCCCCAATCGCACAGCCGGAACACAGAGGCCCAGCCCATGGCCCCTGAGGGTCTAGAACATGAGGAAACCTATGCCAGCCGGGGCCTCGCTGGGATCTGATGCATGTAGCTGAGATGGAAGAAAATGCAGTTGAATCAATGCCTGAAAGTCAGCCTAGCAGAGAAGCACCGAAAGCTGGGCCCCACCAGCAGGTCGGCCTGACCCCTGACTCCCTGGCCAGGGCCTGCTAGCCACGCCCTCAGCTCCCCTGGAGACCCCCCACTCTAGTCGACCCCCAGCTCTGTCCAGAGTCCTCTACCTCTTACTCTAGGCCTAAGCTGGGGTCCTGCTGGGCCTGGAAGAGACTGAGAGCCAAGGAGGAGAGAGAATGGGGGAAAGTAAGTGATTCCCCGCCCCCTCTCCATACGCACAGATGCAGGTTGCCACTCAAAAAGCAATCTCTCCAAACGTTTAAAAACTGCCTGCAATTTATATCTTGTGCTTGACAGAGCATCTCCAAGTCATTTCCTGGCGCACAGAAGTGCAGACTCCTGAGCCCAGGGGGCTGCTCCGCCTACAGTCTGGGTCAGTAAGTTGGGCACTCCCCCGTCGGGAGAGGGGACAAAGTGGGGAAATCCCCTTTGAGCCGACATCCCTGAGGCCAACAGCCACAACCAGGGGCCCCTGAAAGTTACTGAACCAGACCAAAAAGGGGCATGTTCGTTAACAGACATTTATGAGACATTTGTGACTAAGGCCCCTCCCCATGAGAAACAGGTAAATCAAATGAAGGGATTCCTGTGCTCTCAGGCAGGGCCCGAAAGACTCAGGGGAAGGGTGGCAGGCGGCTCTTGCCAAGAGGAAGCAGAGAGAGGAATTCCAAGTGAGGGGCACAGCTTGGGCAAAGGCTTCCCAGGTGGCTGAGTGGTAAAGTATCTGCCTGCCAATGCAGAAGATGCAGGAGACTCAGGTTTGACCCCTGAAGGAAATGGCAACCCACTCCAGTATTCTTGCCTGGGAAATCCCATGAACAGAGGAGCCTGGTGGGCTANGATGGACATGAGACTGAGTGAACTCCGAGAGATGGTAATGAACAGGGAGACCTGGCGTGCTGCAATTTATGGGGTCGCAAAGAGTCGGACATGACTGAGCAACTGAACTGAACTGAACTTTGTTTCAAGAAGGTTGCCCCAGGTCCTGAGTGAGAAGCTGGCCTCAGGATCCCCTCTGCACCATGGTAACCCTTACCCAATCAGAACGTCTCCCTGTCCCTTTTATTCTTTAGAGATTAAATTATCTTTTTTCCCCCTGATAATCCTGTGACCTTTCTGTAGAAAGGCTTTCTTATTTAAGATACAACCAGAGGTTGAAAGTTTCTGGATGGGTGTCAAATATCCCATTATCGTCATCCCCCAGGAGACACAGTTTTACAATCAGGCTCACGTGACGGGACTTGCCGATGAAGTTCAACCTTAATTTCCACAAACCAAAAGCTAAAATACTTGATTCATTTTTCTTTCTTTCTCAACTGAAACAATTCATTGCTAGATAGCCTTGGCAGGAGCTCAGACTATTTATGCTGGCTCCATGCTGGCAAAATAAAAAAATGTCCTTGATACTGCATTTTGGGTTTGACAGTGGCAGTAGTAAAGTGAGAAGGTCAAGTCATTTTTCAAAGTTCTAAATAAATGATGTTCTAAAGAGACCAATATGAAAGGATTAAGGACTAATGCAAAGGTTATCACAAGGCCAACATCTATAAATTAGATCTTTTTTCCCCCTAAGGCAGCAGCTCTCAAACCTTTAATCTGTAAAAAATCACTGGGAGACTGTGGGCCCCGCCCCTAGATATTCTGACTCAGGAGGTGAGGAGGGGCAAGAATTTGCTTTTCAAACCAAGTCTCAAGTGATACTCTTGCTTTTGACCCAGGGAGCCCACTGTGAGAATCACTGACCTAAAGAAACCTTCACAAGTAAGTATCTGTAATGATTCTAAACAATGAAAACCAGTAAATTAGACCGAATTAGAATTTGTTTGAATTTGCTTTTGTAAAGAGTCTGAAGAAATATTATTTAAGATGGTGTACATTCCTGGGACTGTATGCCGTATCTCCATCTAGACACCAAAGGTTTTCTGGGGTACTCTCAAATGAGAATACCGGTAGATACAAATGTTTTCCGTTTGCATTTTAATTACTTGAAAATTAACACTCACAAACGTGTTCCCAAGTACAATGATCGTTTCCTCTATTATTAAATGCGTATCCAAACATTCCACTGAAGTTAACTGAACTGTTAGTTGCTTAGTTGTGTCCAACTCTCTGAAACCCCATAGACTGTAGCCCACAAGGCTCCTCTGTCCGTGAGATTTCCCAGGCAGAATACTGGAGTGGGTTGCCATTTCCTTCTCCAGAAATTCTTCCCCATCCAGAGACCAAACCCGGTCTCCTGCTTTGGAGGCAGATTCTTTACTATTTGAGCCATGAGGGAAGCCAATGCCTATTAAAACATTCCACTAAATAAATACAAAATGTTTTAGGATGTAAGCACTGTAAGGTGAAAGGAATGTTTTCTCACAACTTTGGAGAAAGCAAACTGTCTCACTAAGCTATCAGTGATGCTCACTGAGCACTGAAGGGGAAGTAAAAAGCCACATTTGCATCCTCCCTTTATTGGATCAATCACCGTTCAGTAGAAACAAATCATCTGACCTGGGCGGTCTTTGATTCTGAACTTGCTTTCCCCTAGACCTGTTCATAAACAAATAACTAGAAATTTCTCTAAGAAGGGGAGAGGCCAATTTCTCCTTTCAGCTCCTGTCAAGTGTGCCTGTGCTCAGCCAGGAGGGTTCATTGTTACAGGAGTGGAACCTGTTCTTCTGAAACCTCACCTGGCAGCTTGCTCTGAGGTCTGCGGGCTCCCCTGTCAGGACCCACCTGGACAATGTCACCTTCAGAGGCAGACCATCCCACAGGTATCAGACGTGACGTTCAGCTGCTGCTGGGTTCCCTTCTTGCATTTTTCATTTGTTCAGATCCTGTTGCTACCAGCTTCTCTTGGTCCTGTCTTGCTGGTCTCACAGGTCTAAGCATAATGGGTAAATCATTAATCTGTGCGGTTTAATTTCAAGTACACTGAGATTGCTTTCCCCAACAGTGTGCGTGGTGGTGGTTGCTGGCTTCTTAAAGCTTGGGTGATCAAAGCCTGGTGAATTCACTTTATAATACAGTGATCATTATTGATTCAGTCTTCTAGGGAAGTAATGGAAAAGGGAATGGCACCCCACTCCAGTACTCTTGCCTGGAAAATCCCATGGACGGAGGAGCCTGGTAGGCTGCAGTCCATGGGGTCGCTAAGAGTCAGACACGACTGAACGACTTCACTTTGACTTTTCACTTTCATGCATTGGAGAAGGAAATGGCAACCCACTCCAGTATTCTTGCCTAGAGAATCCCAGGGATGGGGGAGCCTGGTGGGCTGCCGTCTATGGGGTCGCACAGAGTCGGACATGACTGAAGTGACTTAGCAGCAGCAGAGAAGTAAAGGAGAAGAGATAGCCTGAACTTTTTGGTTAACTTTTGGCTTCTTATCAGATCCATGGGGATAATCATTTAGAGAGGGCCTCCCAGGAGCCTCACCTATTATCCCTGCAAGGAGCTTGTGAGGGCAGGACTTTATTATACTTTCATAAATGTGGCCTGGAGGCTGACCCAGAGGCTTGTCCCAAGTCACAGGGCTAGCTGTTGCTTAGGCAGAGAGGGCAAGCAGATGGTTAACTCTAGAGCCTGAGCTCCTCTTCTCAGAAATCTTCCAAAGCTCTCCTGTAGCTAAAGTTTCTATAGTGAGGAGTGTCAGCAGTTACTACCATCTTGGTTCCAATATCTGAGACATGCTAGGTCGCTTCAGTCATGTCTGACTCTGTGTGACCCCATGGACAGCAGCCCACCAGGCTCCTCCATCCACAGGATTCTCCAGGTAAGAATACTGGAGTCGGGTGCCATTTCCTTCTCCATACTTACTATAAAGTTGGTCCCAAAGTTCATTTGGGTTTTTTGTAACATTTCATGGAAAAACCCCAACAAGCTTTTGGGCCAACCAATATATTTCCAGGAAGTGACATGCTATTCACAAAATGACTTGAATTAGCTGGGGAGAATTCACCTTCTCTCACTGCCAGAGTTACTTTTCACAAGAGCTAAATGCATCCCATTTAGTACCTCTTTCATTCCATAGAGCAGTTTGCAGAAAGGAAGTCCTTACTCTTTTTCTCAGGAACCTGTCAGGTTGCATTAGTGACCATGTCCCTTACTATGACTCCCATCTGAACACATCCGATTGGCAAGTGAGAAGAGTCATTGGCTAAGTCTTCCTAGAGACTGCCTCCCAAACCAACTTCCATCCCACCATGGAAAGCATCTCATCTTTGCTTCATTCAAATACTGCGAATATTAAAGATGGGAGTAGATGTGCTGGAGAATATTTCACACTGGCCAGTAAATAATACTTAATGACCCTTGGAAACAATGAAAACATTGAGAGACTTTATTTTCCTGGGCTCCAAAATCACTGCAGATGGTGACTGCAGCCAATAAATTAAAAGACGCTTGCTCCTTGGAAGAAAAGCATGACAAACTTAGACAGCTTATTAAAAAGCAGAGGCATTACTTTGCCAACAAAGGTCCGTCTAGTCAGATCCATGGTTTTTCCAGTAGTCATGAATAAATGTGAGAGTTGGACTATAAAGAAAGCTAAGCACTGAAGAAATTATGCTTTTGAATTGTGCTTGAGAAGACTCTTGAGAGTCCCTTGGAAAGCAAGATCAAACCAGTCAATCTTAAAGGAAATCAGTCCTGAATATTCAAAGGGAGGACTGATGCTGAAGCTGAAGCTCCAATACTTTGGCCACCTGACGCGAAAATCTGACTCACTGGAAAAGACCTTAATGCTGGGAAAGATTGAGGGCAAGAGAAGATGACAAGATGAGATGGTTGGATGACATCACTGACTCAAGGAACATGAGTTTGAGCCAGCTCCGGGAGTTGGTGATGGACAGAGAAGCCTGGCGTGCTGCAGTCTATGGGGTCGCAAAGAGTCGGACACAACTAAGCAACTGAACTGAACGACTCTTGGGTATAATAACCACGTACTAACTGTCACACCCTAAGTCAGGACAATTAGAAGGAAATCTGAAGCAATGTCCTAACCCCTCTAAGGAGAAGAAAGAAGGTACAAGAAACCCAAGCACTAAGAATTCNTTGGAAGGACTGATGCTAAAGCTGAAACTCCAATACTTTGGCCACCTCATGTGAAGAGTTGACTCATTGGAAAAGACTCTGATGCTGGGAGGGATTGGGGGCAGGAGGAGAAGAGGACGACAGAGGATGAGATGGCTGGATGGCATCACTGACTCAATGGATGTGAGTTTGAGTGAACTCCTGGAGTTGATGATGGACAGGGAGGCCTGGCGTGCTGCGTTTCATGGGGTTGCAAAGAGTCGGACATGACTGAGCAACTGAACTGAACTGAACTGAACTGATGTATAACTGAATCACTTTGCCATACAGCAGAAATTAACACAGCATTGTAAATCAACTATACTTTAATAAAATTTAAAAAAAAAAAAAAGCATAGGGCACACAGTGCGCTCTTAGGAAATGTCAGGGGTCTCTCCTTCCTCTGCCGGAAAGGCCAGCAGCCCATTCGGAGCACGCTGAGCAGAAAGCCGCATGGAGAACAGAGCCAGCTGATAAAACAAGTGTCGGCTGCTCATTTGGTAAATGGGATTTGGTTAGAAAGATGAACGCTGCCACTTCTGGCTAATGTGTCATGTAAATTCTAATGATAATACAGCTCCCGCACCCGCACCCGCCCCCTGCCCGCTGCCTCTGCCGCCGCTGCTCAATTATCTCCCGAGGCTCCTGGCAGAATCCATGCTTCACTGGGATCCTCGCCCCAGCCTGCCTTCCCCAGCCGCAAATAATGAAAACCCGCCTCGTCCGCGAGATTGCTCACTTACATTTTCTATTAATTTTTTCCTTTCAGAGGAAAAATGAGAAGAGCTGAAAAAGGAGGAAGCAAGGTGGCGGGGCAGGGGTGAACTGCAGCCTTTGCAAGCCCAGTCGGCACCGTTCCAGGCACCAGGCACACGGATGGTCTGGGAGCAATGGTCAGGGTGGGGAAGGCGCTTACACCATGGCCTCAGTCATCAGATCCCTGAGACAGCGGAAGCTCCCCAAGTGAGACCCAGAGGTCACAACCAGGACCCTTGGGTGGGAGAAGGAGGTCTGAACTAGGAATCCGGAGCAGGGGTCCAGTCTTCTATTCACTTTCTCTGTGACTTTGAGCAAGTCACTTAACCTGTCTGGAGACAGTTCCTTCATCCATTGAAGGCAGGATGAGCTGGTTGGTTGGACTGACTGGCTGTGATTCTCAGTCTCAGGGACAGATTTCAGCTCTTTGGAAGGAAGGCCTTCTCAACAAGCAGGAAGGAGCTCTGTGAGCAGTGGTGAGTTCCCCATCAGAGAAGGTATTCAAGCAGTAACAGAGATATGCAGAGGCTCACCACACTCTCTGGCAAGGTTCTGAGTCCACCTTCAGATATCTATGCAGAATCTGGTGGCTGAGGCAGGAAGGAGAGTGAGGGAGGGCAAGGAGAGCTATTCCCATCCTAGAGAAAGAGAAAGAAAAGGGAGGAAAAGCTCCCACCCCAGGTACCACCCAGATTCCCGAGTCCGCAGTAGCAAGCTGTAGTCATTTTTGGAGCCAGTGTTTTCCACGTGCTAGTATAGAAATGGTAGCGAAGTGAAGTCACTCAGTCGTGTCTGACTCTTTGCAACGCCATGGACACCAGGCTTCTCCGTCCATGGGATTTTATAAGCAAGAGTACTGGAGTGGGTTGCCATTTCCTTCTCCAGGGAACTTCCCGACTGAGGGATCGAACCTAGGTCTCCCACATTGTAGACAGACGCTTTACTGTAGAGACAGCCTTAAACCTGAGCAGTCTTTACCCCCAGGGAGCTGTTTATAGTTCCGTGTAGAGGAAGTCTCTGAGAGCCTGACACCACCAACTGTCGCTGCACTAGCTATTGTTATTCCATATTGTTATCTAATCTTTCCCAACAAGACTAATTATTTTTTGTGGTGATTTAGTCACTAAGTCATGCCCAACTCTTGTGAACCCCATGGACTGCAGGCTCCGCTGTCCGCGAGACTTCCCATGCAAGAATACTGGAGTGGGTTGCCAGTTCCTTCTGCAGGGGATCTTCCTGATCGAGGAATTGAATCCGGATCTCCTGCACTGCAGGCGGATTCTTTACCAACTGAACCACCAGGGAAGCCCCAGTGTGGAGGGGGGCACCTACAAACAGGTCACTTCTCTGAGGAGTGAAAAAAGCACAGGGGGTCCCAGCAGCAAAAGGGAGCCGCCAGGGAAGGCCTCCTGGAGCATTTTATCCAGGTACTTCTCCAACGGGCAAAGGCAGCCTAGAGGATGAACAGCACGTCAGAAAGCCTCTAATATACAGTGGGCACTCACTACACGCTGTCACCCACCACCTGCCTAGCCCAGAAACCCAGGACATCTGGTTTCAAGAATCCATGAAGCAGATTCCATCCTTCATGACCAGAGAAGGGAGCCTCTGGGCTGCCCAGACCCCGTCGGGCCTGGACCTTGTTTGCTACACACACGCTTCTGACCCATGCCAGAGAGACCAGCACCACCTCACTGCCCGGTGACGAGACCAGCACAACCCCCTTACCCCTCATATCTGCTTCAGACACTGCCTGCTGAGGCCACTCCTACAGTGCCCTGGTTGAGCAGCCTTCTCCAGACAACCAGCCACTCCTAGAGTCAGCTGTGGCCTCCCCTTCAGTCACATCAGGGCATCCAGGCAGGGAGTCTGTGCAACAACCTGGGGTGCCACACAGGGCCAGGCACACAGCAGGGGCACAGTACATGCTTGAGGAGCGAGTGTAGGTGAGCAGGTGACAGAGACGTATCTATAAGCATAACCACGACCCCATTTTTGTAAAGAAGAATTATGAAACATTTTGCGTTTGTATGTCTATGGGGAAAGGTCTGGAGAAATACACTTCGAAGTGCTGACTGTGATTTCCCCTTGAGTGTAGGCCTGCAAGAAGGAAGGATATGTGTGTACACACACATATCTTTTTTTTTTTGGTCACAAGGCTTGCAGGACCTTAGTTCCCCAACCAGGGACTGAACCAACCCTGGAAGTCAAAGTACAGAGTCCTAGCCACTAGATAGCCAAGGAATCCCCAAAGGAAAGATGTTTACTCTGTGCTCCATACTAGAGTGGGTTTTCACTTCCTCCTCCAGGGGATCTTCCTGACCCAGGGATCGAACCTGGGTTTCCTGCACTGCAGNTCAAAGTACAGAGTCCTAGCCACTAGATAGCCAAGGAATCCCCAAAGGAAAGATGTTTACTCTGTGCTCCATACTAGAGTGGGTTTTCACTTCCTCCTCCAGGGGATCTTCCTGACCCAGGGATCGAACCTGGGTTTCCTGCACTGCAGGCAGATTCTTTACCACTGAGCGACCAGCGAAGCCCATACTCTATAATCTTCTCTATTTTTTTTTTTTTATAGTAAGGATGCATTGCTTTTTAACAACGACTTTAAAATGTAAGAAATGTTCAAGCTTGGTAGACTAATTAAAAATTAAATATATATCAGAGAAGATTCCTTGTTCTCCCTTCCCCCATCCAGTAGCTGGCCTTGCCAGAAAGTCCTTCCAGATGTCAAACCTAAATCCCTAAAGATACGAAGCTCATTTCTTGGGTGGTGTCCAGGTAGGTGGGAGAGGAGCTGGCAGAATTCTCTGCCCACAGCCATAGCCTGACGTGCTGGCCATCCCACCCCCAGCCCGTGGAAGTGAAGAAGAGACAGTCTAGGCCTGGCCCCTCTCTGGGAAGAGCTCCCCCCCTCCAAAAAGAGATTTTTCCTGGCAGAAGCAGCAGCCCCTTCAGCTCCCAGGACGCGTGGGATGTCTCCAGGCCCAACATATGTGGGATCTTCTAAAACAGGGACAGGAAAGGAGGAAAAATAAAGTCTGTTCCCCCAGGTCTGTTGTCTCAACACGCAGAGGCCTCCAGGAACGCTTCCCACAAGAGGCGGGTGGGGGAGGGGGG
>SJYV01007311.1:0-12277 GCA_006410875.1 Neotragus pygmaeus
TTAAAGAGATTGTCTTTTCTCCATTGTATATTCTTGCCTCCTTTGTCAAAGATAAGGTGTCCACAGGTGAATGGATTTATCTCTGGGCTTTCTATTTTGTTCCATTTATCTATATTTCTGTCTTTGTACCAGTACCATAGTATCTTAAGGACTGTAGTTTTGTAGTATAGTTGTTGTTTTTCCCTTGCTGCTTTTAATATTTGTTCTTTGTGTTTGGTCCTCATCAGTTCAATGAATATGTGTCTTGGGGTGTTTTGCCTTGGGTTCATCCTGTTTGGGACTCTCTGGGTTTCTTGGACTTGAGTGGCTATTTCCTTCCCCATTTTAGGGAAGTTTTCAACTATTATCTCCTCAAGTATTTTCTCATGACCTTTCTTTTTGTCTTCTTCTTCTGGAGCTCCTATGATTCTAATGTTGTGGCATTTAACACTGTCCTAGAAGTCTTTGATGTTGTCCTCATTTCTTTAAATTCCTTTTTCTTTTTTTCTCTCTGTTTCATTTATTTCCACCGTTCTATCTTCCACCTCATTTATCCTATCTTCTGCCTCAGTTATTCTACTGTTGGTTCCCTCCAGAGTGCTTTTGATCTCAGTTATTGCATTATTCATTATTGATTGACTGTTTTTTTAATTTCTTCTAGATCCTTGCTAAACATTTCTTGCATCTTCTCAATCCTTGTCTCTAGTCTATTTATCTGTAACTCCATTTTGTTTTCAGGATTTTGGATCATCTTTACTCTCATTATTCTGAATTCCTTTTCAGGTAGACTCCCTATCTCCTCTTTTGTTTGGTTTAGTGGGTATTTATCACGTTCCTTTACCTGCTGAATTTGGGGTGGCCCTTCTGTAGGCTGAAAGTATGTGGTTCCTTTTTATTGTGGAGCTTGCTCCCTGTGGGTAGGGTTGGATGAGTGGCTTGTCAAGGTTTCCTGGTTAGGGGAGCTTGCATCCGTGTTCTGGTGGGTGGAACTGGATCTCTTCTCTCTGGAGTGCAATGAAATGTCCAGTAGTGAGTTTTTGGGTGTCTGTGGGTTTGGCATAGCTTTGGCAGCTTGTATTTTAATGCTCAGAGTTGTGTTCCTGTGTTGCTGGAGAATTAGCATGGTATGTCTTGCTCTGGAACTTGTTGGCCCTTGGGTGGAGCTTGGTTTCAGTGTAGGTATAGAGGCTTTTGGATGAGCTATATTTGATTAATGTTCCCTGGAATCAGGATTTCTCTGGTGTCCTTAAGTTTTGGATTTAAGCCTCCTGCCTCTGGCTTTCAGTCTTATTCTTACAGTAGCCTCAAGAGTTCTCCATCCATACAGCACCAATGATAAAACATCCAGGTTAAATGTGAAAAAATTCTCCACAGTGAGGGACACCCAGAGAGATTCACAGAGTTACATGGAGAAAAGAAGAGGGAGGAAGGAGATAGAGGTGACCAGGAGGAGAAGAGGGGGAATTAAAAGAGGCGAGAGCAGTCTAGCCAGTAATCACTTCCCTAAGTATTCTCCACAGCCTTGAACACCCAGAGAGATTCACAGAGTTAAGTTGAGAAGAGAAGGGGGAGGGAGGAGATAGAGGTGACCTGGGGGAGAAAAGGGAGAGTCAAAAGGGGAGAGAGCAATCAAGCCAGTAATCACACCCCTAAGTGAAAATGGATACTGAAGATTCGGTTCTTAAAGGTACAGAATTGATAACAAATACCAAAAAGCAAAGATTAAAAATCTAGAGTAGAGGATAGACTTAAAAATACAAAACAAAATCCATCACAGAAATTATAAAAATATATATATATAAAATTTGCTTTAAAAATAGGGTCTTTTTTGCAAGGTAATAGTAGGTTATAAAAATGAAAATTAAAGGAGTAATAAGGAACTTAAAAATAAAGCAATTTAAAGTGATAATAGTAAAAATACATCTAGGCATTTCTCTGGAACTGTTGAGGGCAGTGTGGGGTCAGTTCAGTTTCAGACAGTCCCTTGTTCCAGCTTGTACTTCTTTTCAAGGTCTGTAGGCCCATTCCAATGCTTAGTCAATGTTAATTACAAGGTTTTAATTTGTTGTACCTGTCACTTCCAGAGCATTCCCTCTTTGTTTATTTTGGCTTTTTCTGTTTGCAAGTCACTTCAGTGTCTAATTTCCACCCTGACACAAGGGGGTGGAGATGGTCACTTATTTAGGCTCATTTGTTCAGTTGTGGGGAGAGAGGAACACTGCAAACAAATATCACTGCCATGTGTGGGGAGTGCTCGCAGTATATGGACCACACTGGGTTTGCCCCAGCTCACAGCAGTGTGTGCTTTCTGGGTCT
The DNA here is from genome assembly GCA_006410875.1 of Neotragus pygmaeus. Classification (NCBI taxonomy): domain Eukaryota; kingdom Metazoa; phylum Chordata; class Mammalia; order Artiodactyla; family Bovidae; genus Neotragus; species Neotragus pygmaeus. Next base: position 2,296 of record SJYV01007311.1, read on the forward strand.
ACGCTGCTCAGGCTCCAGGGTACTCTGCAGGGGTACTGTCCAAAGGAAGCCCTGTGTTTCGTGCACTTCCCAGGTCTAAGCTTCTTGGGTTCAGGTTGTTGGGTACTCCTCAAGGGCACAGACTCCACTGGGCATGTGTTTTGTATGCTTCCTAGGTCTGAGCAGCTCAGGTGACCGAGTGCTTATGTGGACCGTGTGTCTTAATCACCTCCCCATCCCGGGAGCTCGGTTTCCTGGGTACACAGCAAAAGCACCTTCTCAGGAGTGCCGTGTGTCTCCTCTGGGGAGCTGATCTCAGGTCACCACCCTTGTGGCAGATGTTAACCATCCAGGATCCCAGGAAGATGTGGTTAGCGGCTGGGAGCCTGCTCACAGTTTGGTGGAGGATACTGGTCTCTGGGGCCGAGATTGCCCCTTGCCTTCAGGCTCTGGCTGTTGCATGTCTGCCTCTCTGCCTCCAGTCGGGGGAGAAGCCTGTACACAGCTGGCTAGCCCTCCTTTGGTATTCACTCAATGCTTTGTTCTGTGAGCGGGCCAGGCTGTGCATTGTTAGATTCTTTAGCAGGAAAGTTCTCTCTTTCTTTTCTGGCTATCCCACAGTTTGGGTTGCTATCTCATGCTAGCTCCCTCAGATTGTCCTCAGGCCCAGCCTTTACCCTGAGCTTGCAGCCCACGCCTCCCTGTGCAGCCCCTGCGCACTGGGGGCAGACGCGAGTATCTGGGCTACTCCACTGGGAATTGCAGTTAGGTGCGTATTCTGTGTGTGTGTGTGTGTGTGTGTGTGTGTGTTTTCCTTCTCCTGGTTATGTTGCCCTCTGAGATTCCAAAACTCCCCACACAGACCCTCTGGTGAGAGGGTTTCCTGCTATTTGGAAACTTCTCCTCCTTCATGACTCCCTCCAAAGGATAGGTCTCCATCCCTAACTCTTGTCTCTCTTTTTGTCATTTATATTTTATCCTACCTCCTTTTGAAAGGAATGGGTTGCCTTTCTGGGTGCCTGGTGTCCTCTGCCAGTGTTTAAAAGTTGTTTTGTGGAAGATGCTCAGGATTCAAATGATCTTTTGATGAATTTGTGGGGGAGAAAGTGGTCTCCACATCCTGTTCCTCCACCATCTTGGGACCGCCCCAGTGATCTAAAATTTATTTTGATTTATGGTAAGCTGTGGATATAAACTAATTTTATTTTCAATTAAATTTGGAAAACTCAGAAATGGCCACAGGACTGAAAAAGGTCAGTTTTCACTCCAATCCCCGAAAGGGCAATGCCAAAGAATGTTCAAACTGTGGCATAATTGCACTCATTTCACATGCTGGCAAAGTAATGCTCAAAATCCTTCAAGCTAGCCTTCAGCAGTATGTGAAGCAAGAACTTCCAGATGTACAAGCTGGGTTTAGAAAAAGAAGAGGAACCAGAGATCAAATTGCCAACATCTGTTGGATCATAGAAAAAGTAAGGGAATTCCAGAAAAACATCTACTTCCGTGTCATTGACTCTGCTAAAGCCTTGGGCTGTGAGAATCACAACAAACTGTGGAAAATTCTTAAAGAGATAGGAATATCAGACCACCTTACCTGCCTCCTGAGAAACCTGAGTTCAGGTCAAGAAGCAACAATTAGAGCCAGATATGGAACAAAGGACTGGTTCCAAATTGGGAAAGGAGTATGTCAAGGTTGTATATTATCACCCTGCTTATTTAATATCTATGCAGAGTATATCATGTGAAATGCGGGGCTAGATGAATCACAGGCTGGAATCAAGGTTGCTGGGAGAAATACCAATAACCTCAGATATGCAGATGACACCACCCTAATGGCAGAAAGTGAAGAGGAGCTAAAGAGCCTCTTGATGGAGGTGAAAGAGAAGAGTGAAAAAGCTGGCTTAAAACTCATTGTTCAAAAAATGAAGATCATGATATCTGGTCCCATTATATCATGGCAAATAAGTGGAGAAATAATGGGAACAGTGACCAGCCTTATTTTCTTGGGCTCCAAAATCACTGCAGATGGTGACTGCAGCCATGAAATTAAAAGATACTTGCTCCTTGGACAGAAAGCTATGACAAACCTAGACAGCATCATAAAAAGCAGAAGCATTACTTTGTGGACAAAGGTTGATATAGTCAAAGCTATGGTTTTTCCTGTTGTCATGTACAGATGTGACAGTTGGACTGTAAAGAGGGCTGAGCACCAAAGAATTNCAGAAAGCTATGACAAACCTAGACAGCATAATAAAAAGCAGAAGCATTACTTTGTGGACAAAGGTTGATATAGTCAAAGCTATGGTTTTTCCTGTTGTCATGTACAGATGTGACAGTTGGACTGTAAAGAGGGCTGAGCACCAAAGAATTGACGGTTTTGAACTGTGGTGCTGGAGAAGACTCTTGAGAGTCCCTTGGACAGCAAAGAGGTCAAACCAGTCAATCCGAAAGGAAACAAACCCTGAACATTCATTGGAAGGACTGATGCTGAAGTTGAAGCTCCAATACTTTGGTTACCTGATATGAAGATCTGACTCACTGGAAAAGATCCTGATCCTGGGAAAGACTAAAGGTAGGAGAAGCGGGAGACAGAGAATGAGATGGTTAGATGGCATCATCAACTCAATGGACATGAGTCTGATCAAACTCTGGAAGATAGTGAAGGACTGGGAAGCCTGGTGTGGTGCAAAGAGTCGGATATAACTGAGTAACTGAGCAACAACAAATTTAAATTTGTTAATCAGATATCTCTATTGTTTAGTGATGTTTCCTCTAAGAATGTAAAAATGTTAAATGTGATACAGTCTACTTCTGGAACATTTATTTGGTTCCACATTCATTTATTTGATTCTACATTCCAGTACCAGATGTGTTTTAGAACCTAACAGGGGGGTCTCCTCTAATAATTTTCATGTCAAGAATATTCATTTCCCCCCGTGGCTTGGTCCCTATTTTTTCCTTCTTAGGCTAATTCTGCAGTACTTCACAATTTCAAAATTTGGTCAGGTTTAGAGTTGGAGTGTGAAGAAGGCTAAGCACTGAAGAATTGATGCTTTTGAACTGTGGTGTTGGAGAAGACTCCNAAAAAAAAAAGTCTGACACTGTTTCCACTGTTTCCCCATTTATTTCCCATGAAGTGATGCGACCAGATGCCATGATCTTAGTTTTCTGAATGCTGAGCTTTAAACCAACTTTCTCACTCTCTGCTTTCACTTTCAACAAAGGCTTTTTAGCTCCTCCTCACTTTCTGCCATAAGGGTGGTGTCACCTGCATATCTAAGGTTATTGATATTTTTCCTGGCAATCTTGATTCCAGCTTGTGCTTCTTCCAACCCAGCATTTCTCATAATGTATTCTACATATAAGTTAAATAAACAGGGTGACAATATACAGCCTTGACGTACTCCTTTTCCTATTTGGAACCAGTCAGTTGTTCCATGTCCAGTTCTTTTTTTNTCCAGCTTGTGCTTCTTCCAACCCAGCATTTCTCATAATGTATTCTACATATAAGTTAAATAAACAGGGTGACAATATACAGGCTTGACGTACTCCTTTTCCTATTTGGAACCAGTCTGTTGTTCCATGTCCAGTTCTTTTTTCTTTTTTTTTTTTTTAATGTTTGTTCCTGAGCTGCATATAGATTGCTCAAGAGGCAGGTCAGGTAGTCTGATATTCCCATCTCTTTCAGAATTTTCCACAGTTTATTGAGATCCATACAGTCAAAGGCTTTATGATAGTCAATAAAGCAGAAATAGATGTTTTTCTCTGGAACTCTCTTGCTTTTTCCATGATCCAACAGATGTTGGCAATTTGATCTCTGGTTCCTCTGTCTTTTTTAAGACCAACTTGAACGTCTGGAAGTTCATGATTCATGTATTGTTGAAGCCTGGCTTGGAAAATTTTGAGCATTACTTCACTAGCGTGTGAGATGAGTGCAATTGTTCAGTAGTTTGAACATTCTTTGGTGTTGCCTTTCTTTGGGATTGGAATGAAAACTGACCTTTTCCGGTCCTGTGGCCACTGCTGAATTTTCCAAATTTGCTGGCATATTGAGTGCAGCACTTTCACAGCATCATCTTTCAGGATCTGAAATAGCTCAACTGGAATTCCATCACCTCCATTAGCTTTGTTGATAATAATGCTTTCTAAGGCCCACTTGACTTCACATTCTAGGATGCCTGGCTCTAGGTGAGTGATCACACCATCTTGATTATCTTGGTATTGAAGATCTGTTTTTGTAGAGTTCTTCTGTGTATTCTTGCCACCTCTTCTTAATATCTTCTGCTTCTGTAAGGTCCATACCATGTCTGTCCTTTATAGAGCCCATCTTTTCATGAAATGTTCCCTTGATATCTCTAATTTTCTTGAAGAGATCTCTAGTTTTTCCCATTCTGTTGTTTTCNGGCAGGAGGAGAAGGGGACGACAGAGGATGAGACAGTTGGATGGCATCACTGACTCAATGGACATGAGTGTGAGCAAGCTCTGGGAGATGATGAAGGACAGGGAGGCCTGGCGTGCTGCAGTCCATGGGGTTGCAAAAAATCGGACACGACTTAGCGACTGAACAACAACAACAACTGAGGACTTAAGCCTGGAGACAGCCTCTCAGAGAACTCTGAGGGACTGCTCTGAGGCGGTAAGGGAGAAAGCAGGATATATAGGAGTTTTACAAAAAAGCAAAAAACAGGTAGTTGGAATATCAAAAAAATCACTAAAAAAATCAGACATCTCAGGTTAAAGAATTTAGTGTGTATGGGGAGTTTCAAACGTCTGGCTTTATTGAAACCATTCCTTTGATATGCACCTTAGCTGGTAAAGAATCCGCCTGCAATTTGGAAGACCTGGGTTTGATTCCTGGGTTGGGAAGATCCCCTGGAGAAGGGAATGGCTACCCACTCCAATATTTGGCGCGCAGAATTCCATGGACTGTATAGTCCTTGGGGTTGCAAAGAGTCGGATGCGACTGAGCGACTTTCGCTTTCACTTTGCTGTCTGGGGCCAGGGTCCTGGTTTCTCCATCCTGAATCCACTAAGGGTGCTGCTGCAGTGGCTGCTGGCTTGAAGGCTGCAGCATCCTTTTTATTTTTTTAAACTGATATGGCAGGTGATATTCTTCATCCACAGCATGATGCAACTTCCAGTGTATAGATACCACCAGAGATAGAGGAAAGAGCTAAGTTTCAGAAAGCAACCAGAAATATGGAAGTCAAGGCATTCTGCAGAACAAATGTCCTGAGTCTCTTCAACAAGGGACTCTGCTAGAATGAAAAAAAAAAATCAAGAACATAACAACCCAATGTGATGTGTAGCTCCTGATACTTGTTTCAGCCAGCTGAATGGGATAATTTTAGGTCAACTCAGAAAGTTTAAAAATGGTCTGGCTATTCAATGAGATTAAAATACAGATAGTGAAATGGAAAGATGGAAACCACTGACTGATAAAAACAGGTGACAGAGTACAGCATGGCCTCAATTTGGTATTTCGTAGAAGGAAAGAGATGCTATAGGTGTAAACAATAGAGATAGCTGGATAATGGATATGTGAAGTTCAGTTTTTAAAATTTTTGCTTGTGTTTCCTAATGTTCTACTGTACATATCTGCTGTTGCTGCTGCTAAGTCGCTTCAGTGGTATCTNCTTTTTTTTTTTTGAGCTTTATGTATTAGAGCCTCACTTACAATAGAATATTTTGTTTATTTATTCATTCATTTTTGGCTGTGCTGGGTCATTGGTGCTGCATGCAGGCTGCTTCCTAGTTGGGGTGCACGGGCTTCTCATTGAGGTGGCTTCTTTTGTTGTGGAGCATGAGCTCTAGGCTTCCAGGCTCAGTAGTTGTGGTGCAGGGGCTTAGTTGCCCCATGACACATGGAATCTTCGCAGACCAGGGCATGAACCCATGTCCCCTGCGCTGGCAGGCAGATTCATAACCACCCACCCACCAGGGAAGTCCCACCTCTAAAGGCAGCAATGCTGCATCTCTCTGACTTTTTTCATTCTAAGCAGAGCCAGAAAATATCCTCTAATTTAAAAGATCTGTGTGATTAGGTTTGACTCTGGATATTCCAGGATAATCTCCCCTCATTGCAAAGTCTTCACCTTTAATCACATTTATAAGGTCTAAATTCCAGTTGAACTGTTTCAAATCCTGAAACATGATGCTGTGAAAGTGCTGCACTCAATACGCCAGCAAATGTAGAAAACTCAGCAGTGGCCACAGGACTGGAAAAGGTCAGTTTTCATTCCAATTCCAAANAGGGGAGGAGGGGACTACTGGCATCTAATGTGTAGAGGCTGGGGGTGGTGGTGCCAGGAGACTCCTAAACGTCCCACAAGGCACAGGAAAACCCCCAGACAAAGAATTATCTGGCCCAAAAGTGTCAACAGCCTTGCTGTGGACTGAATATTTGTCTGCCCCCAAGTCCATATGCTGAAGTCCTAATCCCCAGTGCCATGGAAGTAGGAAGTAGGGCCTTTGGGATATAACTAGGCTTAAATGAGGTCATGAAGGTGAGGCCCCCATGATGAAATCTGTTCCCATAAGGAAGAGGAGACTCTCTGTCATGTGAAGACACGGCAATAAAGGACATTTTTTGCAAACCACAAAGGGACTTCAACAGATACCAAATCTGCCTGGACCTTGGTCTTGGGAGTTCTCAGCCTTCAGAACTGTGAGAAATAACTACTCGTTTAAACCACTATGAACATTTGTTATTTTGTTGTACTAGCCCAAGCTGACAAGTGCTGAGGTTGAGAAATCTTGCAAATTGCTAAAAGAAGCAGGCACCAATCTCCTTCCTTCCCCAGGGCCTTTGCATAAGCTATTCCCTTGGCCTGGAATGCCCTTCCTCTTATCTCTGCACAGCTCACTCTTTGGCCTCCAGAGTCCACCTTAGGTCTTATTTTCCCAGAGGTCTTTCGGATCATTCATCCTGAAGTAGTACCTCCACCCCTCTCACTCCCTATCATAGCCCATGTTTGTTTTCCAAAGGGACTTTCTGATTTGTTGTTCAGTCGCTCAGTCTCATCTGACTCTTTTCGATCCCATGGACTGCAGCATGCCAGGCTTCCCTGTCCTTCACTGTCTCCCGGAGTTTGCTCAAACTCATGTCCATTGAGTTGATGATGCCATAGTTTTCTTATTGTATCTGTTTGTTTACCATCTGTTTCCATTAAAATTAAGTTTCTTAAGAGGAAGAATCTTTTCTGACTTGCTCACCAAGGCCAAATAGTGCTTGTTGCATAGTTTGTATTCAATGCTTGGAGAACAAATCATTTTCCAGCTGATTAAAGCTTGATTTGAAAAATATGTTTATCAAGTATAAGCAATACATACTACATGACGTTTAAAACTGATGGCACACAGTTACCCGACTCAAGCAGCATACGGATGAAAATGTGATTTACACACTGTAGACATAATAGGAAACACACTACAAGGAGATGGTATAGCATCATGTGATAAAGGGCATTCATCACCTTGTAAGATAATGCATACAAGATGCCTACTGTCTAAGGGTCGAAAGGCGGTATCACGTAAGGGTCAGGAACACAGACTCTAGAGAATCTAGAGGTCCGAAACCCAGCTCAGTTATTTCCAACTGTGTCACTTTCAGTTCGCTTCTTAAGCTCTCTGTGCTTCAGTTTCCTCATCTGTTACATGGAGATAATGAAAGCATTTGCTTCATGCCCTTGCCTTGGATTTAAATGATTTATATTAAGTAAAGCATGTGGCTACAGAGGCTCCTAGGTCTGGCCACTAGAGGAAGGAGTGATCACTTCACACAGGACTAGAGATAGATGATGGAAGGGCTGACTTTTGAGATAAGGTGCATTTCCATGGAAAAGATGATGAGAGCCTTCTTGGTGGAAGGATTATATTGCACATTAAAGAAGATACACCATGGCCAGAGTGCTGCTTAGGAAGAAGTTTGGGCAAAGATCCATTTTTTCTGTTCATTCATGTGTGTAAAGAAGGATGCTTTTTTGAAGGAGAGCAGTGGATGGAACTATGCTAATACATCGATTCTATCAGAAAATGTGAGAGATCTGGTCACCAAATCGCCTATCACTATCACTTTCTTTTTTAAAAAAATTTATATCCATTATGTTTTGGTTAAAAAAAAAAAAGTGAACTTGAACTCATTTGGGCTTTCCCCTTACTACTGTGTGAGCTTAACCTTCTGAGTCAATTTCCTCACCCCTGAAACAAGAATAAACAAATCCCACTCACTCTACTTTAGAGAGGTAGTTTGTTCATCAAATCAATTCATACATGTGCAAGGCTTAAGAGTGTTAGGTAAATACAGTAACAGCGATGTAGAATATTTTTTATTACCATGGTCCTTTCTCTAAAAACACCACTGAGGGGTTTACTCAGAAATATTATATTTATTTTAACGCCGAAGAAAAGAATGAAAGAACTTTCAAAAACAAAAAACACACACACCTCTTTCTACCTACATGTTTCAGAAAAGAAATCAGAAGGTGGGACTAAGAGGGCTATGTTCCCAGACTCGGGCAGAGGCTGCCACAAGTGTTTCTGCAACAGATCCGGGAAGACTAGACACTGCTTCCATGACATCCTACCTTGGTGACATCTGTGTTCACCCTTTTAAAAAAGCCGAGCCAGACACAGGATCTACCCCCAAAGGGAAGTGCCAACAAAATAGCTTCTATTTCTTGAAAGGAAAAATGGATTCCTTTTAGAGTCTAATAAGCAGGAATCTGGGCAGCTCTGGCTCTATCCTACGCATTGTGATGTTGGGGGAAGATTTAAACTATCAAAATCCTAAAATCATTATCCCAGAAAGGCAAACCTGGGGTGAAGTGTGACTGTGAATCTCTTTAACTTGTAGACATTTCAAGACAGCTTAGTCCATATTTTCTTTATCCCCATAGTTTTCTTTCTCCTGGAAGCTAGGACTAAAGGAGACACTCTCCTGGAAGAATAACTCCCCGGAGACGAAGGGATTGAGCAGGTTCGAAGGGAAGAACTCGGGCCTGGCCAGGGATGCTCCGAGTCTCTGCCTCCGGCGGGAAAGCACGGCTGAGCCGGACCGAGAGGCAGGAGGCAGGTTTCCAGCCGGAGCTGAGCCCGCTTCGTCCAAACCCTGAGGCTGCGCACCCCTGACGCTGCCTGAGTCTGGTCGGGGGCAGGTGCGGCGGGGGTGTCCCCGAAGGAGAAGGGGGCGGAGGGCAAAGGTCAAAGCCGAGCTTCCGGCGGGCCGGGGAGCCCACACCCAAGGGAGGAGGGAGGGGTTAGGGCCGGCCGGGGCCGAATTGGGCCCCCAGGGCGGAATCGCGCCGACGGAGAGCAAAGCCTCTGTTATCTAATCGAGAACCAGATTAAGAGCCGAGGAGGAAAAAAAGGCAAGAAGGTACCGCTCTCGCTGCTCTGGGAGGCGGAGATGATGGGGGCGGGCTGCCCGAAAAGACGGGGAACCCAGAGAGAGAGTTGCAAAACAACAACAGAAAATGCAACAGAGTCCGGAGGGGAGGAGAGGGGGGAACGGAGAGGGAAGCGAGGCCCGAGGACCCTGGGGGAGGGCCCCCCCAGCTGGAACCCCGGGAGCCAACCGACCGCCCTGGACCCTGGAGAGGAGGGGAGACGAGGGCCAGGCCCAGGGTCCCCGGAGGAAGGCGCTTTGTGTTTGAAGGGACTCCCGTCTTGGGCCGGTTACCCAGTTTTCTGGAGTTTCGTTCCCGGTTTAAAAAAAAGTTTTATGTCACCCGTGAGTCTGCATTTTTGTGGGATTCAAATATTCCTTAATTAGGTGTTGTCTCTTTACAGAAAGAAAAGACTCCTTTTATTTCATTTTACTTTGCCGTTTTAATTTACTCCCTTTCGTGTTTAATAACTAGGTAGGGAAATGTTAAACAGCTGCTGTAAAATATTACAAACCCCGCTCCCTGGGAACGCGGAGAGGGAACTTTCTAGTGCGGTGTCCTGTCCCAGAGAGGGGGCCTTGGGAGGAGACCCACAAAGCCCAGCTTTGGGGTGGGG
>SJYV01007314.1:0-15763 GCA_006410875.1 Neotragus pygmaeus
AATTTCATCACCCTCACTAGCTTTGTTCATAGTGATGCTTCCTAAGGCCCACTTGACTTCACATTCCAAAATGTCTGGTTCTAGGTTGTGGTGATCACACCATTGTGATTATCTGAGTTGTGAAGATCTTTTTGGTATAGTTCTTCTGTGTATTCTTGCCACTTCTTCTTAATATTTTCTGCTTCTTTTAGGTCCATACCATTTCTGTCCTTTATTGAGCCCATCTTTGCATGAAATGTTCCCTTGGTATCTTTAATTTTCTTGAAGAGATCTCTAGTCTTTCCCATTCTATTGTTTTCCTTTATTTCTTTGCACTTATCACTGAGGAAGGCTTTCTTATCTCTCCTTGCTGTTCTTTGGAACTCTGCATTCAAATGGGTTTATCTTTTTCTCCTTTACCTTTTGCTTCTTTTCTATTCACAGCTATTTGTAAAGTCTCCTCAGACAACCATTTTGCATTTCTTTTTCTTGGGGATGGTCTTGATCCCTGTCTCCTGTACAGTGTCACAAACCTCCATCTGTAGTGCTTCTGGCACTCTATCAGGTCTAATCTCTTGAATCTATTTGTCACTTCCACTGTACAATCATAAGGGATTTGATTTAGGTCATACCTGAACAATCTAGTTGTTTTCCCTACTTTCTTCAATTTAAGTCTGAATTTGGTAATAAGGAGTTCATGGTCTGAGCCACAGTCCACTCCCGGTCTTGTTTTTGCTAAGTATATAGAGCTTCTCCGTCTTTGGCTGCAAAGAATATGATTAATCTGATTTCAGTATTGACCATCTGGTTTTGTCCATGTGTAGAGTCTTCTCTTGTGTTGTTGGAAGAGGGTGTTTACTATGATCAATGTGTTCTCTTGGCAAAACAATATTAGCCTTTGCCCTGATTCATTCTGTACTCCAGTGCCAATTTTGCCTGTTACTCCAGGTATTTCTTGACTCCCTACTTTTGCATTCCAGTTCCATATATGAAAAGGGCATCTTTTTGGGGTGTTAGTTTTAGAAGTTTTTGTAGGTCTTCATAGAACTGTTCAACTTCCACTTCTTCAGCATTACTGGTTGGGGTATAGACTTAGATTACTCTGATATTGAATGATTTGCCTTGGAAATGAACAGAGATCATTCTGTCATTTTTGAGATTGAATCCAACTGCAATTCAGACTCTTTTGTTGACTATTGTGACTACTCCATTTCTTCTAAGGGATTCTGGGCCACAGTAGTAGATATAATCACTATTGAGAAATAAAAACAAATTGATATCTCAGAAAAGTTTTAAGCTACATGGAGAGAAATGGAAATAGTTCTTTTTCCCCACTAGGAAGAAAATTTATTTCACCATTTTATTATAGTCACCAAAGGTCCTATTTTGCTGATTATTATACAAAACCCATAAACAAACCACACATCAGTGATGAGTGAGGTTATGATTTTGGAGTCAGGACACATTATCAACAAAAGAGAAGTCTGAATGGGGTAAGCGTACACTAGCATCTCAAGCACCTGGAGTAGACTTAACTGAAAAAGAAATATCACCAGAATTTTGTGGAGGTAAGTTTTCTGAAATGATTAATCACGGTAGCTAATATGTATCAAGCACCTATATGAGGCAGACATTGTGTTAGGCCAGGTACATGGAGGGTCTTGTTTAATCTTCAGTTGAACCTTATGCATTAAGACCACTATTCATCAAGAGCCCATTTTATAGATGGGAAAACTGAAACTTATCAGTAGAATCTCATTTGATAACGTGCGTGGTACATAGTGTGGGACTAAGGATTGATACCAGAATCTGCTCTATCAATCAAAAATTTACTATAGGAATTTACTACCAACAGAGTCAACTAGTATATTATCTACTCTTCGAATAAGATTATTTTTTTCCACAATGAGAATTGTTACCAACAATATAGCTTCAGCACATGTGCTTAAGATGAAAGAAAAATGTTGAGGTTTAAAGAACACTTCCCTATCCACCTTTTTTCCCCCAACTGAATTTGGAGGATTGGTATATTGTAAGCATAAATGGAAGCTAGCAAACATGATTTGAGTAAAAAGATAGGTCTGACCTACGCTATTCAGTTACTGAAGGAGAAGAGACTCCAGCTGCTGCATTCAGAAACTTTGAAAGAAAGCAGAAAACCTCTATCATTTCCATATAAAAGACACAGGGTAGAAATTCAGTGTCTTTTTATTCTTGGGAGAAAAAGAGTGTAGCTTTTTGCTTGCTGATAAAAATTTGCTCACGGCAAAAGGGGCCCATGCACCACTTTCAGGCTGAGAATAACTTCTGTGACTGCTGTTTTGTGCTCGAGTTCCTCCCTTGTCCTGCTATATATCTAGAAGATGGTGTCGTTGACCTCCAGAGCAAAAGCAACTAAGGGCACCAGTAGAGTTGCATGGGGGTGGCCGGGTGATTTGTGTCTTCTAAATTTGCATTACTGAGGTGTAGGCCAAGACCTCACCTTGTGATTCATTTTTCTGGATGCGTAAGGCCAGGTTTGGGAGCCATTATGGCTTCTAAGCCATTAAGAACTGTAAAGGAAAAACTGGGGCAAGGAACCACGTAACAGGGCTTAGGGTGTGAGTTTAAGTGTTTAACTTCACGGGTTTGTATCCCAGCTCTCACTCTTCTGGGATTTTATGTTCAAAGTGGTTTTATTTATTATTTTTTAAATCAATTAATTATTTTTTAAAAAAACATTTACTTTGTTTTAAAATTTAAATTTATTTATTTTGATTACTTTACAATATTGTATTGGTTTTGCCATACGTCAACATGAATCTGCCACGGGTGTACACGTGTTCCCCATCCTGAACCCCCCTGCCTCCTCGCTCCCTATACCATCCCTCTGGGTCATCCCAGTGCACCAGCCCCAAGCATCCAGTATCCTGCGTCAAACCTGGACTGGCAATTCATTTCATATATGATATTATACAGGTTTCAATGCCATTCTCCCAAATCATCCCACCCTCTCCCTCTCCCACAGAGTCCAAAACACTGTTCTATACATCTGTGTCTCTTTTGCTCTCTTGCATACAGGGTTATTGTTACCATCTTTCTAAATTCCATATATATGCGTTAGTATACTGTACTGGTGTTTTTCTCTCTGACTTACTTCACTCTGTATAATACGCTCCACTTTCATCCACCTCATTAGGGCTGATTCAAATGTATTATTTTTAATGGCTGAGTAATACTCCATTGTGTATATGTACTACAGCTTTCTTATCCACTCATCTGCTGATGGACATCTAGGTTGTTTCCATGTCCTGGCTATTACAAACAGTGCTACGATGAACATTGGAGTACATGTGTTATTAATTATTATTGTTATTTTTTATTTTAACTTTTGTTTACTTCTTTATTTTTGGCCATGCCTGATGGCTTGTGGCATCTTAGTTCCTTGGCCAGGGATTGAACCCAGGCCCTCAGCAGTGAAAGTGCCAATTCTTAACCACTGGAAACCCAGGGAGTTCCCTGGGAGGGGTTTTAAAATGAAGGTTGGACGTGTTCTATCATTTTTTTCTTGGTATCTCTGGGGGTTGGTTCCAGAACCCCCTTGGATATCAAAATCCATGGATGCTCAAGTCTCTTACATAAAATGGCATTCGTATTTGCATACCCTGTACATATCCTCCCATGTACTTCAAATCATGTCTAGATTACTTATGAGGCCTAACACAATGTAAATGCAATGTAAATTGTTGTAATACAATGTAATACTATAGTTACTGGTGGGAAAAAGTCAAGTTTTGATTTTTGGAACTTTCTGGAATTTTTTATTCCCAAATATTTTCCATCTGCAGCTGTTTAAATCCTTGGGTACAGAACCTATGAATATGAAGGGGTGACTGTATATATAAAGATTACAATAGTACACAATTCAGCTTCACACACACACACACACACACACACAGACATTGCAGATCAGTCCAATTCAATGTTTTTGGTGTTCTTTAGATTTTTGTAAAATGAGTACATCTTTTTTACTGTGTAAAGTGCTTAATTTGTCTCAGTCTCCAACTTTCAGGCCAGCTGCAGCTCCCTATTCTGGTTTCTCCAGGGCTGCCTCATTCTGTGTGAGTCAAAAATACCACAAAGCATACGGTACTTCTCCACCTGAGAGTTTTGGGTTTTGACCATATGCCCAGAGGTGGGGTTTTTTTTGACTTGGTTTGGTACTTTTGTTTTCTGGGCACATTTGCTTATTAGAGATAGCATTTATTGAGCACTTACTAGCATATAGGGTTAAGTACTCTAAATACACTTATAATAATGTGGATCGTGTTTGTCCACTTTACTTATGGAGAAACCAAAGCTCAGACTGATTAAAAATTTATAAAGCATCACAGAGCTAGAAAGCCACAAAACTGTTTTACCAATCAGCTCTGTTTTTCCATTTGTGAAAGATGAAAGTGCCAACCTAAGTTGACCGTCTTGTAAATAAGATCTATGGTTCACATGAAGAGTAAAGTCAATAAATATACATGTGGGTAAATGTAGCCCATGACCACTACTGGAGACACATTCAAAGACTATTTGGGTTTGGTCAGAGTCCAAGAGTGAGACCAGAAACAGTTCCCTCTTAGGAAAAAACTGGACCTCAGACTGAGTGAACAGATTAACACAGTAGGGGCAAACAAAAGCAAGTCTTAGTGCTGACTCCTGTCCTCCCTAGACTTAACAGGGAGGAAAGGGGAAATTAAGCAGTGGGAGTAAAAGGTTATAGTTTCTTACCCTCAGATACCAGCACCAGCAACCTGATGTTGTCTTGGTTTCTGATGGGCATTCCAGGAGAGTGGGAAAACCTTAGTCCTCATTCTGTTAGGAAAGGCAGCTCTTCTTCCAGTGGATCTTAGCAACTGCTGCCCTGAATGTGCACCCTCAGGCCACCGGAAAGACTCTTATGGGATAGCTAGTGTGGTCCTGGTTTAACTTCAAGAGCAGTCAGGCATTTAGAATCTGGGATGCCCAGACAAAAATGATGCATCCATCTTTTAAAGAATAGGGCTGACAGCCAATCTCACTCTTTCATTTCGAAGTCTAATTGGTGCTTAAATTCAAACTGTTGTGTTATTACCAGACAGCTTTGCAAGCAAGGCTTAAAAATTTAAGCTAATTTAGAGAACAGCCTGATGACAAACGTGACAAGCATTATTACAAAATGGCTTTTGTTCAGTGGAGCTTAAATGCAAAAGAATTTTCCCAGGAATTAGGATTCCTTACTAACACTAACCCCCATTAAATAATACATCAACCACTTCATCTTTATATATGAAGTATAGCTCGTATATACTTTCATGTATATTTGATTGGTGGAGAAGGCAGTGGCACCCCACTCCAGTACTCTTGCCTGGGAAATCCCATGGATGGAGGAGCCTGGTAGGCTGCAGTCCATGGGGTCGCGAATAGTCGACATGACTGAGCGACTTCACTTGCATTTTTCACTTTCATGCGTCGGAGAAGGAAATGGCAACCCACTCCAGTGTTCTTGCCTGGAGAATCCCAGGGACAGAAGAGCCTCGTGGGCTGCCGTCTGTGGGGTTGCACAGAGTCGGACACGACTGACGCGACTTAGCAGCAGCATATTTGATTGGAACGAATGGAGTCAGATACTGGCTAACATACTAGGCAATGAAGTATATAGTAAGCACCTTGAAAATGTTTTAGCAAGTACGAATTTCAAAGCATAGGCTCAAGTATAAGAAATATAACTTTATTTTCCTTTAACTCTGCTTCTATATGTAGAAACGCAATCTTAGTCAATTTTTAGTCCTACCTTCCTCCTGGGCTCCCGGGGTGGTGCAGTGTTAAAGAATCTGCCTGCCAACGCAGGAGCTGCAGGAGACATGAGTTCAATCCCTGGGTCAGGAAGATCCTCTGGAGTAGGAAAAGGCAACCTGCTTCACTATTCTTGCTTGCAAAATTCCTTGGACAGAGGAGCATGATGGGACTACAGTCCATGGAGTTGCAGAGTCAGATGCCACTGAGTGACTGAACACATGTGCATGTGCACACACACACCTTCCTCCTAGGCGTGCACCTATCAAGTCTCAGGGGGCTTGCGTAGTAAAGCCCAAGGTCTTGGAAGGAGAGGACAAAGAATTGAGTTCTCAGTATCATGTAGATATCAATGAAACATCCATTGTTCCATCAGTCCTTAAACTGATCTGTACTGGCCACGCCTTCCATCGAAGTGAGGAGGCCCTGTGGTAACTCAACCAGTGTGGGGTCAGACAAGCTCAAGATATCTGTGTTAATAGCTGCAGGGACTTCCCTGGTGGTCCAATTTGTAAGACTGTGTGCTCCCAGTGCAGGAGGCCGGGTTTTGGACTCCTAGTCAGGGAAACAGATCCCACATGCTGCAACTAAAGATTCTGCAGGCCACAGTGACATTCCTCAGTGCCACAGCTGAGAACTGGTGCAGCCAAATAAATAAAAATACATATTTTTTAAAAAGATAATTGCAGTTGGAAAGAAGCTTCATTGCTGATATCTGTAAGACTTTTGAGATGTGATTAAAGACAAATTTCAAAGTTAAAATTTTAAAAAATTTTAAGCGTATCAAAAACTAGAGAACAATGAAGCAACAGCTAGAACTGGACGTAGAATAACAGACAGGTTCAAAATGGGAACCTGTCAAGACTGTATACTGTCACTTTGCTTATTTAATGTACATGCAGAGTATATCATGTGAAATGTTCGACTGGATGAAGCTCAAGCTGGAATCAAGATTGCTGGAAGAAATATCAATAACTTTAAATATGGAGAGGACACCACCCTAATGGCAGAAAGTGAAGAGGAACTAAAGAGCTTCTTGATGAAGGTGGAAGAGGAGAGTGAAAAAACTGGCTTAAAACTCAACATTCAGAAAATTCAAATCATGGGATCCAGTCCCATCACTTCCTGGCAAATAGATTAGGGAAAACATGGAAACAGTGACAGACTTTATTTTGGGGGGCTCCAAAATCACTGCAGATGGTGACTGCAGCCATAAAATTAAAAGATGCTTGCTCTTTAGAAGAAAATCTATGACCAACCTAGACAGCATATTAAAAAGCAGAGACATCATTTTTCCAACAAAGGTCCTTCCAGTCAAAGCTATGGTTTTTCCAGTAGTCATGTATGGATGTGAATTGGACCATAAAGAAAGCTGAGTGCCAAAGAATCGGTGCTTTCAAACTGTGATGTTGGAGAAGACTCTTGAGAGCCCCTTGGACTACAAAGAGATCAAACCAGTCAATCTTAAAGGAAATCAGTCCTGAATATTCACTGGAAGGACTGATGCTGAAGCTCCAGTACTTTGGCCACCTGATGCGAAGAGCCAACCCATTGGAAAAGACCTTGATGCTGGGAAAGATTGAGGGCAGGAGGAAAAGGGGATGACAGAGGATAAGATGGTTGGATGGCATCACCAATTTGATGGACATGAGTTTGAGCAAGCTCCAGAAGATGGTGAAGGGCAAGAAAGCCTGGCATGCTGCAGTCTATGGGGGCGCAAATAGTCAGACATAGCTGAGCAACTGAACAAAAGAGATCAATGAACCCCAGGTATGCATCACCCAGTTGCAACAATCTTCAGTGTTTGATTCACCCATATTCCTCCTACACTAAATGATTCTGAAGCAGACCCCAGACAATATACAATGACACTGAGTTTTGCTGTGTTGATGAGACCATGAGTTGATGAGACCATGGCCTCCTAATGTGAGGTCACGAACCATTGCCTAGGTTGCCCAGCCCAAGAGAGGGGCCTGGTTGCATGTTGGTCACCATCTAAAAGCCCCTCTTTTCATGGACCCTTTAGAACCAAAGCCTCTCTCCTTTGATCCTATAACTGAGGTATTCATTACCCTCTGAGACACAGTAATTTTTCTGAAATTCTCTGTGATCCATGTCTATTCAGATAGGCACCACCACAGCTCCAACCTGAGAACTGGGATGTTGGGTCCCTCTCAGATACCCATCTTGGTCTCTGCTCTGCCTTCTCTCCTGACACTCCTTCTTCCTTCCTTCCTTTTTAAAAGAATGGGTGAGGGGGAATATGGCGGTGCTGATGGGTGCTGAGGGACAGACGACCTGCTCCTTTCCACGAAAAGTGGAAGTGTTAGTCATTCAGTCTTGTCGGACTTTTGCAGCGCTGCAGCCTTCCAGTCTCCTCTGTTCATGGAATTCTCCAGGCAAGAATACTGGAGCCTGTTTCCAGGGGATCTTCCCCACCCAGGGATCGAACCTGGGTTGCCTGCATTGCAGGCTGATTCTTTCTGTTTGAGCCACCAGGGAAGCCATGAGCCTACTGCAAACATCTTGTCATCCCTGGAGTCCTCAGAAGCCACATTCAGGAAGAGACTCTTCAGCCATGTCTTCTTTTGGAGCTACCTTATCTCTCACCAGTGGCAAGGAACTCAGAACCTAGCATCTCTGCGGATGAGATGGGAGAAAGGAAAAAGAAAATCAATATTTCAAAAATATCCTCCTGTTACATATTGACTGAAAATTCTGTTTCAGAAAATGAGGGAAGCCAGCACAGCAGTCTTCATAGCCTTGCAAGATGTGAGAGGCAATACAGGAATGTGGTTTCTGAAACAGATAGACATAGACTGTCATTTCTTTTACAGTTCAAGAAGATATTTTGCATCTCTTCTCAGTTTCTTCATCTGTGTAATGGGGTTGATGACACCTACTTAAATATTATTATTAAGAGGTGAAATAATATCTTAATCTTAGTGCTAGTTACATGTTAAACACCCAATAACATTAAGTATTATTATCGTTATTACAGATGTTATGAGAATGGGAATGAATTGGCACTGAGGTCATATAGGAAAGTAGGAAGATGGACTCGAGTTGAGTCTTGAAGAGTGTTTGTTCTCTGTAAGCAGATAGGGGGGTGTGTGGCAGGGAGAGTATGCCAGGTAAAGAAAGTATGTTGAGCAGGACCAGTGGCCAAATCCTTCTTTATTGTCATACAAAGTTATTAGTCACCAAAAATAACGTTAACTAAAGACAAAATGTGTTTCCTTTTTTCATATAATTAGAACCCCCTTTATTATAAGCAAAATGCATTTATAGAAAATATTTGGAAAACACAGACAGATGAAATGAGGAAAAATTAAATTAATTATAATATTATCTCCAAGACATAAAATTTTAGTTGTGGTAAAACACTCATAGTATAAGATTTACCATCTTGACCATCTTTAAGTGTGCACTTAAGTACATTCACATTGTTGTGAAATGAGTTTCCTTTTCACCTTTCTAACTGAAATTCTGTACCCAATAAACTATAACTCCTTTTTTCCCCCTCTCATCCCCGGACAACCACCATGCTACTCTCTGTGTCTATGTATTTGACTGCTCTAGGCACCTCATATCAGAGAAGGCGATGGCACCCCACTCCAGTGTTCTTGCCTGGAGAATCCCAGGGACAGAGGAGCCTAGTGGGCTGCCGTCTCTGGGGTCACACAGAGTCGGACACGACTGAAGCGACTTAGCAGCAGCAGCAGCAGCAGGCGCCTCATATAACTTGAACCATATAGTACATATCTTTTTGTGACTAGGTTATTTCATTTAAAATTGATATTCTAATGTATTTTTGTTACCTGTTTTTGTAAGGAAATATTTGGATCCACCCTTTATTTACCGATTTCCCTCTGGTAGATAGTCAGGGGCTTATGATAAATCATAAATGACACTACAATTATTCTTATAGTACGTCTTTAGGTACATTCATTGTTAGTTCTTTAGAATTCATTTCCAGAAGTCCATTTGCTGGGTCATAGGGCATGCACACATTAGGCTTTTGATGCACACTGCTACCTACCCTCTAGACATGGAGCAAATTCTACTCCCATCAGTGATGTCCTTATCCTTTTCACTATTCTTTTAATTTGTTTTCTTTAACAATTTTAATTGGAATAATTTTTGATCCCTTATCAGCCATTGCTTAAAGCCCAGTGAAGTCAACTTCACAATGAATGTACCAAGCACCTCTCTTACTCTAACAGAGAGCGTAGGAGTCAAACTGAGAACTTTGTGCAGGGCAATTAACCTAATTCTGTTTAGTCAGGAAACCTCAGACTCCTGGTTTGAGATTCTCTCAGTCTTTTGAGGTACAGAGAATCATGCTGTTTACTGACTTATGGATATAGCTGGCATTGGCTGAATTTACTTTTGTCATTGTTCTTTATATTTAATTCCTAGCGATATCTGTTTTGGGGAAAATGAGGTAAATAATTCAAGTTAAAGTGCCACAATAAGAGAAAATAATGTCCAACTCAAAACAGATAATCATGCCCACAAAAAGGAACCAGTCTACAAATAATTTCCCTGAAATTTATTCTGGGAAGGTGCTTTAATCACTTCATTAAGAAAATCAGAGTTTGGGCACACTGATTACCTATGATTTTCTTGATTACATGTCAGGTACTAATTTAGCACCTTCTTGGAGGTTGTGTTCAGTATGTTGTTTCCTAAGGAATCTTTTAAAAGAGATTTTTAGCAAAGTAATACAAAATTAATAAGCTTGGAGATCAACAAAAATATTACTTCTGGAAATCAAATTTTCAGGAACATATTATTGAGTGAGCTTAACAAAGTTAAAGATATTGGAAAGATTCTAAATCAGGAGGAAATGACAACTACTAATAATAGCTAATTTATGCTTAATTGTTCTATAATGCAAACACTGGCACTGCACACACGCACACACACACGCGCACACACACACACACACACACACAGGAAGAAAGAGCAGGAAAACATGGAATTGTATTGGTTCAAAAGCCATTTCCTTTGCAATCCATATCTTGAGTTTCCACGAGGGTGGTCATGATTTTGTTTCGGGGTTCTGGATAGTGATTCAGTCTTCACTCATAACTGGTGATTTTCCCCCTATTTGGCTTGTCCCTGTCAGTTAAGGCCTTATTATGAAATTCCACTTGACTTTTTCTCCTGTCTTCCTCTTTTTGCTATTTGTCATGAGAAGACAGATTCCCTGTGTCAGCAGCCCCTGACTTATGATTAAAGCTGAATATAGGCAAACCCTGGCTTGACTGGGAGGCATGGCATTGAAAGGATGGGTACTCAGGGCCTGGAGAAGAAACTGGTATGACAACCCTGAGCATATATTCCCAGCAAGGGTGATCTCATCCCCAGGGGGGTGAAACTTGAAGCCACTACATACCCTAATATTTTTATATGTAAAGCAAGATATAGCATATCTGTGATAGTAGAATTTTCTGAGAGTGATGATAGAAAAGCTTGGGGGTGGGGACAATAAAGAAGTAAGGTTGAGAAATATTACAGGAATAGCAATAGTTATTTATAGTGCTCAATTGCCTAGGAATGACTAAATTTAAGAATCTATGTTCTTTAAATGGGAAATATTGACCTTTATAGATTGTCTTCATTGACAGTGCTTTGGGGTGCAGGTATAAACTAAGGTTCTCTCAATTTCTTTTCTGCTCCCACCTTTCTAAGTTTCCCAATGGAGAGAACAGCACAGGATAATGGTCTAACTCAGAAAGGATAGAGTAAAAAATTAATAAACAGACGACTCAATTAAGTAGAGTGGGGAGACCAGATGGGGGAATTGTTGGGAGGAGCATCATGCCCTGTGATGACAGCAGAGGTCAAAAGTTAGGAGAAAGACTTCTTTTTCTTGGCAAGGACACAGTCAGTGAAAAGCCATGAGCTCTGTTTACTCTAGCCCGTTCAATTTCTTTTTCCACCTCCAGAAGCTTTCTCCTTTCCTTACTGGGGGGTAATGTGATATGGTTCACCATGGTTGCAAATCTCAAATTGCAGTTCTCTGCTGATCTCGAATAAAGCCATCTTTGCTGGAGAAATATCTGGCAGTCTGTGTCTTTCTGCTCAACAATAGCCTGCCTGTATTTGTGAAAATTTGAATTGCTCTCAGAATGATGGCTAAAAGGATTGTGAAGGGAGAGCATAGTCATTGACCTTGCATTATGTGTCAGGCATTGAAGGCTAGTTGATACTGTTCTTGAGAGGAGCTCTGGAAGGTTTTTTTTTTTTCCAAAAACAGCTGCAGTTATTCTTACAGCTGTGCCTTCTGCCACTTAACAGCATCTCCAGCCAAGAGGCAACCCCATTTCTCCAGCCCTTGTAAGCTGGTGCCTCAAGAGGCCTTGACATGCTTTTGCTGTCTTTAGGGACCCCTGCCTCCTCTGGGAGAACAAGCCTGAGTTAACCTGATGGAGGATGGGAGAATGTGTGGAGCAGAAATGGGCCATCTCAGCCCCTAGAGCACTTGACTGACCCAGCACGTGACCTCAGACACATGGGTAAATCCACCCGAGACTGGAACTGCCCAGCTGAGCCCAGCAAGTGTTGAATCACAGAATCGTGAACTGAACTAATACTTGGTACTTTTAACCACTAAGTTTCAGGGTGTTCTGTTATGTGGCAACAGCTAAATGGTAGAGGAATTCAAATGCTGCTTTAACATGTGTGGATAAGAACCCTAAACAAGCAAAAAACCCAGCATGCATGCACGAGTAAATAATACTAAAAAAGTACAAAAGTCTACCAAACCCTGAACCTCTCCTGTCTTCACATGGTAAATGTGATGGTTAATTTTACCTGTCAAATTGCCTGGGTGTCCTGTGGTTTGGTCAAACACCAGTCCAGATGCTGTTGTGGGTTTTTAAATACGCAATTAACATGAAATCAGTAGATATTAAGTAAAGCAGATTATTTTCCTTAATGTGGGCAGGGCTCATTCAGTTACTTGGAAGTCTTAAGAGGAGAGAGTGAGATCCTCTGAGGAGCGAGGAATTCTGCCTCCAGACTGCCTCTGGACACATGCAAAATCATCTCTCTCCGGAACTTCCAGCTTGTTGGTATGCCCCGCCATACCAACATGAGCCAATTTTTAAAAATAAATCTCTCTCACCACGCATCCTGTTGGTTCTGTTTCTCTGGAGAACCCTGACTAATGCAATAAAGATGAAGTTATTATTTAACTCTCAGACCATTAATTTCACTTTAGTTGCTCAGTTGTGTCTGACTCTTTGCAACCCCATGGACTACAAGTTTAGAACTTGCCTTGGGTCACACTAGCTGGTATAATTTAAGAACCAAAGTTTTCCTGAAGTCCCCCTCCCAGTCCTGTTTCACAGACAGGATCTAATGTCCAGGGTCAGGGAAGAGAGAATTTTTAGTCTCTGCTTTTTACTTCTTCTATTTATCATACAGCTTCCACAGAGCATAAGTGTTCTCTCTGATCCTGTCAGATAAGTTCTTGATTCTGTGTCTCTGATTAATGTCAGTGAAGGCAGATGTATTCCTGAGTGATCATGGTGCTGAGGAAGCCATAGAGGTGTGTGTGTGTGCGCGCGCGTGTGTGTGCACGCGTGTGCACGTGCGCGCGTGTGCGCACACATGCATTTGTGCCATGTTGGAAAGGACCCTCACGACCTTTGCTGGAACACATTCTTCAACAGCCACACAGAGACACAAGATGGCCCAGGCCTCCATGGCTCTGGAATGGGCTATGTACTTCCCTCTTATAGCAAGTGCTCATGTACGTTTCTCAAATGGGCTGGCAGCCCAGTGCAATGGTTTCTCTAACATCTCTTCCATCTTACTCTGTCTTTAAATGAACATTTCCTTGAGCATTCAGCACACAGAAGGGAGAAAAGTAGAGTGGCTATGTTGAAGTGGAATGGGGGTCCACAGTATTTCTTCTTTGTCCCCCCTCCCTATCCTCTGGGCAGTTCCTGAGCAGATTTTGTAGAACTGCTGGGGCTTTGAGGAGCCACTGAAGTTCAAGAGTGGTCAGGCCAAGTCTCTAAATCTCCTCGCATCTCAGCTTTCTCTAGGTGTTCCACTAAGTGATCACCAGAGGAGGCGTCAGCTCACATTTCTGGAGTCTGATTTCTTGTCTCTAATATTAGTGACATTTATTGGGCATGGACTGTATATTAAGTACTTTATCCATGATTGTGTTGACCTAAAATAAATAGGCTGTGAGATGTTTCTGCAACAAAGGTGTTTATTTGAGATCAGCAGAGAATTGCCATTTGGGTTCTGCAACCACAGTAAGTCACGTGCAAGATTCACTCCCTTCCTCCAGCAAGGGAAGAAGAAGGCTTTTCTAAAGGGGAAAAGGAAGTTGGGCAGGCCGTAGTAAACACAGAGTCCATGGCATTTCATTAGCTGCGTCTTTGGCAAGAAAGCAATAGAGTCTTTCTTATTCCATTTGGGTACTGTATTATCGTAGGATATGAGAGTGTCCTCTTCTGGTCTCTCTACTCTATTTAATTGAGGTTTCTATTTGTTAATTTTTTTATAGTTACTGCCTCAGTCAATATGACCACCCTATGGAATAGGATTATTATCCCCATTTTACAGAAGAGGAAATGAAAGTTCAAAGAAGTTAAGCAATACCTAGGTGGCAGAACCAGATCACGAACGCAGGTGTGCGTGACTCCAGAGACAATGCGCTTTCCACTGGACCATACTGCTCTTCAGGTGTTGGCCACTCAGTCATGTCCAACCCTTTGCAACCCAAGGACTGTAGCCTTTCAGGCTCCTCTGTCCGTGGAGTTCTCCAGGCAAGAATACTGGAGTGGTTTGCCATTCCCTTCTCCAGGGGATCTTCCCAATCCAGGGATCAAACCCAGGTCTATTGCATTGCAGGCAGATTCCTTACCATCTGAGCCACCAGGGGAGCCCATATTGCTCTTCAAGCAGTAAGCAAGCAACTCAGGTGAAGAGTCCCTGAAAAGCCTTCTTTGATTCCTTTCAGAAGGAAAGGAATTCCTTTTGTTTCTCTGCAGTCCTGACCCTTTGATGTTCCTTTAGGTGCCCTGTTATTTCTATAACCTGTCCTGTAGGTACAAGTCTGTCAGCCAGTCTTAAGATGGTTCAAAGAGAGACGTCTCAAGCTAGCATGCTTTTTCATTCTTACTTACCTTTTATGAGCTATCCCAAAGTTCACAAATGGGGTTCCTTATCATAGAAATAACATTACCTAGCAAACAAAAGAAAAGTAATTTCCTGGGTGCCTCTCATTGTAGATGGGCAGCTATTACAGTCCATAAGCCATGTCTGTTTCCTTTCAAGCCACCAGATGCTCTTTGGAAATAGGCTAACATGCTCTCCTATCATGGTTTTGCAAGGATACTTCTCTATAAATTTTTCTTATTCATGAAAGCACCCATATATTCTTTGGTTATGTTGATTAGACACAGACTGAACACGAATATCCCCATCCAAAAAGAAAGAAAGTCAGCTTTTGGAATTGCAGCTTGATGTCATGACAGTGTAGGGAGTTTTAACCAATCCCACCATAACATGGAGCCCATTAAATCTTCTTTTAAGGACTGTCCCTTTAACATATTGTCATATCTTTCTTTATTCTTTTACTTTCTGCCCAATAATTACTCCACAGTTTTCATTTTGCTTTGCGTCATTACTACTCTGAGTTAGCTGAACTTCATTCACACTTGTGGCATTAATTTTGTTTTTCCAGTAGGAAATGTTAAAAGGTTAAGAGATCAAATACTCAAAAGCTACATCCCTTTTGTAACATATATTCTTTTATTTAAGAAGCAATATTCTACTATCCTAAGATGAAAGTGAATTGTATTCTCCATCTTCTTCAACCCTCTTTTCCATTATTTTTCAGCCTAGGGTGACTTCATTTCTATTGATGTTTAAGTAGCTGCTGATAGCAGAGTTAGCAGAGGCTCTTCTAAGAGAAAGTTTATGTACAACAGGAAACTCTTATTTC
>SJYV01007314.1:19956-42626 GCA_006410875.1 Neotragus pygmaeus
ACTGTCCCTTTAACATATTGTCATATCTTTCTTTATTCTTTTACTTTCTGCCCAATAATTACTCCACAGTTTTCATTTTGCTTTGCGTCATTACTACTCTGAGTTAGCTGAACTTCATTCACACTTGTGGCATTAATTTTGTTTTTCCAGTAGGAAATGTTAAAAGGTTAAGAGATCAAATACTCAAAAGCTACATCCCTTTTGTAACATATATTCTTTTATTTAAGAAGCAATATTCTACTATCCTAAGATGAAAGTGAATTGTATTCTCCATCTTCTTCAACCCTCTTTTCCATTATTTTTCAGCCTAGGGTGACTTCATTTCTATTGATGTTTAAGTAGCTGCTGATAGCAGAGTTAGCAGAGGCTCTTCTAAGAGAAAGTTTATGTACAACAGGAAACTCTTATTTCTCTCCTCTCCTCTTTTAATGATGGGAAGATAGATCTCCTGGATATCCATGGCATTTTGTTATTTTAGGTAGAAAATGGAATCTTGCAAATGTATAAATGGATTCTCCATACTGCACTATGCTTTGACACAAAAAACATAACAATACAGGCCAATTATGAGCTACTTTATAAAGGCATGCCATTTAAGTTTTACTTTTCCATAGCTACCAAAGAAGTAAGTAGTTTAATTAAATGACAACCCCAGAGACTTTTTGTTAAATATATATGTTTTCTCAGCTTCATTGAGATATAATTGATGAATTATAATATATTTGAACTGTACAGTATGGTGATTTGAATCCTAATATAAACTATGGATGGGCTTCCCTGGTGGCTCAGTGGTAAAGAATCCACCTGTAGTGCGGGAGACCTGGGTTCAATCCCTGGGTCAGGAAGGTCGCCTGGAGAAGAGCAGCACTTCAGCACTATTGCCTGGGAAATTTCACGGACAGAGGGGCCTTGCAGGCTACAGTCCATAAGGTCCCAAAGAGTGGGCCACGACTGAAGCAACTTAACAAGCACACACACGTATTAAAAATATTTTGGGCTTCCCTGGTGGCTCAGATGGTAATACAGGACACCCAGGTTTGGTCCCTGGGTTGGGAAGATCCCCTGAAGAAGGAAATGTCTACCCACTCCAGTATTCTTGCTTGGAAAGTTCCATGGAGAGAGGAGCCTGGCAGGCTACAGTCCACGGGGTCGCAATGAGTCAGACATGGCTGAGCAGCCATGAAAGCAGCCATAGCTTTCACAAACTGTGGACTATCAGTGATTATGATGTGTCATTGTATGTTCACCAGCTGTAATGAATGTGCACTCTGGAGGGGATTACTGATAATGGGGGCCTGTGGCATGTGCAGGGGCAGCATTTGCATTAGGGAAATCTTTGTGCCTTCCTCTCAGTTTTGATAGAAACCTAAAACTGCTGAAACAAATGAATCTATTATGAGGAAATAAATGTATAGAAAGTTATTGCCACAATTATAGACACCATCTAAGTATTCAATAAATAGTAGCTGTTATTATGTTAGTGCATCTAACAATAAGAGAATACAAAATTATATTATGGTTCTTCTATTTAATATATAATGGAGTAAAGTAAAACTATGAAAATTGTGATTATGAAAAATAAGAATAGAAACCAACAAAAAGGGTAGAAACAGTATTCATGGTAAAATATTACATAAAATAATGAGTACCCAAAATCTTATGCACAATTTCATTTCATCTTGAAACACATGCCAGGATATTTCTCTATTTTCATAAANTGTGCTGAGATTCATGGGGTTGCAAAGAGTTGGACACGACTGAGTGACTGAACTGAACTGAACTGAACTTCCAATGCCTTTCCTAAATCCAGCTTGAACATCTGGAAGTTTACGGTTCATGTATTGTTGAAGCCTGGCTTGGAGAATTTTGAACATTACTTTGCTAGCGTGAGAGATGAGTGCAATTGTGTGGTAGTTTGAGCATTCTCTGGAATTGTTTTTCTTTGGGATTGGAATGAAAACTGACCTTTTCCAGTCCTGTGGCCACTGCTGAGTTTTCCAAATTTGCTGGCATATTGAGTGCAGCACTTTCACAGCATCATCTTTCAGGATTTGAAATAGCTCAACTGGAATTCCATCATCTCCACTAGCTTTGCTTGTAGTGATGCTTCCTAAGGCCCACTTCACTTCACATTCCAGGATGTCTGTCTCTAGGTGAGTGATCACACCATCGTTGTTATCCGGGTCATGAAGATCTTTTTTGTATAGTTTCTTCTGTGTATTCCTGCAGCCTCTTCTTAATGTCTTGTGCTTCTGTTAGGTCCATACAATTTCTGTCCTTTATAGTTTTTATCTTCACATGAGATTTTCCCTTGGTGTTTCTAATTTTCTTGAAAAGATTTCTAGTCTTTCCCAGTCTATTGTTTTCCTCTATTTCTGTGCATCAATTGCTGAGGAAGGCTTTCTTATCTCTTCTTGCTGTTCTTTGGACCTCTGCCTTTAAATAGGTATATCTTTTCTTTTCTCCTTTGCCTTTAGCTTTTGGTCTTTTCTCGGCTATTTGTAAGCCCTCATCTGACAAGGATTTTGCCTTTTTGCATTTATTTTTTTTGATGAAGGTCTTGATCCCTGTCTCCTGTCCAATGTCACGAACCTCCGTCCATAGTTCTTCAGGTACTCTGTCTATCAGATCTAATGTTTTGAATCTATTTGTCACTTCCAATGTATAATTGTAAGGGATTTGATTTAGGTCAAGCCTGAATGGTCAAGTGGTTTTTCCTGCTTTCTTCAATTTAAGTCTGAATTTGGCAAAAGGAGTTCATGATCTGAGCCACAGTCAGCTACCAGGCTTGTTTTTGCTGACTGTATTGAATTTCTTCATCTTTAGCTGCAAAGAATATAATCAATCTGATTTTGGTATTGACCATCTGAACAAGACCCAGTTTCCCCCTCAGTCAGTCTCTACCATCAGGAAGATTTTCTTACGGCTGAATTCTTATTCCATTGTGTGGATATACCAAAATATGTTCACCAATGACTGGATATTTGGGTTGTTTCTCTGTTTGGCTATTATAAATAATACTTTGATCACTTGATGCACAGTTACTCATTGGAAAAAGCCCTGATTTGGGGAGATTAAGGGCAGGAGGAGACGAAGGCAGCAGAGGATGAGATGGTTAGATAGCATCATTGACCCAATAGACATACATTTGAGCAAACTCCTGGAGATAGGGAAGAACAGAGAAGCCTGGAGTGCTAAAGTCCATGGGGTCTTGACAGAATTTAGCCACTGAATGACAACAAAATTAAATCCAGGATATCACATTTTATTTAAACAACATATATTCTAGTTTCTGTTTCTCTTTTCGTTCATGTCTTGGGTTAACTCAAGAATTCCTCACCAAGTATTTTATAAAATGTCCATGAGTTATGATTTTTGATTTCTTCAACACTAGGCTGGGATTATGGGCTTGAGAGACAAATACCATTGGAATGCCCTTCTAATCATATTCTATCAGGGCTGCATAAAACCAACGTGAATTAATACAGGATACTAACTTGGATCACTTAAGGTCATAATAAAGCCAAATTTCTCTAAAGTTACTATTTCCCTTTTTTTATACTCTGTTCTTTGGAAGTGAACTAGCAAATCCATCTCACATGCAAAAGGGGATTTTTCACATTTTAAAATGAGGGTGTATAGTAGTGTTTCCTTGTGCATAACAGATGACCACAATCTGAATGGCTCATGGCAGCAGAGGTTTGCTATCTCTCAGGTTTCAGTGCTCAGGAGTCTGTGTGGCTTAGCCACGTCTGGCTCTTAATGGATGGAATAGACTGAATCTAGGTGTTTTCAATACTATGGAGTCAGCTAGAGCCCAGTGTCTCTTCCAAGCCCATTCAGGTTGTTGGCCGAATTCAGGTCACTGTGGCTGTAAGACTGACCTCTCCATGTTCTTGCTGCTGTTGCCCAGAGATTGCCCTGGGCCCTAAGGACCCTTCAAAACCCAGCTCTATGGCCCATCAAGAGGCCATTCACACAGGACGGCTTGCTTTCTTCCAGGCCAGCAGGCCTCCTGCTCCTGCAACTAAGGTCACCCAGGATAACATCAAAGTCAGCTGATAATTAACTTAATTGTGAGAGTGAAATCCACTGTGTTCACAGGTCTGCCTGCACTCAGAGGGACATATGCAGGCTGTGTGCACCACGGAGAAGTGGGGGGAGCTGCTCAGCCATATTATGTTTCTTGTAACAGGTTGTCTTCCGATTATTAAATTATAAAACTTCTTAATCTGTTCCAGATACAAATCCCCCACCAGATATGTGTTTTGCAAATATTTCTCCCAGTCTGAGGCTTGCTTTTTTATTTCTGTAACAATATCTTTTGAAAAGCAAAAATATTTGTCTTACCCACGGCCATTAAAATTTTCTTGTGTTTTCTCCCAGAAATTCTAAAATGCCAAGGCAATTAAATGAGGAAAGGAAAAATATTTCAATGAATAATGTTACAGAAAAATAAACACTAGTTGAAAAAAAAATGAATCCATTCTTTATAGTTTTTACAGAATTCAAATAAAAACTAAACCATATATTGAAATGTAAAACAAAATTTTGACTTCTTTATTGATAATATGAAAATTATTATTTGTGATGAGTTTGATACAAAAATATTGCAACTGTTTTTTATATATTTTCTATCATAATAAGAACCCTCACTCTTTTAATAACAATTTCATAGCAAATATTTACTCTGTCCAACTTTGTACCAAATAATGAGGAGAGAATATTAAGGAAAAACAAACAATCTGTGTTCAGTTGAAGCTTGAATTTTAGGGAAGAAACAAGTATTGATGGAATAAACAGATAAGTATAATAAATAAAAACAAATCTATTAAAATTGCATAGGCATTTACCCTTTGACACAACATTTTCACTATTGTATACAAAGATATACTTGGCAATAAGCAAAAATTCCACTTTCTGCCTTCCAGTTAAACTAATATTCTAGCAGATGACAGTTATAAACCTGGACCAAAAAAATGATTTGAGAAGACTAGAGAGCAACCAGATATTGGACATAGAAAGGAGGTCTTTTGTATTATCTTTTGTATCCACATCACTGTGATTGACACTGTTTACTTCAACAGTTTCCTCTTTATAAAGAATTGTGTTATTTTTCCTTCTATCTTTTGCTATAACAGAAACAAAGATGCTGCAAAGAATAGCCTGTACATATGTCATTTGACACTTTCACCAGAGAATCTTTAAGGGAATTTATTTAATGACTTGCCAACAAGTTTAATGTTAGCTATAAGAATTTTTGTATATGACATTAATGAAGCAAAGTAAGCCCCTTCTATTTCTAATTTATTGAGTATCATCAAGACTGAATGGTTAGCTTTATCAAGTGCTTTTGTTAATGTGTCTATTATGAAAAAAATGGGATTTCCCAACGACTCAGCAGTAAAGAATTTGCCTGCAATGCAGGAGACAAAGGAGACACAGTTTCCTTCCCTGAGTCGGGAGGATCCCCTAGAAGAGGAAATGCCAATCCACTGCGGTATTCTTGCCTGGACAATCCCATGGTCAGAGGTGTGTGACAGGCGACAGTCCACAGGGGCACAAAGCGTCAGACACGACCGAACGACTGAGCACACACATTAAAAAAATAGCTCTCAAATGTGGCCGAAATTTTAATGCGAACTCAAAACCAGGTAAAGACATATTTTAAATTTTTGGTGTAAACTGTGGTTTTATAAGAATATTCTTGTTCTTGCTATTACCCACTGCCATGTTTAGGGGTTCAGTGGACACAATGCTTATAAATCTTAAATTTCATGCAACAATTTTTATTTTGTAGCAACATTAGCATTGCCGTTCTTGAAATGATTATTTCATGATGAAACAAATATGTTATTGTGCAATATTAGTAGAAACAATGATTTTTCAGGTCATATAAAAATAGATAAAAATTTAAAATAAAAAAATAAGTAAACATTTCAGAGCAGGACAAACTAATTGTATAACCTCATGAATTGTCTGCTGAAAAGGCATACAAGGAGTGACAACTCAACAAATACTTCTAGCACTTGATCATGATCTCCAGATGACATTTTCCATTAGAGAGAGCCAGGAGTGTTTGAAGGAATGTCTGATTTCTTGTCACAATAGCACAGATGAGCCTGGACATCATATTCCTTCAGAAACAAGAAGAGAATGAATTATTAATGGGATCCTGCCCCAGAGCAAAGGGAGGAAACAGAGAGTTGGACTCCAACCGGTTGAAGTTGAGACGATTTGAACGTTAAGAACGCTCACTAGTGCAGGTTTTTAGGGCAAGAACTCATCATTCAGGAAAATCAATAAAGGGAAATAATTAAGCATCTAACACTTCTTTCCAGTACAGACTATTTTCAGGATAAGAAATTCTATATAAGGACTTTTTTTTTTCTCTTTACGAAAACTACAACCAAAAACTAAATACCTCTGCAGGGCAAAAGAAAGCATCAGCAAAATGAAAAGACAGCACGCTGAGGGGGAGCATGTTTGCAAGCCGCCTGTCTCCTAACTCTCCTGAGAGATTTGCAGTAGGGATGTAGAAAGAGGAACAGGCCTCGGGAACTGCTGCTGTCAGGAACAAAACAGATCACAGAGTTCTCGAAGCCCCTGGCCTTCCTGGCGTTAACTCTTATTTCCTGGATCCTGGAGAAATCCGGGAGGGAAAACGAAAAGTGAACGTGTTAGTCACTCAGTTGGGTCCAACTCTTTGTGATCCCATGGACTGCAGCCCACCAGGCTCCTCTGTCCATGGGGTTTCCCAGGCAAGAATACTGGAGTGGGTTGCCATTCCCTTCTCCAGGGGATCTTCCCAACCCAGGGATCGAACCTGGGTCTGCTCCATTTCAGGCAAATATTTTACCATCTGAGCTGAGTTAGAGAGACTCATAACCAACTTTGGAAATATTTCAGTATTTTCACAGCTGGCATGGCATATGCTCAGTGAGTTTGAGGTCTCTGACCTCTGAGGTGCACTCTGGAATCTTGAGCTGAGCTCCCCGTTTGCTTCTAGGCCTCTCACAGTAAAGACCTGAGGGAAGGCCCTTCTTCTCATGGGACAGCCTTCCAGCATCGTATCAGGGGAGGCATCCTTGTTCCTCTCAGGTGGCCAGGTGAGCGGAGTGAACCCTGCGTTGCAGACAGAGCTCTCCCCACAAGTAGGGGAGCTCCCCGCAAGCAGGGGAGCTCTCCCCTGCTCCCCTCGAGGGCAGCCTTGAGGTGGAGGCGTGCTGGCCAGACCTCAGGTCCAAGATAAAATGTCATGCAATTTACCGGAAGCTCTAAATTTTTCAGTTATTGTGTACATGCTCCTGGCATTAATGGAGCAGCTGTTATGATCCTGTTTATCTTTAAGTTATGAATTCATTAGCCAGGGAGAAGGAGTGTCATCATCCCCAGCCTACAACAACATCCACATCCCCATGTTCCCTGAATTTATTTATGAGTGACAGCTTTGGAATTCATGCCAGTTTATATACGCGCGCGTGTGTGTGTGTGTATCAGAGTCGTGTCTGACCATGTGCGACCCCAAGGACTGTGGCTTGCCAGGCTCCTCTGTCCATGGGATTCTCCAGGCAAGAGTACTGGAGTGCGTAACCTTTCCTTTCTCCAGGGGATCTTCCTAACCCAGAGATCAAACCTGTGTCTCCTGCATTGCAAAGATTCTTTACCTTCTGAGCCACCAGGAAAACCCTGTCAGGTTATATAAAACCATGTAAATGAAGTACTGTTTCCAAGATATTCATAGGCCTATGTCATGGGGAATGTATTTAGACACAGAGGAAAGTGCTGTATGCACTAGACCTTTCCTCTGCCTTCTGGAATTCCCTTTAGGTCTTAGGAGAAATCACTGCGGAATGAGTGGGGGAGAAAAGGAGCAAACCAGGACCCAAAGAGCTTTGTCAGAACCCTCAGGTAAAGGCAACTTATATAGATTGGAAGATAAGCAACATCAGCAATTAGGAGGCGGGAGCCATGGGAACAGGCAGAACAGCTACTCGTGAATGGCCTGGAGGTCAGATATCTGCTGGATAGAAGTTCATGGAGTAGTGTTCAGAAAGTGAGTGAAAGCTTGGTTAGAGGCTGCAGCCAACACGTGGATATGAGTAATGGCTGAGGAGGACAAGAGATGAAATGTCATATGGACACAGGTCTGGAAGAGTAACTGGCACCCACTCCAGTCATTCTCACCTGGAAAATCCCATAGACAGAGGAGCCTGGGGGGCTACAGTCCATGGGATCACAAAGAGAACACAACTGAGCAACTGAACACACACACACACACACACACACACACTCACACAAACAAGGACACCGGGAGGGGCTCCCAACGAATGTGAGCCCATACACCCCACTTCAGTGAGTGATGTAGACACCCACTGAAGATGTGGGTTCTTGACTTAGGATCCCTAAAAGTCAGAAGCTAAGGAGATCTGTGGAAGACACAGGAAGGGTTGGGTTTCAGACATAAGCAAATGGAGATGCAGATGCTTGGAAACTGTCAGACTCATTCATGTAGTTGCTGCCATATTTGTAATTCTTGAAGAGGGAGATGATTAGAATTCAGTTTCCTGTTAATAAAATAGAAAAATTAATAATTAGAAAGGTGCCATTTACAGTAGCTATAAAATTTTTAAGGTAACCTGAAATAATTTTTTTAATGCAAGTCTTTTTCCAAGGAAATTTTAAGACTCAATCGAAATTCATTTAAGAATACCTAATTAAATAGACATACCATATGATTGCATATAAAGTCTATCATAAAAAATTTAATTTCTCCTCAACTTGATCCATTACTTCAATAAAAAATTTCAGTAGGGGATTTTGTGTAATTTAATAAGCTGAACAAATGGCCAAAGTTAGAAAGACATTCTAAAGAAGAAAGCAAAAAATGTGAAGTAAAGCTTGCCAATATGGTGAGCATGAAAAGTTAGCTTCTTGTGGCTTTAATTTACATTTTTCTGATTACTAAAAAGGTTGAACAAATACTCATATTTTTTATCTTTATTTGTTTTTCTCCTGTGAGATGCCAACGAGTTATTTGCTCTTTTTTCAGCGGGGTGATTTGTTTTTTCTTTCTGATCCATAGAAATCCCTTTAAATATTCCTGATTTAAAAATTTTTGCAGTCATAGTTAGGTAAATATTTTCTGTTAGCTTGTGGCTTGTTCTCTAACTCTCCTCATGGTATCTTTCATTGCACAAGTATCTGTGATACAATAGAATTATCTTTCCTTTAATATTTAGTGCTTTCAAAATGTATTTTTTACTGTATATTCATCAAGATTTTCTTAAGCTATGTTTTGCATTTTGAAAATGCTGACTTTAAATTTTAAGTAAATACATGTCATTTATTTTTGCTTAACACATGAGGTAAGAACACAGTTTCATTTTCTCTTATAGATAATTAATTTCCAGCATTATTTATTGAATATCTCCCCTTTCTGCCTGGAGTATAAGAGTCACTCTTGTTGTTGTTTAGTTTCTCAGTGTGCCGGATTCTTTGTGACTCCATGGGCTATAGCCCACCAGGCCCCTCTATCCATGGATTTCCTTGACAGGAATACTGGAGTGGGTTGCCATTTCCTTCTCCAAGGAATCTTCCCAACCCAGGTCTCAAGCCCACATCTCCGGTGTTGGCAGATTCTGCACCACTGAGCTGCCTGGACAGCCCAGGAGGGCCTGTGCTGTTCAGCCGCTGAGCTGTGTCTGACTCTTTGTGACCTCAGGGACTGCAGCATGCCAGGCTTCTTTGTCCCTCACTATCTACCGGAATTTACCTAAATTCATGTCCATTGAATCAGTGATGCCATCCAACCATCTCATTCTCTGCTGCCTTCTTATCCTCCTGCCTTCAGTCTTTCCCAGAGCTAAGGTCTTGTCCAGTAAGTCGGCTGTTTGCATCATTTGGCCAAAGTACTGAAGCTTCAGCTTCCACATCAGTCCTCATTCTGGGTTAATTTCCTTTAGGATTGACTGGTTTGATCTCTTTGCTGTCCAAGGAACTCTCTAACATGCAGCTAATCTCCACGTAAGTATGGAGCTGTTTCTGAACTGTTTCTGATTTATTTCTGCTTATGTCTCCATCTCTGCATAAATACTGTAACACCTTAATTTGCATATTTTTTTAAAATGTGACTATTAGGAAACTTCAAATTATGTATGTGGCCTGTATTATACTACTACTTAACAGCACTGAAGGAATCTTAGTAGTACTGATGTAATCTTAGTAACCACCTATTATTTTGCAAACCTTAGATTATTAATTCTTTTTCCTTATTATTGTCCTACTGAAATTTCCTGAACTGTGTTGAATAGATGCAGTAGTTGGAGGTAATCAGTTTTCTCCCTTGTTATATGGAAATATGTTTAATATTTTACCATTAACTTAGATGTAGCTGCAGACAGATATACACAGGGATACAATTTTTCTTCTATTTCTAAACTATTAGTTTTTTGCCTTGTTTTAAATCATTAGTGGATGCTTAAAAATATCCACTGCTTTTTCCTGCATTAATGTGATATATTTGATTATTTTTTAAATATTGAATCAACCTATTTTTCCTAAAATTCACATAACTTGGTCAAAATGCATTATCTTTTTAATACATAATTATATTTTATTTATTAAAAATATTTTAAAGACTTTGGTATTCATGCTCATAAATGAGTGAGTTTAGCCTGAAATTTTAAAATGATGTTGTTCCCTGGGTGGTACACATGCAGCCAAGCATACACACACACACACACACATACACACACACACACACACACACACACACACACACGGCATTCTTATTGTTTTACAAATAATATACTTATCCTCATATTTCTTTGACCAAAATTCTTTATTATGCCTCAGACCTTTCTCTGGGATAGTTTTCCTCCTCTTAAAACATATCCTTTAGAATTTTATCAGAAAGGGGTAAGTATAATTCTTTAGATTTTCGCTTGAAATTAAAATTGTTTTTTACTTTTGAAAGTTAGATTTGCGAACCCTGGAATTCCGAGCTGAGATCTGCTCACTGTCATCAGACTGAAGCGTGCAGAGCCATGCTTTCTGGTTCTGTTGCTACTGTTGGTGTGTCACCATCAGTCCTATGGCCGGCTTTTGGCAGACAGTTTATTTTTTCTCTATTTTTAAGATCTTTTGTGTTGGGAATTTAGCTGTTTGATTATGATAGCTTTAGGTGCACATCTTGAACCTTTTGTCTTTTATCATATTAAAAATGCTTAGCCTGTGTCTCATCATTTTGTTCATCCCTTCTCTTATTAACTCTTTTTCCCTAGATTTTGAATAAGACATATATTTAATTGCATTCTTCTATGTCACTAAAGTCTTTTTATGCTTCATCTTTCTTTCTTATAAAGGACTTATTCAGACTCACCACTTCAGCCTTGTTCAGTTCAGTCGCTCAGTCGTGTCCAACTCTTTGAGACCCCATGGACTGCAGCATACCAGGCCTCCCTGTCCATCACCAACTCCCAGAGTTTAGTTAAACTCATGTCCATCGAGTTGGTGATGCCATCCGACCATCTCACCAGCTGTTATCCCCTTCTCCTCCTGCCCTCAATCTTTTCTCAGCATCAGGGTCTTTTCAAATGAATCAGCTCTTCGCATCAGGTGGCCAAAGTATTGGAGCCTGGTACATCCTTAGCCTAGTACATCGTCTTTCTTCTGATTTGTCTAAAATGCTATTTAATCCATCCACTGAGTTTCTGATTTAAGGTAGTGTGCATGCATGTGCAATTCTGAAGAATTGTACTTATTTCTTTATCAAATACACCTGCTCACTTTGAAGAATATTTCATTTTTTATCCTATTTTTATTCCCTTCATATTCCCTTTTGAATATTTAAATATTTATTAGAGATTTTCTATTGGATAATTCCAGTATCTACAAGAAGTCTTCTCTGGGAATTTGTATCAGTTCAGATCTGTATTTTGAAGTTTTTTTTTTTTTTTAATTTTGTATGTTTAGCTGTTATGAACCAATATGTTTTCTTCACCATATTTCCAGAAATAAAATTTCCTCCATTAGTTTTTAGAAAAAAACTTATTTTAATAAAATATTTAGGCTTGGTCATGTGTACCCAGCTACTCACTCATGTCTGACTCTTTGTGACCCAAACGACTGTAATCCACCAAGTTCCTCTGGCTATAGAATTTCCTAGGCAAGAATACTAGACCAACCCAGGGATTAAAAGGTTGGCTTAAAACTCAACATTCAAAAACTAAGATCATGGAATCCAGTCCCAGCACATTATGGCAAGTAGATGGAGAAACAATGGAAGCAGTGACAGACTTTATTTTTGGGGCTCCAAAATCACTGCAGATGGTGACTGCAGCCATGAAATTAAAAGACACTTGCTCCTTGGAAGAAAAGCTATGACCAACCTAGATGGTGTATCAAAAAGCAAAGACAAAGGTTCATCTAGTCAAAGCTATGATTTTTCCAGTAGTCATGTATGGATGTGAGAGTTGGAACATAAAGAAGGCTGAATGCCAAAGAACTGATGCTTTTGAACTGTGGTGTTGGAGAAGACTCTTGAGATTCCCTTGGACTGCAAGGATATCAAACCAGTCAATCCTAAAGGAGATCATTCTGAATATTCATTGGAACATCTGATGCTGAGGCTGAAACTCTAATATTTTGGCCACCTGATGTGAAGAGCCAATTCATTAGAAAAGACCCTGATTCTGGGAAAGACTGAAGGCAGGAGGAGAAGGGGGTGACAGAGGGTGAGACGGCTGGATGGCATCACTGACTCAGTGAACATGAGTTTGAGCAAGTCCTGAGAGATGGTGAAGGACAGGGAAGCCTGGCATCCGAAGAGTCGGACACGGCTGTGACTGAAAGCGACAGCAGGGAACTAGGATCCTGCAAGCCGCCCTGTGTGCCCAGAAAACAAGTAAATACGTTTAAAGAAATAAACGGTGTCAAGCCTGCAAAGTAAACATTTCTTGGAATGTGAGATATTTATTTTCCTCTTTAAATTAGTATTTCTTGACCAGAAGCCCTGGCTGTTCTTTAACTCCCATTTCAAAATTTAAATATTGAAGCAGTAATTTTAAATAGCACGAGCTCTGTTTATGATTTTGTTCACTCATCATATAGGAAAAAATGTGTTTATATGTTTTAGATTAAATGCCTGTGTTATGGTTTTGCTAAATGAAACAAATAGAGGTAAGCAAAATGTAAATTATGATTTTCATTATGTTTTAATCCCATAGATCTTTCTATGAAAAAGGAAATTTAAAAGTTACTGTTTTTCCATTTAAATTCTTCATTCTGTGTCAGTTTTAATACATCTTCTCCATGCTGACATAACAAATGTTCTCTAGTAACTAATGGGCATTGTAATCTTATTCATAAAGAAATTCTAAAAAGTTACATCCAGTGAGAACACAAGATCCACTGGCTTTTTGAGATGGCAACTGGTTGACTTTCTATAGACCCCATAAATCCAGTGAAACAGAAAAAAAAAAAAAAATGCCCCATTTTTTTCCAGAACACATTTAATTAAATTCCTGCCCTTTAGAAATCTGTTCCTTAAAATGGCATCAGCCTTGGAGATATACATCACAAATCTAGGGAGGAAGGCACATTTTTCCTATGTATACAACTTCTGCGTAACAGAGGAGAGGACTCTAGGGTAAAGGGCAGAACAGAAGTTGTATCTTCCATTGATTATCCCACTTGAGGTTGAGAAATATCCACGGGAAATCTTTGATGCTAAATGATGGTCCCACTAAAAGCAGAGGAAGAATTCACAGTTCATTTTTTGTATCCTTCTGCAGTTTTCTTTAGAAAATATAATATTAGAAAGTAACTATTTCAGGAGATAAGTAAATCACACATATTTACACATCAAAATCAATAAATGTAGCAGTTACTTAACAAACCTTGGAGTGAGCATGAGATTTTTTTTTTAATCCCCATTAAATTTAAAGTGTGTGGACTGAACGATAGCCCCTGCTATCGCGCCATCACTGATACTATCACACGGGAAATACAAATAAAGACCTCCTGAATCAGGGCCAGAGGGGAACATCTTCCAGGCAGGAAGGAATCTATGGTCCCTTTTCAGTTTAGCCAAGAAGAGGTTTCCACTTTCCCCTCTTTGCCTCCTGCGAAAAGTATTTATAGACATTTGAGAGAAGCACATTTTTAAAGCACATTACTGGAATCCAGTTACACTAAGAGGGCTGCACTTCTAAGTTCAGCATCAGGGACACAGAATTGGGCAAAAGTATGAGCGAAGAAAATGCTTGAAGCATTTTAAATAAATCTTGGGTTGTATAATTTTAGAACATTTTTAATAAGAGTTGCTACTTGGAAGAGAAGTTAGAATACAAAGATAAGAGAAATACAAATAAAATCATTTATTACAATACCACTTAGATAGAACTATTGTTGATAGTTTTATGTCTCTTATTTCAGATTTTCATATACATCTATTAAGATATTTAAATATCTACATATACTCCAATCTGCCTATCTATCATTAAAAAAAGCATATGAGATATCCTGTTTTATAGCCTGCTTTTTTTTTTTATCTTGAAAATATGTAGCATACAGCCACCGTTTTCTGGGAAACAAATGCAGAACTTTCTCAACATTTTAAATCATTATATATTGGTCCATTTTGTGGTATCTATCTGTCTATCTATCTATCTAGACCTATACAAGCCACATGCAATGTAGGGAACCTGTTCCATTCTTGGGTCAAAAAGATCCCCTGGAGAAGGGCAAGGCAACACACTCCAGTATTCTTGCCCGAAGAATCCCGTGGACAGAGAAGCCTGGTGAGCTACTGTCCATGGAGTAGTATGGAGTCAGACACCACTGAGCAACTAAAACGTTCACCTTTTCATATAAAAATAGAAACAGAGATATATAGATTAGAGCTATGTCATATAAATACATTCTTCTATTTAATAGTAATTTGTATTCTCGTAGACACAGATGTGGGGTTTGGAGAGTTCAGATGCAAATGTTGCTAAGGTTAGGCAGTGGAAGAGTGGAAGTGCTTAAGAGGAAGAAGTCAGGTGTGTATAAAATTAGATTATTATTAAGAAGTCATGTCTGTAGAAGTGTCTTAATTTATACAGCAGGAATTTTACACTGATTTAAAATGGTAAAGAACCAGAAGAGAAAAGCAATTTTGTTTCTTGGACCAAATTTTTTCCTTGTGGAATTTGAAGATCTGTGTATGAAGATTTCTGCATAAACTGTCTCTATTTCTATCTATTGTCAAAATCCCAAATTAAACCACCTGGTGGATAAAACGGTAATTAGCAAGAGTTTGCTGTGTCCATAGGAGAGTTTGCAACCTGGGAGCTTTCAAATCCAAAACTGATAGGAAGCTCATGATATGAAGGGCATGACGTGACAAGATGGCTTGTAAAATAAAAGGAGGGTGTTGTTCAACATTTGCAGGGATTGGTTATTACAATGCAGCTTCCAGATAGCAGGGAACTGTTTAAAAATGATTATCTTATTCCATTTTAGAAAGACGAATTAACTTTCCTGTATGATCACCAGAGGCATGTACAAGAAATGACGTAAGTTAAGTTAGTTTATGCTCATGAAATATGTAGATTTATTTTTGCTCATGTGGTTTAAATGGCTTTGTCTCCTTGGAAGACTGTCAAGCCTCCTCTCCATTTTATTTTATTTTAACCCCATTGATACAAGCTCTAAAATTCTGGGGAACATTTAATTTGTTTTCATATTTTCACCTGATCTCCCCATGGATTCTTCAGGCTTCCTCAAGCATGGTTGCTGGATTTCCAAGGCCAACATCCTAACAGAGTCAGGGGCATGGTGCTTTCACAACCTAGCCTCAAAAGTCACTTAGGGTCGATTCTGGTGTCCTCTAATGTTCAAGGCAGTCACGATGCCCAACCCACTTTCAAGGGGAAGGAAATACACCTCATCTTCTGTTCAGGAAGTGTAAAATTCTAGATACACATGCAACATATTTTTACAAAGATTTTTGGAAAATACAATCTGTCATACACATCATCTGAGTGAACAGATATTTCACAAAAGGCTGGAAAATAGAGAATATCTTCATAGTTTGTCATAGTTTCTCTATTGCATGAGTGAGACTGAAACAAGAAATCCATTATTTCCTAAATGTATTGTTAACATCTTTTTGTTTAGAAGAGTGTTGGCATTGTGAAATAATGAAATCATTACCTGAAGCTTAGATAGAAAATTTAAAGGTAATCTAGATTTTTAAAATTTTGGTAGCTATTGGGTTGGTATAGATTTGTAAAGATCTAAAGACATAATCTAAAGATTAAAAGATGCTTACTCCTTGGAAGAAAAGTTATGACCAACCTAAATAGCATATTGAAAAGCAGAGACATTACTTTGCTGACTAAGGTCCGTCTAGTCGAGGCTATGGTTTTTCCTGTGGTCATGTATGGATGTGAGAGTTGGACTGTGAAGAAGGCTGAGCGCTGAAGAATTGATGCTTTTGAACTGTGGTGTTGGAGAAGACTCTTGAGAGTCCCTTGGACTGCAAGGAGATCCAACCAGTCCATTCTGAAGATCAACCCTGGGATTTCTTTGGAAGGAATGATGCTAAAGCTGAAACTCCAGTACTTTGGCCACCTCATGCGAAGAGTTGACTCATTGGAAAGACTCTGATGCTGGGAAGGATTGGGGGCAGGAGGAGAAGGGGACGACCAAGGATGAGATGGCTGG
The DNA here is from genome assembly GCA_006410875.1 of Neotragus pygmaeus. Lineage (NCBI taxonomy): Eukaryota > Metazoa > Chordata > Mammalia > Artiodactyla > Bovidae > Neotragus > Neotragus pygmaeus. The sequence goes on from SJYV01007314.1 coordinate 36,673, forward strand.
ATGGCATCACCGACTCAATGGACGTGAGTCTGAGTGAACTCCAGGAGTTGGTGATGGACAGGGAGGCCTGGTGTGCTGCGATTCATGGAGTCGCAAAGAGTCGGACACGACTGAGCGACTGAGCTGAACTGAACTGAAAGACATGAGACATTTTTAACTTTTTTCTTGTTTTGTATTGGGGTATAGACATCTAACAAACAAGGTTGTGATAGCTTCAGGTGAACAACAAAGGGGCTCAGCCACACGTACACAGGGGATCCTTTTCACTCAGCCCCCTCCCAGCAAGGCTGACACGCTAACGCTGAGCAGAGCTCCCTGTGCTGCGCACCAGTCCCTTGCTGGTTATCCACTCTCAACACGACAGTGAGTGCATGGGCATCCCAAACTTCCCCCATCTTCCGCTCAGTGCTGAGTTTAGGGCCAGACTCTGATGGATACAAATGCACTCTTTTAGGTACCCGAATCCGTACCGTTATCCATCCAGTGTTCAGTTACAGTGTACATGCAGTAATGATGGGGACTGTCTGTGTATTCCTGAAACCTCTGTCAAATACATGGAAAACAGCCTTGACTTCTTGAAGAGATACTTACAGGTGAGCTTTACGTGATTTTGACACCTGAGACTAAGGGACTGAAATATGAGTGTAAGAAACTCTGGTCAATCATAGGCATCTTTTAAAAAATAAATACTGAAGAGGGGCCTGAACACTTACGCGCTCTCCTAGCTTCAATAAGCACCAGGCCTCTGGAAGGGCTTTCTACTCCTGACCCCTTCAAACCAGCCATTGCTGGTTGAAGCACCTGCCACTCTTCTAGCAGATACTGAATAAAAAGGTTTTTCAAATCTTTTATAGAGCTACCTTTGTTGTATCTATTAGCTTCTAATAGATACAGACTGTCTTCAAATAAAAACGTGGTATTTCACAATAGCTCTTGCCTTATGCCTTTCCCAATTGAGTTGCTAAAGACCACTTATCTGAAGTGAAGTTTTTCTGTTGCAATGATATACTTCCTCTTTGAAATACCTGACATTCTGACCTGAAACTACCACTGTACACTCTCCACTTTCTATCCAGCATCTTTGTCAAGAGAGAGAATGAAGTCCTTTTTCTTAAACTAAGTTCAGTCAATTCAGTCACTCAGTTGTGTCTAACTCTTCGTGACCCCATGCACTGCAGCATGCCAGGCTTCCCTGTCCATCACCAACTCCCAGAGTTTACTCAAACTCATGTCCATTGAGTCAGTGATACCATCCAACCATCTCATCCTCTGTCATTCCCTTCTCCTCTGGCCTTCAATCTTTCCCAGCATCAGGGTCTTTTCCAATGAGTCAGTTTTTCCCATCAGGTGGCCAAAGTATTGGAGTTTCAGCTTCAGCATCAGTCCTTCCCATGAATATTCAGGACTGATTTCCTTTAGGATGGATTCCCCTTGCTGTCTAAGTGACTCTCAAGAGTCTTCTACAACACCAGTTCAAAAGCATCAATTCTTTGGCACTAAGCTTTCTTTATAACCCAATCCATGCATCTCTCATGTCCATGCATGACTACTGGAAAAACCAGAGCTTTGACTAAATGGACCTTTGTTGGCAAAGTAATATCTCTGCTTTTCAACATGCTGTCTAAGTTGGTCATAGCTTTTCTTCCAAGGAACAATTGTCTTTTAATTTCATGGCTGTAGTCACCATCTGCAATGATTTTGGAGTACCAAAAAATAAAGTCTCTCAGTCATTCCATTGTTTCCCCATCTATTTGCCATGAAGTGATGGGACCAGATCTTAGTTTTCTGAATGTTGAGTTTCAAGCCAGCTTTTTCACTCTCCTCTTTCACTTTCATCAGGAGGCTCTTTAGTTCTTTGCCTTCTGTCGTAAGGGTGGTGTCACCTGCCTCTCTGAGGTTATTGATATTTCTCCCAGCAATCTTGAGTCCAGCTTGTGCTTCATCCAGTCCAGCATTTATCATGATGTACTCTGGATTTAGGTTAAATAAGCAGGTGGCAATATATAGCCTTGATATACCCCTTTCCCAGTTTTGAGCCAGTCTGTTGTTCCACGTCCTGTTCTCACTGTTGCTTCTTGATCTGCATATAGATTTCTCAGGAGGCAGGTAAGCTGGCCTGGTATTCCCATCTCTTGAAGAATTTTCCACAGTTTGTTCTGATTCACACAGTCAAAGGCTTTGGCATTGTCCATGAAGCAGAAATAGATGATTTCCTGGAATTACCTTGCTTTTTCTATGGTCCAGTGGATGTTTGCAATTTGATCTCTGGTTCCTCTGCCTTTTCTAAATCCAGCTTGAACATCTGGAATTTCATAGTACTGTTGAAGCCTAGCTTGGAGTTGAGCATTACTTTGCTAGTGTGTGAGATGAACGCAATTGTGCAGTAGTTTGAACATTCTTTGGCATTGCTTTTCTTTGAGATTGGAATGAAAGCTGACCTTTTCCAGTCCTGTGGCCACTGCTGTGTTTTCCAAATTTGCTGGCATAACATCTGCAACATTTTAACAGCATCATATTTTTTTTTAACAGCATCATATTTTGAGATTTGAAATAGCTCATTGGAATTCCATCACTTTCATTAGCTTTGTTCATAGTGATGCTTTCTAAGGCCCACTTGACTTTACATTCCAGGATGTCTGATTCTATGGGAGTGATCACACCCTCGTGGTTATCTGGGTCATGAAGATCTTTTTTGCATAGTTCTTCTGCGTATTCTTGCCACCTCTTCTAAATATCTTCTGCTTCTTTTAGGTTCATACCATTTTTGTCCTTTATTGTACCCATCTTTGCATGAAACATTCTCTTGGTATCTTTAATTTTCCTGAAGAGATTTCTAGTCTTTCCCTTTCTATTGTTTTCCTCTATTTCTTTGAATTGATTGCAGGAAGGCTTTCTTGTCTCTTATCGCAATTCTTTGGATCTTTACATACATTCAGATGGATGTATCTTTTCAGAGTGCCTGAAGAACTATGAATAGAGGTTTGTAACATTGTACAGGAGGCTGTGATCAAAACCATAACAAGAAAAAGAAATGTGAACAGGCAAAATGTTTGTCTGAGGAGGCCTTACAAATAGCTGAGAAAAGAAGAGAAGTGAAAGGCAAAGGAGAAAAGGAAAGATATATTTATCGGAATGCAGAGTTCAAAGAATAGCAAGGAGAGATAAGAAAGCCTTCCTCAGTGATCAGTGCAAAGAAATAGAGGTAAGCTGTTACTAACACTGACAATAGTATATCCTCTGTCATTTTTTAAAGATCGAATTTTTGAATGTTGCTTTACTTCTTATAGAATTCTTATCATGTCATAGTTTTACATGTCTAATGTGAACTACTATTCTATGAACATTCAGCTTAGTTTGGTCACTCAGTCATGTCTGAGTCTTTGCGACCCCATGGACTGCAGCACTCCAGGCTTCGCTGTCCATCACCAAGTCCCAGAGCCTACTCAAACTCATGTCCATTGCTTCAGTGATGCCATCCAACCATTTCATCCTCTTTCCTCTCCTCCTGCCCCCTCCTGGCCCCTGTCATCCCCTTCTCCTCCTGCCTATATTTATTATTGAAATCTGCTATTTATCAATTTCCCTAATTTCTTCATTTCATTTATCTTCATTTTCAGAGTGCTGCTTGTGTGATCTGCTGAACAGATCAGAAGAAGCTGAACGTTTCCCTAAGATAGTGTCTTATGGTTTATGAAAGTTTTGGATATTTGTCTGTTTCATTTTTCTTTCTTTTATTCTAGTGATTCCACCCCCCCTTTGTTAATGACCAAAAGACCTCTGTCTCATGGAATAGTCTGATTTCCAAATGCACATGCAAAATATTCTAGGATCTGATGGCCTCTTTTTTGCTCCTTAAAAATATGTGATGGCTTGGCTCTAATTTTGGAAACACTATATAATCATAGGGCTTCCCAGGTGACTCAGTGGTAAAGAATCCGCTTGTCATTGCAGGAGATGGAAGAGACACAGGTTCTATCCTGGATAAGGATGATCCCCTGAAGTAGGAAGTAGCAAGCCACTCCAGTACTCTTGCCTGGGAAATCCCATGGAGAGAGGAGCCTGGTGGGCTACAGTCTACGGGGTCGCAAAAATGTTGAACACTGCTTGGTGACTAAACAGCAGAGACATACAATTATGTTACTTTGAAGGCAACATAACACGGTTCACTGAAAGCAACGAGAAGTCTGTTTAGCAGAGCCGTAACTCAGGAAAGTGGGAGAGCACGTAGGCAGTAAAAGTGTGGTGGTCAATGTAGTGAATATGAGGCTGCCTTACAAACTGTCGAGTGCTGTATAAACATCAGCTTGCATGATGACAATAAAGATTAATAGTTTCAGTTAAGAACCTCACTCTCCAAGGGGACATTTACCACCAGGAGATACACCCATATAAAATGCCAAGAGATCTAATGGAACACATCCAATTTTCTCATTATTTTTCTAAGAATGAAGCCACTATTTGCCCATAAGTAGGGCTTTGAACAAGTGGGATGTATGTAGTTGGGGACAACCACAAGAAAAGTTTTAATTCCTCTCACCAGCCCTTTAAACCTTCATGATGAAGTATTCTCAAGTAGGTCCATTTGCAATTCTGATCACCCACTAGATAACAAAGCATTCTCAGAATTGAAGTCACACAAGCTGTATGATTCCTGTAATTAATCTATAATAATGAAAACTCTGAATTTCATTATCACCAAAGCTTCCTTCTTGCCCTGTCAGGCTGGTTTCATCCAGAAAGAAACTCTGCCGAGGTGAACGTGAAATGCCAGCTTCGTCCGTCTTTCAAACCTTGGCCATTCCCACCAGGATTGGGGTGGAAAGGACATGTGAGGTACAGAAAAATATTGCCTGACTATAATGTTATGATGTGCTATAAGTGAACATTTGATGTTGACTCCTCAAAAATCTACTGGAAACACGCAACCGTCCTTGCGGTGGTGTGGACACCACGTCTCCTGTGACTAACCCTCCCCTCAGTGCATTGATGCCTCTCGATTGCATCTTAGGCTCTACAGCTGCCGTGGAGGCCGGTTCGACCCTGGGGCCAGCACTGGGAACAGTGCAGACTGCACCCCTTCTGCCCTCTTCCCTCTGCAGCTGCCAGGCAGCTGGTTGGCTAGTCTCACACTTTGGAATATTCCCAAGCATAGTTCAGATACCATTTCACTGCACCCACAAGCTCCAAGAAATGCATATTGACTCTGGACCGGTCCTCTCCAGGCTCGAGGTAAAGGAAAGAGGAAATCACATTTTTCCCTATGTCATAAGAAGGGAGAGATTGTGACACGCACTTAAATAACTCCATCAAAAGAAGTTCTTTTACCAGATTATACAAAAGGCTTATACTCTTCGACAAGTTAGTAATATATATACTACTAACTTGTAATATTTTTTATTGTAATCCCATTATTTATATGTAAATTGTATAAATAATCCCTATATATATATTTATATTTTTAATACATATATATAATGTTGAAACTGAAGTTTCAGTGCTTTGGCCACCTGATGGGAAAAGCCAGTTCATTGGAACAGACCGTGATGCTGGGAAAGATTGAGGGCAGGAGGAGAAGGGGGTGACAGGGGATGAGATGGCTGGATGGCATCATCAAATCCCTGGACATGAGTCTGAGCAAGTTCTGGGAGATAGCGAAGGACAGGAAAGTCTGGAATGTTGTAGCCCATGGGGCTGCAAAAAGTTAGACATGACTGAGCAACTGAAAAACAGCAATAGCATATACAGGATGGAACAACTGACACAGATTTAACACCTAGAAAAACTGTGGGCTCCAGGTCAACAGTGTTTGAACAAACCAGATATAAAAGACATTTCTGTGGTAAATGAAGACATTTGAACATGTCCCTTGGACTGCAAGGAGATCCAACCAGTCCATTCTGAAGGAGATCAGCCTTGGGTGTTCTTTGGAAGGAATGATGCTAAAGCTGAAACTC
>SJYV01007323.1:0-13182 GCA_006410875.1 Neotragus pygmaeus
ATCTAAGGGAATTTTCAGGGTGGATCTTTCTTTAACTTATACCTTCCATGACCTGGCAGGACATGACAGGGAGATCACACAGTGGTCAGGTTCAGCAGGGAACTGGACTTAGCTCAGTAGAGTCTGTTTTAATTTTTCATCATTGTTGTCAAGAAAATGTCAAGAAGTTATGAGGCTATTTCTAGGTTTTTGTTCATCTTATTCTTTTTATAGGAACATATATTCTATGTCCTGCATCACTCCTATAGTTACGAGAGCTCACAGAAATATCTGACCCTGTTGGGAGTTTCTCATCTAACTCAGTGTCCTTGCTATAAATGAAAAGCTGTGTTGAAAGAAGATTTAGACTTTTTGTTTGATGTCTCCATGAATGAATTTTCAAACTAAAAATAGGGGGCTCAGTTTTATAATATCAGTCATGAAGGAGGTTCTTGCTTATCTGGTTCATTTATTTAGTTTCAGGGAAGAGTTCTCAAATTGTATATCTGCTCTCCCTTCTTGCTCCAGTTTTAACCTGAGGCTCTAGATACTGCCCTAGCTCCTGGATAGCACAGTGGTGTAGGAGAATCCAGACCCCAGCACCCTCAAGAGTGTTGCAGAATGTCAGGTCTCAGACTCTTCAGAGATGTTGCTTTGTGTGAGTTACTTTGTCTTTTTTGTTTGTTTGTTTGTTTTTGCTGTTGCTTAGTCACTAAGTCATATCTGATTCTTTTTGTAACTCCATAGACTGTAGCCCGCCAGGCTCTTATGTTCATGGGATTTTCCAGGCAAGAATACTGGAGTGGGTTGCCATTTCCTTCTCCTGGGGATCTTCTGAACCCAAGGATTGAACTCATGTATCTTGCATTGCCAGGCAGATTCTTTACCTCTGAGGCATTGGGGCAGCTTGTCTTGTTTAGCTGCTCATAAAAATAATTAATTTAAATGAAGAGAGTTAAAAAATCATTCTCTTTTGCTTAATTTTGTCGATTGCCAGATGCGTATATTGTAAATGTACAGTGAATTAGCTTGTTATATGATAAATAAATTCTTTATCCCAAAGGAGAATTACAGCTCCAAAAATATATTTTTTTACATTTTATTTTCCTTTATCTTGTCTAAACAGACAAGGATGTATTCTGTGTGTGTGTGTTTGTGTATGTGTGCCTGTGTGTGTTTTTATATGTATTATCTCCTCATCTGATGCGACAGATTCTAGTCTCTCACTTTTCTGAAGGTGCTAGGAGAAATCTTATACTAGGCCTCTGCAGATAATCATATTCCTTCAAGTTACCTTGGTGATTTGACTTTTTAAAGTGTATTGTTGAAACAATATAAATTCACTGATTTGCATGACAAATAAATTACCAGTTTAAAGTGCTGAATGCCTAAAGAAATTTAATCATGGCTTTTCAGATAAATTATAGTTACAGAGTGCTTTTTGTTTAAAAAGTAACACACAATTTCTGTTCATTTCAACACACGTGCTGAGTGTGTACCCTGTGCCCAAAACTTTGCTTCCTGCAGGAAACAAAGAGGAAGGAGACAGTCTTTTACCCTAAGAAACCCATGATTTGGTGTATCCGGAGGAGTAAATGAGTTTTATGGCTTCTTCTTCACTAAGACGCATGTCTCAAGTGTCACAGGAAAGATTCTACAGCAAAGAGCTTCAGGTCATGAGATTTCTTCAGGTTGAGAGTTTCCTCTACTGGCTTGAAATTTTTCATACTTATTGGATTCCCCAGATAATGGTGTGTCTGCTTCACACACCAGTTTTCCTCATTTCTAAATCAAGGTATGATATGTATTTCTAAGCACTGAGCCTGGCATTAGAGATGACTGGAGAGTAAGCAGACAAAAGTTCAACCTTCCTAGAAGTAGAGTCTCATTATCAGACGACATGGCCGGAGTGTATGACTTCTTTTGCCAAGACTGATGATGGTGGTGACAGTACAGTGAACACCAAAGCTAGTCTTAGGAAAAAGAGATATTACACTGTTTATGTTATCCACAAGGAGCTAAATTCTAAACTAGAGCCTTGGGCACCAATAGTATAAATGCAGACATTCTAAAAGAAATTTCAGCATAATTTCATGACTGATAGGGCATGGGGTGTGAAGGAAAGGGAGAGATAGATGCTATCTGGAGGTGTTTTATCTTAGTTTCATTGGTAAATGTGGATTCTATTAACCAAAGTAAGGAATAAAGAAAAAAAAATGGAGATGGAGTGTGACTTAGAGAGAACATAAGCCATTTTAAACATGTTAAATTTGAGTTTCTAGAGGGTCATTTGAATATTTCTATTAAAGAAAGAATTATATTTAGAAAAGCCTAAATATCAAAGAGAAAATCAGAGTTGTAGAAGAATAAGCATCTCTCATCTGCATTTAGTTACCAGTTATGTCAAAGAATGACTTCAGAAAAATATGGAAAGTGTAAGCCATTTTCATTGGTCCTGTTAATACAAACAAGGACAAAAATGGAATGACATTTCCATTTCGGTCCTTTCAGATGGTAGGATGGCATTATTGATTTAACGGACATGAGTTTGAGCAAACTCCAGGAGGTGGTGAAGGACAGGGAAGCCTGGTGTGCTGCAGTCCCTGGGGTCAGAAAGAGTAGGGTACAGCTGAGCAACTGAGCCACAAAATGGAATGCATGTTTGTATCCCTTACAAAAGTCTCAAGTTGAAACCTAACCTCCTATGTGATGGATTGTGAAGATATGGCCTTCAGGAGGTGATTAGCTCATGAGGGTGGATCCATCATAAGTGGGACTAGTGACCTCTAAATGAGACCCCACAGAGCTCCTTCAGTCTTTCTACAATGGGAGGATACAGCGAGAAACAGCCATAGATGAACCAGGAAGTGAGTCCTCACCAGATAATGAATTTACAGGTGCCTTGATGTTGGACTTCCTAGAGTCTAGAATAGTAAGAAATGCATGTTTATTGTTTATGCCACTTGGCTAATGGCATTTTTGTTACAGCAGCCTGAATATAAAAAGACAAAAATACTTCTGTCCAGAATAATTGACTTCATTGTGGTCATGTAGCAAATTAGTAATACAGCTCAGATCCATTATTTATTTATTTATTTTTTGCTATGTTACTGCTAATTCTGGAAGAGGATGATAATGATGACATATAGATATGTTACCTAGGAAGTTAAGCATGAGCAAGGGGGGTGGCCTAGCCCCAAAGAATGCAAGCTAATCTCTAAACCCCATCCCAGATACACCCAGGAGAGCTCACAGATATGCTACAAAAATAACCACAGAGACTTATCCAACTCCGGCAGGTGCACCCTAGGCACACAGTGGATACAAACTCATCACAGGGGCTTCCTCAAGTAACTTTAGGCAACCAGGATCCCTTTAAGAGTTCATAAATATTCTATACATTCATGCATCTACTTATAACAGACTAAATTATGGGAATACATGTACAACAAAGCCTGTTGTTACATAACTTGCAATTGTCAGTCAGCCTTGAATGTATGCCTATTTGCATTTCTTTTCTTGATTGGTGGTAGGAACAAGCCCTACTTGTACAGGGCATAACCAAAAGGAGGAGACAGGAAGTATAAAAGGGAGAAAGCCAAGAGAGAATGTTAGGATGGTTCCTTTGGGGTTAGCTTGCTCCCATGTCTTGGGAGTGTTTGTCTAATAAAAGATCTGTCTACTTGAGCTGAACTGAGTTGTAGCTTGACTATTGTCTTAAATCTTTTAGTTTGTCATTCCAAATTTTTGCCGCAATGAGATAAGAACTGAAGAAGAGAAATAAACCAATCTGAGAGACAGATAGATAGATCCATCACCTCCTTTGAACAATTACAGTGTGACAGACTATAATAAATGTTTTATATGCATTATCTTGTTTTATATTCACAATGTTGCTAGTGAAAGTGTTAGTTGCTCAATCATGTCTGACTCTTTGTGACTCCATGGACTACATACAGCAGCCTGTCAGGCTCTTTGTCCATGGATTTCTCCAGGCAAGAACACTGGAAATGTCATTTTCCCTTCCAGGGGATCTTTACAACCCAGGGATAGAATCCAGCTCTTTTGCACTGCAGTTGGATTCTTTACTGTCTGAGCCACCAGGAAAGTCTGATACTGCTAAAGGTAAGTCAATTTATTATGCACATTTTACAGAGAACACTGAAATCCAGAGAAGCTAAGAAACTGATCATTCAGGATACTAAACCTGATTTGTCTAAAAATAAACGTATTCTTCTGATACTCACACCATACTCTTCTGCCTTTCATCTGCCCATAGATTCATTCATTCATCTATCCAACTTACAGACAGACAAACCAAACAATGTTGTTGACTTCACTTTCTCTAAGGGTAATTGTCCCGAAATAACTTGAAGCCTAGAATAAAAAACTGAAAAATTTGAAATTATTTTATAATTTGCTAATAAACTATTTCTAGGATAGTGCTAGAATACCCAGGATGGAATATGGCGCACTATTACAGTTATTAGCAGTGAGATGTTTCTTTTGTAATTAATAATCACATAAATACATTGGTTTCACAAAAAGTCAGTAAGGAGCTTATCATTTGCATTATCAATGACTCTCCTCCACATTAACAAATGTGTACCAGGATGTGACAAAATATGCATGTCCTCTTGGAAGGAAGCTTTAAAGAGAGCTATAATATTTAAGTGATTGTTCTTGTTGTTGTTTCATTGTGTAAAAATGTAGTAGGGTTTCCCAGATGGTGCTAGCAGTAAAGAACCCACCTACCAATGCAAGAGACTTAAGGGACATGGGTTTGATAGATTGGGACATGGGACATGGGTCGGGACGATCCCTTGGAGTTTTCTTCACATTGTGCTATTTATTGTGACTTTTCCACTTGTTGACATAGTCCATTTTAGCCCTGGGTTCTTGGATACAAAGAGTGTTTCACTGGGGGCCTTCTAATTAAGGATAGTCAACATTTTTCTAATCATTCTTGCATTCCACCACAGTGTTTCTGCATTTTCTTCTTTAAATTTTCTCAAATGTTGGCACCAGCTCTAAACAGTGAAACACGTTTAGACATTGAGTACTGTTAAAGACATGAGGACAACAGGCCCAAAGTGCTATATTCTTCTTGACATCTCCTAGTACCTTGTGTAGAAATCTGGACTACAAAGGAAGTCCCATCTCTGGGCCATCACTCCTGGAGGAATAGAGGTGAAGCCCAAGCTAAGGGATAACCACCATTCTTCAGTGAGAAGGGCCTTAGCTGCACCTTGGAGTGTGGCCAATATTAAATTCAACTTGGAAGGCAAACTGAGAGCAGACTCCCCAAGGAAAGGGCTGCAAGAGAGAACCGATACATGTAAAATATAGCTTCAGGGAAAGCTGATCCTATATTAACATGCTAGAGTTCAACCTCTTGAAAATTTAGATACTTATCCCCAAGTGAGTTCTCTGCTTTGTTTTAAGGCCACAGTACTCTAAGCCAGTTACCTGACAGTAAGTTATTTGTTTCCATATCTAAAACACGTGACTGTTTTAATGATTTTTTTGACACAGTAATCAAGAAACTATAATCTATTTATCAAAATAAGATATGCTCTCTTATGAGAGCCCCAAGGAGGAAGAGTTCCTGATTATGCTGTATAATGTATAGTACTTATTGAGCACCTACTCTGTTCCAAGTATTTTTCATACTTGATGCCATATTTTTCTTACTGCAAACCCCAGACATTAGATATTATTAGACTGATTTTTACCAGTAAGGAATCCAAGGCTTAGAGATAGCTTAAGCCATTTTCAAGAGTCCAAAAATAATAAATGATGAAGCCATAATTCAAAGGAAGTCTTGTATTTTATCACTATAATGCAGTACAAAATTGTTTTCAGGGTTCAGATTTATTTTACAATGTCCCTCACAAAGCAGATAAGAATGAATACTGGTCCCTAAAAATAACAAAACCAAGCAAATAAAAATTTGCACTTCTTGATGTTCTAGAAATCATATTGCCTCTTTGATTCTCTCATCTGATTTATAGCATTTGGCCAGAGATAGCTTTTGGTGAATTTCTGAAATTAAAATGAAAACAGAATCAGTTCACCAAAGTTAACAATTTCTCATTGTAAGGAATATTTCAAAGCATGCTGAAGGCCCTATGAGGGTACTACAACATTTGAGTAATGATAGCCTATTTAACCTTGTGTTGTTATTGCTGTTGATAATAATCACTGATGTCTATTATTAATTTACAGTTTTGGAAATGTTTTGTTTTTATTGGTTCATAAAATCAAGGAAACTCTCAAGGGTCTACTTGGAAGATGAGTCACTTAAACATCTAAATTAGAATAATACATCATCTCAAATGAATTGAATACATAAATACAAAAATAAATATACATGACTTCATAGTAAGGGAAAGGATATGTCTTAAAATCCTCTGTGAACTCTATATGGGGGGTTCTATGCCAATGTGAGAACTGTTATCAATCTTATAACAAGTCCAATGTTAGGGAAAAACAACACTCAACAATGTGTGTGTGGATGGTGGCTTAGCCTCTAGGGATATGGAATCCCAGTTCTCCCCTTTTTAAGCATCACCCAAAGTAGTGAAGGGGCTTCCCAGGAGGCACAGTTGTAAAGAATATGTCTGCCCATGCAGGAAATGCCAGGGATGCAGGTTTAATCCCTGGATCAAGAAGACCCCCTGGAGTAGGAAACGACAAGGCACTCCAAGTTTCTTCTTGCCTAAAAATCACCATGGACTGGGGAGCCTGGTGGGCTATAGTCCATGGGGACAAAGAGTAAAGAGTCGGACATGCCTGGTGTGACCGAGCACACCCAAAGTACTGAAAGAAAAGAGCTTCTCTATGTAAGGTCCACATCTATTTTGGTATATGCTACGGTTGACCATGCTGCCCCAGCGTGTGGGAACTTAGGTTCCCAACGAGGGATCGAACCGCTGTGCCCCCTGCACTGAAAGTCTCAACCACTGTATTACCAGCAAAGTTCTGGTAAAAATTATCCTTTATTTCAGAAGTTTGGAGACACTCAGCACTAGAAGAAACAATGGTGATAAAGCTCTCAGCTTTGTGTCCAATAAGTAGAGTTAGAAAATGCTGCTTGACCCGTTGCCATAACTATAACCTCTAATAGGTTCCCTTCTCCTAAATAGAATCTTGCCTAAAAGTTACAGATTTTCAGGCATGTTAGTCCCATGGATCAGTAGAGAGGCACATGTCATTTAAGGATCAGCCACTGTGAAATAGATAACTAACGGATGCCTATATAACATGGGGGCCTCAGTGCTCCGTGGTGACATAAACAGGAAAGAAATCCAAAAAAAAGAAGGCATATGTATATGTACAGCTGATTCACTTTGCTATACAGCAGAAATGAAAACAACGTTGTAAAGCAACTATACTCTAATTTAAAAAATGAAAGAAAAAAATAGAGAGAACCAGAAAGGGATGAAGCTACAGATATTCTCTCTCCTACCATATGAACAAGATAAATCACTTACAAAGAAAGTAAGAAGGGAAGCCTTTGAGAGAAGAAAAAGCCTCCTGCATCTACTAGAGAGTGAACACATTATGGAAATCATCTATATGGAAAAAAAGAAAGGACAAGCAAGTGCTCCTCCTCTATTTCCCAGCTTTTGCTCCTTTAAGTGTTGGTCTTATCAAGTGTTTCCACGGCTGACCAGGTATGTGGCTCTCCCCATCAGGAAACTAGAATAATCATTTTTGGGCAGTCTTTCTTCTTCATTTATGAGTCTTTTCTCACTCTTCCAAGCTTTGTCCCTTTGTTTTTTTTCCTTCTAGAACCACTGGTGGACAATTTATCTTCTCCCTCCCTCACCAAAGCTAAATAGTGCAGAGCAATAATTTGAATAACTCCTAAAACTATTCCAAATTCATCCTTTATTCTTTGAGGCACAGTCACTCTGTACAAAGTATAATGCTCAGGGGTTCAATGGTAACCTCACAGAATGGTTTAAATGTACTCGCTATATACAATATTCTCAACACAAAATACCTCCATTTGCACATAATCACTTCTCGCTTTCTTTTTGTTTTGCTTAATCTACTCTTCATTCTGGTCCAGTCATATTTAGAATCTCAGAATGGATGAAATAATTTAACATCAGTGAAAGTGCTCACTTTTAAGAGTTCAGATGTTAATAAGACAATATAGCCTTATCTCCAGTCCTACACTTTCTGTGTGTACTAAACACAAGCAAAGACAAAATCATGTCCATCCCTAATATTTGTTATGTATTCATTTATTCACACATTTCACAGGTATTTGAGAGCCTACTCTGTGATAGTTACTATGCCAGAAGTTAGGGACACAGTAATGAAAAAACAGAAATTCCTTCACTCATGGAACTTACATTTAATTTGGAAAGGCAGGAATATTTAAAAGATACATAAGCNCAGGTATTTGAGAGCCTACTCTGTGATAGTTACTATGCCAGAAGTTAGGGACACAGTAATGAAAAAACAAATTCCTTCACTCATGGAACTTACATTTAATTTGGAAAGGCAGGAATATTTAAAAGATACATAAGAAAAATATATGTGAGATTGATTTTGACTTGTGCCAAGAAAAAAAAAAAGATATGAAGGTGGGGAATTCAGAAAATATCTTGGAGGTGGGGTGACATTATAAATAAATAAGCTGGGCAGGCCTCACACCTCCTTATATAAAAGAAAGGCAACATGTAAGTGGAGATAGACAGCAAATGCATTTTCATGGATGCTTGAGTCGGGAGAGACATACCAGTGGGCAATGGAGATAAAGAGGAAAGGTATATAAATCAAATCAAGAGTCCTTCCTGGACTATAAAGAAAGCATGACGTGAACTAAACCATATCTGCATCTACTCTAAAAGAAGAATCCTTAGACCCTAAGAGCAGCGATTCCAGGTACAATTAAAGCTCAGCTGTCAATCCTTGGTGCAATGCAGAGCCACAATACACGTAACAATTCAAGAAGCCCACTGTCAACATGCAAAGATGGAAAAATGAATGCTTTCTGTCTCACCAAGATACCAGTTAGTCAGTCTCTGATAAGCATCTGGGAACTAAAACCTGTGAACATCCACTCTCTTAAGGAAAATCCTCCATTGAGGGGNGCCCACTGTCAACATGCAAAGATGGAAAAATGAATGCTTTCTGTCTCACCAAGATACCAGTTAGTCAGTCTCTGATAAGCATCTGGGAACTAAAACCTGTGAACATCCACTCTCTTAAGGAAAATCCTCCATTGAGGGGAGTGTTAATTACAAACCATGCCCTACACTGACAGAGGGACACCAAGAATATTTCAAGTTTCCTTAGAAAAGGCGATTGGCAGTTCCAGCCACCTCACTATCTTACTGTCTTTTCACATTTCAAGCTTCCAAAGTTTATTTCCCTCCAAGTCCTGGACTTTAGGTGCCTCGACTGCACTGAGTGTGAGTCTCATAAGGTTTAACCTCCATTTCAAAATTAGATACTTGCTTCATCCCCTAGTGCCTCCTGGTCTGGTCTTTGTCATGGAATCTCCCAGGAGCATAAGAAGCTGTCTGGTAAGGAGCAATTTCATCCTTGTCACCATATTTGTCTACGTTGGAGGATCACTTCCTGCAGGATACCAAACAAAAGCTGCAGGGGCTGCTTATGAAGCCTGTGCCCACAGGCTCCTAAATGAGCCTATTAATTTCAGTCATCTTCAGCCTTCCATGGAGAGGACCATGACCTTTCCTGTGAACTCCTCAAGAACTGCCTTCTTTCAGCTTTTGAGCATTTCAGGGTCCAAGTAACAATTCTGCTACACCTTTTGCAGCTGAATAAGATAATATCCTCATGTCTTATTTCTGTCTAATTTTCGTTTTCCCCCACGTTCTTTCAAGGAAGGTTTGATAGCTTAGTTCAGTTTAACCATTTGTTTTGCTCCTTTATTCTGTCAATTTTCTTTGCTTCTCTATTATGCTAACACACTTTACTGGATCTGAGCACCATTATTCCTTTGATTTCTTTCTTTTCAGTCACAGNGTCAAGGCTGTATATTGTCACCCTGCTTTTTTAACTTCTATGCAGAGTACATCATGAGAAATGCTGGACTGGAAGAAACACAAGCTGGCGTCAAGTTTGCCGGGAGAAATATCAATAACCTCAGATATGCAGATGACACCACCCTTATGGCAGAAAGTGAAGAGGAACTAAAACGCCTCTTGAGGAAAGTGAAAGAGGAGAGTGAAAAAGTTGTCTTAAAGCTCATCATTCAGAAAACGAAGATCATGTCATCTGGTCGAATCACTTCATGGGAAATAGATGGGGAAACAGTGGAAACAGTGTCAGACTTTATTTTTTTGGGTTCTAAAATCACTGCAGATGGTGAATGCAGCCATGAAATTAGAAAACGCTTACTCCTTGGAAGAAAAGTTATGACCAACCTAGATAGTATATTCAAAAGCAGAAACATTACTTCGCCGACTAAGTTCCATCTAGTCAAGACTATGGTTTTTCCTGTGGTCATGTATGGATGTGAGAGTTGGACTGTAACGAAGGCTGAGCGCACAGAAGAATTGATGCTTTTGAACTGTGGTGTTGGAGAAGACTCTTGACAGTCCCTTGGACTGCAAGGAGATCCAAGCAGTCCATTCTGAAGATCAGCCCTAGGTGTTCTTTGGAAGGAATGATGCTAAAGCTGAAACTCCAGTACTTTGGCCACCTCATGGGAAGAGTTGACTCATTGGAAAAGACTCTGATGCTGGGAGGGATTGTGGGCAGGAGGAGAAGGGGACGAGCGAGGATGAGATGGCTGGATGGCATCACGGTCTCAATGGACGTGAGTCTGAGTGAACTCCGGGTGTTGGTGATGGACAGGGAGGCCTGGCGTGCTGCGATTCATGGAGTCGCAAAGAGTCGGACACGACTGAGTGACTGAACTGAACTGAAAATTTCCCATATAGGCTATAAGCTTTATGATAATTTATTCCTTACTTCCAAAGAAATAAGTGACTCAGATTTGAAGTTAACTAAGTTAGCTGAGAATTCTTATAAATTTTAATGTTAGGTTAGACAAACCTAATTGTAAACAGTTGCTAGAATTCAGTGATTCCCTTGCATATCCATGTCACTTTTAACAAAATCTGTCGCCTGAAGCCTTTCATTAACTCAGTCACAGGATACTTGTCCTACAAGATTTTTTGCAGTTTTAAAAGTTATTTTTGTTTGACTATTCTATTTTTAATATTTTATATTCTTTTTGTTATTGGAATATAATTGCTTTACAATATTGTATTAGTTTCTGCTGTACAATGAAGTGACCAGACATTAAAAGTGAAAGTTAAGTCACTCAGTCCTGTCCAACTCTTTGTGATCCCATGGCCTCTAGCCTGCCAGGCTCCTCCATCATTGGATTTTCCAGGCAAGAACTCTGGAGTTGCCCTTTCTTTCTCCAGGGGATCTTTCTGCCCCAGGGATAGAACTTGGGTTTCCTGCATTGCAGACAGACTCTTTACTGTTTGAGCTACAATGTTGTATTACTTTCTGCTGTACTATGAGGAAAGTACATATGCATATGTATATTCCTTCCTTCTTGGATTTCCTGTATTATTTAGTATTTTGCCAGTTGTTCTTCCTAAAATAGTAGCCTCAAGTGTTGATCACTAACTGGGGTTTTGAGCATACTGGTGCTTTTAGGTTTTGGTTCCAGAGAATTAAACTGTCTTACTTTTTTCCACAGGGCTTCCCAGGTGGTGCTAGTGGTAAAGAACCTGCCTGCCAGTGCAGGAGACTAAAAGAGATGGGTTCAATCCCTGGGTCAGGAAGATCCCCTGGAGAAGGGCATGGCAACTCACTTCAGTAATCTTGCCTGGAGAATCCCATGGACCGAGTGGCCTGATGGGCTATAGTCCATAGGCTCACAACGAGAATGACACCATTGTTGCGACTTAGCAGGCACACATTTACATTTCCTGGAACAGTGTCTATGGCTAGTTTGCCGCCTGTGTTTCTCACCTGAATAGTCTACGGCTTTTCTCCGTGACTTCTAAACATGTCCTTGGTTGTGAATAGGTTTCTGAATTACACTTTAGATTTATATCTAACTTGCTATTTGATTTGCTACTTTCTATGGTCAGCCTCTCAAACTGCTCCTTTCCCTTCATTTCCTGTCAAACTCAATCCCTCTTCTTTGTTACAACACATTGACTTTTATCAGACTCAAACGTTTATCTCACAAAGCAGTCATTCAACATATGTATGTTTCAAAAACTATGTTTTAAACCTCAAAGTAAATTCTCAACTATAACTAAAAAAGATGCTCTTAATATAGTTTCATTATTAAAGGAAAGGAAAGCTTATACAAATTTAATGTACAACAGTGACTAATGATGTTTGAATAAGAAAAAAATAAGCATTGTATCATATATTTACCTTAAATACTATTTTGTTTTTCTCTAAAATAGTACTTTCAATATACTTCCAGAATATTGTGTCCTAAATTAATGTCTCGAATATAAACTGCCAAATATGGCAGTTATTTTTGTTTGGTTTTATATTTTTAAATTTATTTTCCATATTTTCTTAGATTTCTCTCTGTGTATTTTTTAAATATAGCACTAACAAACCACTAAGTATATGTTTACATGGGACTGATCGGTTACTAATTTTTTAATTGATTATAATACTTATTTGGGAGTTAAAATAGGTACTCACATTGGTTTTATGTATAATTTAATGCTTCAAAAATACTTTAGTTCACAAATATTGTGATGGTTACAGTAAAGATGATCACATTTTAAAATTAGACACTCCCATGTGCATAGAGTTTAAATACCATTTATTTTGTGCATTAGTTTTCATTGCTACATTTTTTAATGTTTTTTTAAATCTGAGTAACTGCATTCAACTTTACCATAAACACAGAAAAATATAACATTTGTATCGTCTGATTTCTTCTTCTAAGTCATATAGTTCACACAAATTTCAGTTTGGGGGCTTTATAACAGAAGATACTATTTGTGAGATTATCAAATGATTGGTATACAAAAGCCAGTAATAATTTCTAAGCTATAAATAAGTAAAGGAAAATAAACCTATATAAATTTACTGTTTACAGTATTCTAAATCATCTGATGATGTAATCACTAATCTAGAGCCAGACAACTTGGAATTTGAAGTCAAGTGGGCCTTAGAAAGCATCACTACGAACAAAGCTAGTGGAGGTGATGGAAT
>SJYV01007327.1:0-14334 GCA_006410875.1 Neotragus pygmaeus
CTCACATTCACACATGACTACTGGAAAAACCATAGCCTTGACTAGACAGACCGTTGTTGGCAAAGTAATGTCTCTGATTTTTAATATGCTATCTAGGTTGTCATAACTTTCCTTCCAAAGAGTAAGCATCTTTTAATTTCATGGCTGCAATCACCATGAGGCCCCCAAAATAAAGTCAGCCACTGTTTCCACTGTTCCCCATCTATTTCCCATGAAGTGATGGGACCAGATGCCATGATCTTAGACCATTCAGGTATGATTACGATTATACAGTGGAAGTGACAAATAGATTCAAGGGATTAGATCTGATAGAGTGTCTGAAGCACTATGGACAAATATTTGTGACATTGTACAGGAGGCAGTGATCAAGACAATCCCCCAAAAAAAGAAATGCAAAAAGGCAAAATGGTTGTCTGAGGAGGCCTTACATATAGCCGAGAAGAGAAGAGAAGAAGAGAAGATAAAGCAAAGGAGAAAAGGAAAGATAAATCTATCTGAATGCAAAGTTCTAAAGAATAGCAAGGAGAGATGAGAAGGTCTTCCTCAGCAATCAATGCAAATAGAGGAAANCTTACATATAGCCGAGAAGAGAAGAGAAGAAGAGAAGATAAAGCAAAGGAGAAAAGGAAAGATAAATCTATCTGAATGCAAAGTTCTAAAGAATAGCAAGGAGAGATGAGAAGGTCTTCCTCAGCAATCAATGCAAATAGAGGAAAACTATAGAATGGGACAGACTAGAGATCTCTTCAAGAAAATTAATTAGAGATACCAAGGGATCATCATGCAAAGATGGGCACAATAAAGGACAGAAATGATATGGACCTAACAGAAGCAGAAGATATGAAAAAGAGGTGGCAAGAATACACAGAAGAGCTTTACAAGGAAGATCTTCATGACCCAGATAAAACCATGATGGTGTGATCACTCACCTAAAGCCAGACATCCTGGAATGCGAAGTCAAGTGGCCCTTAGAAAGCATCAGTATGAACAAAGCTGGTGAACAACAGACTGGTTCCAAACAGAAAAAGGAGTACATCAAGGCTGTATATAGTCACCCTGCTTATTTAACATATATGCAGAGTACATCATGAGAAATGCTGGTCTGGAAGAAGCACAAGCTGGAATCAAGATTGTTGGGAGAANGCTATGATGGATGTGGATGTCCTGTCACCTGCCTTCATCAGCAGTCGCTCTGGGACTGCCAGCTGGAGGTGTTGGGGTGACAGCTGATGGGAGCTGGGCAGGGAGGGGCTGGTGACGGCTCCAGTTTGATGAGGAGGACGTGGAGCTAATGTCGTCTGCCTCCAGCCCTGCCCCTCAGTCATCTCTCAGCCTCCCACACCATTGCACACCCACGAGCGAAGTCACAAAATGCACCTGCCACAGCAGCATTGAACCCCTAGAGTCCCCAACTGACACCCAGGGCTTTGCATCCACAGGGGAATGCCTCCAGCGTGGCCGGAGGGGGTCTCCAATGCTGCTCCTACCTCAAGAACTATTTACCTATCTTTTGGGAATAGAGACAAGAAAAGATTATTTACCTGTGATTCTTTTTTCTTTTTTATAAATTGGAGGATAATTGCTTTGAGGAGGGCATAGCAACCCACTCCAGTATTCTTGCCTGGAGAATCCCATGGACAGAGGAGTCTGGTTGGCTACAGTCCATGGGGTTGCAAAGAGTCGGACACGACTGAGGGACTTAGCATGCATGCATGCATAATTGCTTTACAATGTTGTAATGGTCTCTGCCGCACATCAGCACAAATCAGTCATAACTTATATCCTCTCCCTCTTGGGCCCCTCACCACTGTTTACACTATCCAGGACACGGCAGCAACGTAGACGTCCATCGAGAGGGCAATGGATACCTGCGACTCTTCTTAACAGCAACTCAACAAATGCTATTAGCTGTCGTCTCACTGTATGGTTGGGATTTTCTTAGACATCTATTGAAAATGCCACATAAAGATAACAAAGACTGAAAAAAAGTCAGGGGCAGGGGGTGGGGTTGGTTACTCATAATCCCAACCTACCTCTACAAACGCTTTCATCTGCAGACCACTTCCAGGACCTGCCCACACTCACGCCCACCAGGTCTTACCCTGTGGTTCCCGTAGGGTTCACATGCAGAGATGGTCTTTAAAGAGGTCTTTTGTTTATGCAAACAAAACGGATGCTTAACAGAAAATGGTCTCTTTACAGAAAGGATCATTTTAATACAGATCATTTTCCTTTAATCGTAAAAATTCTACCTTTCTTTTCTGATCTAACCTCAGCCTCTTTGTTTAGGGAAGCCCGCGGAGCTGAGCGAAAACAGATACAGTGATGCTGGTCCCTGCAGACCCTGGAGTCTGTCCCTTGTCAGTTACTGTTTAAGTAAACATGGGTATCAGCCTAACCTTGTTATGCCTCAGAATCTCCAGGAGTAAAAGGCCGAGGATGAGACCTACCCCGCGCCCCCCACGCCTCACCGGATGTTTCCTTCACTCGGGAAACCTACACAGAGCCCTACCCCNAATCACTGCAGATGGTGACTGCAGCCATGAAATTAAAAGATGCTTACTCTTTGGAAGGAAAGTTATGACAACCTAGACAGCATATTAAAAAGCAGAGACATTGCTTTGCCAACAAAGCAATCTAGTCAAGGCTATGGTTTTTCCAGTGGTCATGTTTGAATGTGAGTTGGAACTGTGAGAGCTGAAACTCTGATACTTTGGCCACCTGATGTGAAGAACTGACTAATTTGACAAGACCCTGATGCTGGGAAGGCAGGAGGAGAAGGGGACAACAGAGGATGAGATGACTGGATGGCATCACCAACTCGATGGACATGAGTTTGAGCAAGCTCTGGGAGTTGGTGATGGACAGGGAGGCCTGGCATACTGCAGTCCATGGGGTGGCAAAGAGTCAGACACGACTGTGCAACTGAACTGAACTGAACTGTCCAGGGGCTGTGGGAGGGAGAAATGCGGAATTGTTTGATGGGGACAGAGTTCCAGTTTTGCAAGATGAGAAAGATTCTGGTGATGGATGTGGTGATGGTTAGGATGCATAACTGTGTGAATGTGCTTAATGTTACAGAATGGCACACTTAAAAATGGCTGAGGCAGTAAATTTTATGTTTCTCTGTGTTTCCAATAAAAAATGGAAAAAGAACCTTTCTAAATTTTTTTTCTTATGGGGGTTATTTAGCTTTAATTTCTCAGGATGGAAAATACAAAGCATTTACCAAAAATGGAGAGGATGATGCAGTAAGCTCATGTGTCCATCACCTTGCTCACGATCAGAGACATTTCACCCCTTGTCCCCACTTGCTTTTCTTCTCTATTTACCTTGAAGCAAATCCCATACATCATATTGTTTCATCTGGAAATACTTCAGAATGCAGCTTTGGAAAATAAAGCCCTTTCCAAGTGGATGGACCTAGAGACTGCCATACAGAATGTAGTAAGTCAGAAAGAGAAGAATAAGTATTCTATGTTAATGCATATATGTAGAATCTGGGGGCTTCCCAGGTGGCTCAGTGGTAAAGAGTTTGCTTGCCAAGGCAGGAGACTCAGGAGACTCAGGCTCAATCCCTGGGTCGGGAAGATCCCCTGGGGTAGGACATGGCAACCCACTCCAGTATTCTTGCCTGGAGAATCCCATGGATGGAGGAGCCTGGTGGGTTACAGTCCATGGGGTTGCAGAGAATCGGACATGACTGAGCAGCTGAGCACACACATAAAATCTAGAAAGATGGTATAGGTAATCTTATTTGCAAGACAGAAATAGAGACATAGAAAGAAAAAGGTAGTGCTAAGTCGCGTCCAACTCTTGTGATCCCATGAACTGTAGCCTGCNTGCAGAGAATCGGACATGACTGAGCAGCTGAGCACACACATAAAATCTAGAAAGATGGTATAGGTAATCTTATTTGCAAGACAGAAATAGAGACATAGAAAGAAAAAGGTAGTGCTAAGTCGCGTCCAACTCTTGTGATCCCATGAACTGTAGCCTGCCAGGTTCCTCTGTCCGTGGGATTCTTCAGGCAAGAATACTGGAGTGGAAACAGATTACTAATGATACTAATGAGAACCTACCGTATAGCTCAGGGAACTCCACTCAGGGCTCCGTGGTGACCAATGGGAAGGAAACCCAAAAAAGAGGGGAGATATACATGTATTTATGTATATATATATAGATAGATATGTATAGCTGGTTCAATTTGCTGTACAGTAGAAAATAACACAACATGTAAAGCAGCTATACTCCAATAAAAATTAATTTAAGAAGAAAAAATTGTAACCTATCACTCTAACACCTAAAAACCCCAAATCAATCACATTTCTAAGTGTAAATATATTTCATACCTAATTATACACATAAAACACACGGTGTCATTACACTTCCAATGGTCTTAATTTATATTAAACTTATAAACACCTATCTATTTAATATAATATTTAGGGTATTCTTAGATATTTAATGTATACTTATATTTATGTATTTAATATGTGAAAATGTCTACAACATGCACTCATATGTAATTATTTTCATTTGAATCAGCATCTAAATAAGCACCACACACTGAAATTGACAAGTGTTTTAAATCTGTTCTTAAATAGGCTCTCTGAGTCTTGTTTTCCTTGCGATATATTTGTTATGAAGAGTTCCCCTTGATCTGAATCTTGCCGACTACGTCTCCGTGGCAGTTTCTAACCTGTTTCTCTGCTCTCTGTATTTTCTGTAAATTGGTATTTGGGTCTGAGGCTCTTCCAGATTTGAGTTCGCTGTTTTTAGCAAAGATGACTTCACAGTGGTGGCGTGTTTCTCTGCCGGGCACGATACCCTCTGGTTTCTGGTTTGGGGAGGTTTGCAGCCGGTTGCCCATCATGGCCCAGTCCTATTAAATCATGGGGGGCCGTCCAGTGAAGCTAGCCCAGCACTCTCCTGGCTTCACCAATTAGCTGGCATGTTCCTCCTCTATGTTTGGGCACCAGGTGATACAGTTTGCTAGGACAGGTAGAACAGATGGTCCAACCTTTCCTTTTATTTATCATCTTTTACCACCTCCTCTCCTGCCCTCTTATTTTTAACTAAGGAGGAATCTGGGGCTCAGAGGCAACGTGTGACCCAAATTCTAGGTTGCAAGGCAAAGGGCCCTTTCTGGGCAAGGGCTACATCCTCACTGCGGTCACCCTTCTGCAACCCAGGAGGCGCAAGGGCAGACGGAGTGTTGGATTGACCTTGGGCCACAGCCTTGGCCCTGTCCCCTGCATCTCGCAGACCACCCCAGCTCACTGGCTGAGTGCGGGGCATCACTCTCTTTCGTTCAGTGCGAGGGGTGTTTGGGGCAGACCCAGGCAAGCAGTGCACCCACCTCTCTCCTTACCGCCTCGATGTCCAGGCTGACTGTAGTCGCTTGCTCTCAACCTTTGGTTCTGAAGAATGAGACCTTCTTTGGCCTCTTCTCCAGAGCAGCCTGACCTCCCCTGTGAACAGCCCCTTATGGATGTCACAGAGACTTCTTGGTTCTCACTGTGGAAGCTGAGCTCTAATCCTTTGCTGACACGCTTCAGAACCAAGCCTCGCACCAGGTACTAGCAGCTAATGAAGGCATCGACTGATAATTTCTCTCTTGTACTTAAAATTTTCTGTTTAAAGATAGTCTAACAGTTTCATTGACAGGCAATAAACCATCCATTTGAAGCGCACACCTTAGCAATGAACTGATAATTTATGGAGCACCTAGTATGTATCAGGTACTTGCCTTACAGCCTGTGGGAGCAGAGAGCTTCGATGTCAGACAACCTAGGTCGGAATCTCGGTTGGAATTCGTTTCCAGCCATGTGACCTTGGGCCACTTGTGTTCTTAGGTGAGGCTGGGTTCTCACCTGTGACACCTCCTGGGGGTACATTGGATATTATTCTCAGATTTTCATTCCTTCCTGTAACAGGATGATATATCCATGCTCTTTGCCACATGAGTTTGTGGTACACCTCCCACTGCGGTCGGCAAAGGATAATTCCCAGCCCACTGAAGTGTGGGCTCGGCCATGCGACTTGCCTTGGCCAATCAGACATTAGTGGATATGACCAAAGCACCAGCCTGATAAATGGTTGAGTCTGGGGCTTGGCTGCCTGATCTGCCACCATGTGCTACAAGGCAAAATGTCTCACATAGCTGATGGCTCTAGAAGGAGACACTCATGGAGCTGACTTGAATCTGACCTGTGGACTGGAGCTAAATCAAGCTGACCCACAGAATGAAGCAGTGTCACCTGGCTGACCTGCAGGCCTATGAGAGAAGAAGAGAAATTGTGGCAAGCCTCTGGATTGGTGGGGCAGTTTGTTACACAGCAAGATTGAAGCAGAAAGCTGACTAATCTGCACGTATGTTCATAGGATACACTACACAGGATGCAGTGTGGATTAAATGGGATAATATATTTAAATAACTTGATATAGTAAAATATTTATCATCTGGCATGTAGTAACTCCATGAAATATTAGATATTATTATTAATGAAAATTTTTCTTAGGTAAAAATAAGTGCGTTTCTCAGTGTATGACATGATATGCTAGTACATTTTTTTTTTTTAACCCTCTGGGTTATTTTTTCTTTTCTAAACCTTGAAACATAGAGTAACTGTGTTGGTTGTGGAAGCACAGACCCGCAGTTCACAGCTTGTGGTATAGATCACAGAATCAAAAAGTCAGCACTGAAATCCTAAAGTCCCTCTAGTTGACACCCACCCTCACCCAGTGCGGGGACCCTGGCATCCTGTCCCTCTCTGGGGGTTGCTAAGCCTCTGCTCGAATACTTCTAGTGATGGAGAGCTCCCTGCTTTGCATAACAGCCAGTTTAATTTCTTAATTAAAAAAGAATTTTGGCCACACTTGATGGCATGTGGGACCCTAGTTCCCTGATCAGGGATCAAACCTGTGCCCCTTGCAGTGAAAGCGTGGAGTCTTCACCACTGGACCGCCAGGGATGTCCCCAACCTGTTTAATTTCCGAATCTTCCTTATAGTGGAGAGGATTTTCTCTTTGCCCTGCTGCGGGATGACTCTTGGGCGGGGCTGAAGATTATCAATAGGTTACTAATAGCAAGAGTTCAGGCACGAGGGTCAGAGCTGGGTTAGAATTCTAAGCCCCACACTTTGTACTGTGCGTCCCTGGGCAAGTGTGCTCACCTCTCTGAGCCTCAGTGGCCCTCTCTGTTAAATCGGGTAAAGAGATGGTAAAAAAAATTCACCTCCCAGAGTGTTTTCACATCAAATGAGAGACACCCAGCAGGTCAGCAGAGAACAGAGGTTTGTATTTAAACCAAAGTTCTTGGGATACAAAGGTTCGCTCTTGCTATGGGGTTGTTCCCTCACCTCTCCCTTCCACTTCGTGTTTCCTTTCTCTAATTTTTAACATCTCCCACAATGGCCCAGGTTGTTCTGGATGAGACAGGGAGAAGCTGTCAGTTTGCTGAGGTGCCCCCAGGGCCATGTTAGAGCCTCATGAGTGAGTGGAGGTTGCTCAGTCGTGTTTGACTCTTTGTGACCCCATAGACTGTAGCCTGCCAGGCTTGTCTGTCTATGGAATTTTCCAGGCAAAAATACTAGAGTGGGTAGCTGTTCCCTTCTCCGGGGGATCTTCCCAACCCAAGGACTGAACCCAGGTCTCCCGCGTTTCAGATGGATTCTTTACTGACTGAGCCACCGGGTTGCCACCAGGGAAACCCAAGAATACTGGAGTCGGTGGCCTATCCCTTCTCCAGGGATCGTCCCAACCCGGGAATCAAACCGGGGTCTCCTGCACTGCAGGCAGACTCTACCAGCTGAGCCACCAGGGAAGCCCCGTTGAGCCTCATGGTTGTGTGTTAAATTCCCGGGATGTGCCAGGTAGGGCTCTGAATGTTGCAGCAAACCCTTCGCCCTCATGGAGCCCCACTGGGTAGGTGGCAGGGAGACGCACGTGAGCCAACCAGCATGGCATTGAAGGTAAGTGCCATGGAGAGAACGAGGCAGGAAGGGGCAGGGGTGGGAAAGCCTCAGGGGGTTCAGCCTTAGGTGACGCGAGGAGCAACGCGGTCTCTGGAACAAGGAAGGGGAGTGTCCTCGGGTACTTTCCCAGCTCCGTGCGGCTCTGTGCTGAGCATCGGCTGCCCCTTACAGGTGTCAGAGCGAAGGGGCACATGTCCAGAGAGGGGTGACCTGGCTGGTGAAGGGACAAAGAACTATGTCGCNGTCACAGAGACTTCTTGGTTCTCACTGTGGAAGCTGAGCTCTAATCCTTTGCTGACACGCTTCAGAACCAAGCCTCGCACCAGGTACTAGCAGCTAATGAAGGCATCGACTGATAATTTCTCTCTTGTACTTAAAATTTTCTGTTTAAAGATAGTCTAACAGTTTCATTGACAGGCAATAAACCATCCATTTGAAGCGCACACCTTAGCAATGAACTGATAATTTATGGAGCACCTAGTATGTATCAGGTACTTGCCTTACAGCCTGTGGGAGCAGAGAGCTTCGATGTCAGACAACCTAGGTCGGAATCTCGGTTGGAATTCGTTTCCAGCCATGTGACCTTGGGCCACTTGTGTTCTTAGGTGAGGCTGGGTTCTCACCTGTGACACCTCCTGGGGGTACATTGGATATTATTCTCAGATTTTCATTCCTTCCTGTAACAGGATGATATATCCATGCTCTTTGCCACATGAGTTTGTGGTACACCTCCCACTGCGGTCGGCAAAGGATAATTCCCAGCCCACTGAAGTGTGGGCTCGGCCATGCGACTTGCCTTGGCCAATCAGACATTAGTGGATATGACCAAAGCACCAGCCTGATAAATGGTTGAGTCTGGGGCTTGGCTGCCTGATCTTCCACCATGTGCTACAAGGCAAAACGTCTCACATAGCTGATGGCTCTAGAAGGAGACACTCATGGAGCTGACTTGAATCTGACCTGTGGACTGGAGCTAAATCAAGCTGACCCACAGAATGAAGCAGTGTCACCTGGCTGACCTGCAGGCCTATGAGAGAAGAAGAGAAATTGTGGCAAGCCTCTGGATTGGTGGGGCAGTTTGTTACACAGCAAGATTGAAGCAGAAAGCTGACTAATCTGCACGTATGTTCATAGGATACACTACACAGGATGCAGTGTGGATTAAATGGGATAATATATTTAAATAACTTGATATAGTAAAATATTTATCATCTGGCATGTAGTAACTCCATGAAATATTAGATATTATTATTAATGAAAATTTTTCTTATGTAAAAATAAGTGCGTTTCTCAGTGTATGACATGATATGCTAGTAATTTTTTTTTTTTAACCCTCTGGGTTATTTTTTCTTTTCTAAACCTTGAAACATAGAGTAACTGTGTTGGTTGTGGAAGCACAGACCCGCAGTTCACAGCTTGTGGTATAGATCACAGAATCAAAAAGTCAGCACTGAAATCCTAAAGTCCCTCTAGGTGTCACCCAGTGCGGGGACCCTGGCATCCTGTCCCTCTCTGGGGGTTGCTAAGCCTCTGCTCGAATACTTCTAGTGATGGAGAGCTCCCTGCTTTGCATAACAGCCAGTTTAATTTCTTAATTAAAAAAGAATTTTGGCCACACTTGATGGCATGTGGGACCCTAGTTCCCTGATCAGGGATCAAACCTGTGCCCCTTGCAGTGAAAGCGTGGAGTCTTCACCACTGGACCGCCAGGGATGTCCCCAACCTGTTTAATTTCCGAATCTTCCTTATAGTGGAGAGGATTTTCTCTTTGCCCTGCTGCGGGATGACTCTTGGGCGGGGCTGAAGATTATCAATAGGTTACTAATAGCAAGAGTTCAGGCACGAGGGTCAGAGCTGGGTTAGAATTCTAAGCCCCACACTTTGTACTGTGCGTCCCTGGGCAAGTGTGCTCACCTCTCTGAGCCTCAGTGGCCCTCTCTGTTAAATCGGGTAAAGAGATGGTAAAAAAAATTCACCTCCCAGAGTGTTTTCACATCAAATGAGAGACACCCAGCAGGTCAGCAGAGAACAGAGGTTTGTATTTAAACCAAAGTTCTTGGGATACAAAGGTTCGCTCTTGCTATGGGGTTGTTCCCTCACCTCTCCCTTCCACTTCGTGTTTCCTTTCTCTAATTTTTAACATCTCCCACAATGGCCCAGGTTGTTCTGGATGAGACAGGGAGAAGCTGTCAGTTTGCTGAGGTGCCCCCAGGGCCATGTTAGAGCCTCATGAGTGAGTGGAGGTTGCTCAGTCGTGTTTGACTCTTTGTGACCCCATAGACTGTAGCCTGCCAGGCTTGTCTGTCTATGGAATTTTCCAGGCAAAAATACTAGAGTGGGTAGCTGTTCCCTTCTCCGGGGGATCTTCCCAACCCAAGGACTGAACCCAGGTCTCCCGCGTTTCAGATGGATTCTTTACTGACTGAGCCACCGGGTTGCCACCAGGGAAACCCAAGAATACTGGAGTCGGTGGCCTATCCCTTCTCCAGGGATCGTCCCAACCCGGGAATCAAACCGGGGTCTCCTGCACTGCAGGCAGACTCTACCAGCTGAGCCACCAGGGAAGCCCCGTTGAGCCTCATGGTTGTGTGTTAAATTCCCGGGATGTGCCAGGTAGGGCTCTGAATGTTGCAGCAAACCCTTCGCCCTCATGGAGCCCCACTGGGTAGGTGGCAGGGAGACGCACGTGAGCCAACCAGCATGGCATTGAAGGTAAGTGCCATGGAGAGAACGAGGCAGGAAGGGGCAGGGGTGGGAAAGCCTCAGGGGGTTCAGCCTTAGGTGACGCGAGGAGCAACGCGGTCTCTGGAACAAGGAAGGGGAGTGTCCTCGGGTACTTTCCCAGCTCCGTGCGGCTCTGTGCTGAGCATCGGCTGCCCCTTACAGGTGTCAGAGCGAAGGGGCACATGTCCAGAGAGGGGTGACCTGGCTGGTGAAGGGACAAAGAACTATGTCGCCTTGGTGATCTTAGGAACGGCCGCCGCCTCCTGAGGCGGGTGCTGGGCGCTACGTGCATTTTCTAATTGATTCTCACAGTCAGGTCCACAGAATGTCTTCTCCTCACCCACAAAGGTGCTGATAGAGGCTCAGTGCGGCATGAACTGCTGGGTCCACAGCAAGGAGGAGGAGAGCCACGATCGCAGCCCAGGCCTCCTGGGCTTGGAGCTGGAGCTCGCCATCTGTGTGTGGAGCAGAGGCGGCTCCCAGCCATTTTGTGCTGTCAGTGGCCCGCGGTGGTCAGTTTCAGGCTATTTGAATGTGGCGGGCACAGATGTGACAGGTCTCGGCATTGGACGGGGCCAAGGGGGGTCCACGGGCTTCAGGTCCCTGCAGTTACAAAGAGGAAGGGTCCCCGGGAGGCTTGTGGACCCCTGGGAATCCAAGCCTGGACCTGTCTTTCCTTTACAGATGTTAACCGAGGTCCGGCCTGTTCTAGACTCCAGGGCCGGGTAGGGCGGGGGCTCGGCGTTCATGGTGGCTCAGTCTGGGAACACTGGGCTCAGCAGCGGTCGTCAGCCACGGTCCATTGCAGTGGGCTGTCTCCAAGGTCTGGAAAGGACAGGGGGCATCGGGAGGCGGGGCCTTGTCGCAGTGAAGGGCGTGGCACCGGATCCGCACGCGCGCGCACACACACCGTGCCATTCACAAGCCCGTGTGATCCTGGGTGTGACGTCCTTCCGCTCTGGACCTCGGTTTCTCCATTAGTCAAATGCAGAGCGGGGAGCCAGGGGTTCTGAGGTCCTAGCGGCTAGGACCGGCCTCCATTGAAGCTGCGGCGTGTGGAAGCCCAGCCCTACGTGGGGACGTGGGGACACGGAGCTCCTGCCTGCACGTGTTTCCCCGCCTCTCCTCCCCAGGCAGTGCTATTTAAAGTGACGGTGGTTTGGCTCGCTAGTTTTTTTAAAAACCATTCCCGTACTCGAGCCGAGTTCCACAAGGCCAGCTGTCACCACTAAAAATGTCTGTCGTGTGACAGCCACCAGTGAGGAGATGGGAGGAGGGAGGGGGCCCCGGATGGGACCACAGCGTGGCTGGATTAAAAAAAAACCCCACCAAAAATCAGCGCTGCGAAGAAGAGACAAAAGCTGGGAGGGGGCTGCTCTTTCCTCTCTGTCTAGTTTCCTTTGCCAGATCCTCGCAGCCCTGCTGGAGCGCGGATGGCGGCAGGCACCACGTCCCCATGGGGACAGGTGGGGAGGAGGTCCAGGGTCCTGGCAGGGGGCTGTCAGCCCCAGCCCCTCCCCACGCCGGGCTTGGTGGGCACCGCGCCCCTGCGGGTCCTCCCAGCCATCCTCCATCTGTGCCTCCCCACACCCTCATCCCACTCCCACGGGAAACGGAAGAAGCCACTCTTCCAAGGCTGCGGTCCATGGGAGAGGATGCAGGGCTTCCCATGGGAGGGAAGGAGACGTTTGACGAGCCCCTCCTGGGTCAAACGCTTCCGTGAGTCATTTTTCAAGTGACTCGGTGTTCACAATAAACTTGAAGAGGAGCCTCTGTCCCCCGCATTTTCCTGATAGGGAAACTGAGGATCCCTGGGCGGGGCACCTGCCTAAGGCAGAGCGGTAGGGGATGGGAGCATAGGTCAGCTGGGTGGGAGGCCTGGCTTAGGACACTCTTATAATGTGTGAGCAAGCAAGTCTCTGGCCTCAACTTCCCCAGCTGTGAAATGGGGCAATAATACAACTGTTTCCCAAAGATGTGGGGGTGAAATAAAACCAGGCCTATCCCACAGTGGGGAAGGTGACTGAGGCATAGAATGTACTGGATGGAAGGTTGATGAGCCGGGACAGGATCCAGATTCCAGAAGTCAGGGTCCTTCCACTGTACATTGTAGCCTCTCAAGGCAGCCAGGAGTAGGGCCTGGAGGAGTCCGGGGGTGGAGGTGGAGTAAGAGGCGGTCACTCCCTGCTCTCCTAGTCCCAACACCTAGGTGTGGCCCCTTTGGTCCCTTGGTGGGGGGGCTGTGGGCTTCCTGATCACAAATCTGAAGCTGTAGCTTCTCTGATGGGGGCTCCTGTCTAGATGTCCTACAGCAGGGAGGAGAGCAGGTAAGCAGAGGCCCACACCAACAGATGGTTTTTGAAAAAAAAAAAAAAAAAAGGAAAAGATACAATTATTGCAGAAAAACTCCAAAGATTTTTGTGTCTCAGGAACTGCTTCCTCCCAATCTTCTCAGGGCTCTCTTCTTTCTGCTCAAAGACAGAGACTCAAGTAAGTCATTCACACTTTAGTATAATTATCGTCACCACATATGGCGTAACTCCTCTACGCCAGTAGCTCTTCTAGGTGCTTTCCTCTTAAAAGGTTTTGCTTGTCCCTCTGGAAGGTATGTGTCCATCTATTAAAAGTTCTTTTAGACATTCATGTCTTTATTCATTCAGCAAACATTTATTGAGCACCGATGGTGTGCCTGGTTCAATCCTGGGTGTGACATCAACCAGCCCTGGAGAGTGTGTGGAGATGCACACAGCTGGGCAGGTGAGCCGCTCTGGGATGATTTTCACTCTTTCCCTCTGGGATCTATGACACGTTTCTGACACTGGGGCAAGATATGGTCCCCTGCTCACAGGGTGACATTGCAATGGGAGGGATATACAATAATCAGCCAACACACATNGGGCAGGTGAGCCGCTCTGGGATGATTTTCACTCTTTCCCTCTGGGATCTATGACACGTTTCTGACACTGGGGCAAGATATGGTCCCCTGCTCACAGGGTGACATTGCAATGGGAGGGATATACAATAATCAGCCAATACACATTTAAAATGATGGTAGTCATGACAGGATTATGAATAAAAATAAAGCAGATGAGGGGTTGAGAGTGGTGGAAAGGAGATAGCTTACTAAGGTTGGTCATGGAGAACCTCTTTAAAGAAGGAATTTAAAATTTAAATTTTATTTATATATTTTATTTATTTTTGGTTGCACTGCATGGCTTGTGGGATCTTAGTTTCCTGACCAGGGATTGAACCCAGGCCCTTGGCAGTGAAACCAACTGGACTGCCAGGGAATTCCCTAAAATTTATTTATTAAATTTTTTTTTCAAGTTTTGAGGTCACTTTTATTCTAGGTAATAATTCACACTTTTAAAAAATGGACTGAAAGTGCCTTTAAATGCTATACTGCTTTACAGTTCTCAAGTTTCACATACATGATTTCATACAATCCCATAATAACCCCTTTCTCCCTTATCTTATATTTCCGCCTCCTTCCCCTCTCCACTCCGATAACCACTATTTCATTCTCTATATCTGTGAGTTTACTTCTTTTTTGTTTTGTTCACTAGTTTGTTATATTTTTTAGACTCTATATCTTACACTGTTTGTCTTTCTCTTTCTGACATTTCACCTA
>SJYV01007328.1:0-14987 GCA_006410875.1 Neotragus pygmaeus
GATCATACAGAATACAAAAGAATTCCAGAAAAATATCTCTATCCTTGGTTCATAGATTACACTAAAGCCTTTGATTGTGTGGATCATAGTGAACTGTGAAAATTCTTAACAAGATGGGTATACTAGACCACCTTACCTGTCTCCTTAGGAACTTAAATGTAGGTCAAGAAGCAAGAACTAGAACTGGACAGGGAACAATGGACTGATTCAAAAAAAGGAGTACTGACAACACTGTATATTGTCAAACTGTTTATTTAACTTATGTACAGAGTATGTCATGCAAAATGCCAGGCTGGATGATTTACAAGCTGGAAATCAAGATTGCTGGGAGAAATAACAACAGCCTCAGATATGCAGTTCAGCTCATCACTCAGTCCTGTCCAACTCTTTGCAACCGCATGGACTTCAGGCCGCCAGGCCTTCCTGTCTATCACCAAGGCCCAGAGTTTATTCACACTTACGTCCATTGAGTTGGTGATGCCATCCAACCATCTCATTCTGTGTTGTCCCCTCCTGCTCCCGCCTTCAATCTTCCCAGCATCAGAGTCTTTTCCAGTGAGTCCATTCTTCTCATCAGGTGGTCAAAGTATTGGAGTTTCAACTTCAACATCAGTCCTTCCAGTGAATATTCAGGACTGATTTCCTTTATGAGGGACTGGTTGGATCTTCTTGCAGTCCAAGGGACTCTGAAAAGTCTTATCCAATACCACCATTCAAAAGCATCAATTCTTTGGAGCTCAGCTTTCTTTATGGTCCAACTCTCTCATCCATACATGACTACCGGAAAAACATAGCCTTGACTAGACAGACCTTTGATGGCAAAGTAGTGTCTCTGGTTTTTAATATGGGATTCCCTGGTGGCTCAGATGGTAAAGCGTCTGCCTGCAATGCAGGAGACCTGGATTTAATCCCCAGGTCGGGAAGTACCCTGGAGAAGGAAATGGCAACCCACTCCAGTACTCCTGCCTAAAAAATTCCATGGATGAAGTAGTATGGTGGGCTACAGAACATGCTGTTGAATATGCTGTCTTCAACAGCTACTTCGAATATGCTGTCTAGGTTGGTCATAACTTTCCTTCCAAGGAGTAAGCGTCTTTTAATTTTGTGGCTGCAGTCACAATCTTCAGTGACTTTGGAGCCCCCCAAAATAAAGTCTGTCACTGTTTCCACTGTTTCACCATCTATTTGCCATGAAGTGATGGGACCAGATGCCACGATCTTAGTTTTCTGAATGTTGAGCTTTAAGCCAACTTTTTCACTCTCTTCTTTCACTTTCATCAAGAGGCTCTTTAGTTCTTTTTTTTCTTCCATAAAGGTGGTATCATCTGCATATCTGAGGTTATTGATATTTCTTCTGGCAATTCATTCCAGCTTCTGCTTCATCCATCCCAGCATTTCTCATGATGTACTCTANGACGTGGCTTCAATCCCTGGTTGGGGAACTGAGATCCTGTGGGTCGCATAGGACAGCCAAATGCATAAATAGATTTTAAAAAAAAAGGTTTTTTAAGAGGAAACAGAAGATAAGAGAACTTTTCAGGAATGTACAATTTGCCACAAACCACACCACTCCCAATCACATGATACCTTCTTCTCACATGCACATCACCTACCTGGTTCCTTAGGGATTTACGTCAGTGTTTCCTAAATTTGCTCAGTAAACACTTCAGGGAGGAAGCAAGGAGCAGGCATGAAGGAAGAGAGGGAAGCCTTTCCCCCTTTATTTCCCATCTTTCTTCTTTATAGTCTACGAGCTGAATTTCCAGTAAAGACATTCTTCACATTACATGTGAGAGTAGGTGACAGACAGAGATCCCTGAACTGTGATAGCCAGGAACTGACTTCTCCGTTCCGGGTAACTCAGACACAGGTCCTGAGACAACAGCTGAGTTCAAGTGGTTACTCTGGGAGGTGAATGGGACACCAGGAGTGAGCGGGGAGGTGTAACCGGGAAGAAAGGGGCCAATAAAGGGTTTGTCTTCGAGTCAGCTACCACTGAGGCTGGGACCCAGCTTGGATTAACTGGAGCTTAATCCCATGGGAAAAGTGGGAAACTTTGCATAACACACGCCAAAGCTAGCAGCACGGTAGCTGGCAGAAAAGTCAGTGGTTGAGGTGGTTCCCAAGTGGCACCTTCAGCCCAGAGGCAGGTGTGCAAGGCAGCCTTCAGCCTCGTGGGAGAAATCCCTTACAAGAAGACATGACGGCGCTGACATCTGCAGACCCCCAGGGCACAAGAAGCCATAAGGTAGAAGGTCTGTGGGTGACAACCACTACCATCTGCCACAATCTCGAGTGCAGCTTGGGCAAAGCCTAGTTGAGCTTGGAGTCATCTTTCTCTGGGTAGTAAAGGACCAACAAGGCAATGCATTTGTTGGTTAGAAAAGGGTGTAGCTCTTGCAGAGAGACTGATGGAGAACAAAGGGCTGTGGATACAGAGCACAGCATGTGACATCACTCTGACAACCAGAAGAGGAATTCAGAGACCACTGGAGGCTCTTGAATGTGACAACTGACTCACGAACTTCTTTTCGCATCTTAAGGAAATGTACCCAGGGCAACCCTGGCCCATCTTTGGCTCTGATGACTATACCCCAACCTCTTATTAATCACACCTCAGGGTTGCTATCAGAGGGAACACCTTAGGAATATTTAAAGATGAAGCAACACAAAATGTCTGAGGCCCAAGACGAAGCAAAGCATTGATTGCTTATTTCCTGAGCATGGCAGGCAGGGTTGCAAAGAGCACAGACACAGGTCCCAGACCTTGGAACTGAATTGGGGGTCACTTGCAAGACCCTGACTTGAAAGGCACACTCCAGGAAGCGGTGGTGGGGTGCAGGCTTCCCAGGGAGACAGTGATTAATCAGGATGAGCAAGGAGNGGGTTGCAAAGAGCACAGACACAGGTCCCAGACCTTGGAACTGAATTGGGGGTCACTTGCAAGACCCTGACTTGAAAGGCACACTCCAGGAAGCGGTGGTGGGGTGCAGGCTTCCCAGGGAGACAGTGATTAATCAGGATGAGCAAGGAGAAGCCTGGTGACCCTGCTGAAATTTAATCAGAGCAGCGGGTGGACATGGTGATGCATGTGCCGGGCCTCTGGCCACAATGACGCCTCGTNGGGTTGCAAAGAGCACAGACACAGGTCCCAGACCTTGGAACTGAATTGGGGGTCACTTGCAAGACCCTGGCTTGAAAGGCACCCTCCAGGAAGCGGTGGTGGGGTGCAGGCAGGCTTCCCAGGGAGACAGTGATTAATCAGGATGAGCAAGGAGAAGCCTGGTGACACTGCTGAAATTTAATCAGAGCAGCAGGTGGACATGGTGATGCATGTGCCGGGCCTCTGGCCACAATGACGCCTCATNAGGGCCCCTGAAACACTCATTGGGTCCCCAAAACTTGCCAGCCCCCTGAAAGGCTCACTGGGTTCCCCTAACTCACCATCCCCCTCAAATGCTCACTGGGTTCCTCAAGCACTTCCAAAAATGTCCATCCACTCCGACCAGACTATGGTTCTACCTCATCAATATGAGGGTAGGACACAAGACCTGGGTGACCAGGTTTGCTCCCCCAGTGGCACTGGCCAGCACAGGATCAGCACCGGCTCAGGACTCATGAGGGGCTTGCCACTGTGCCCTGTGAGCTGCAGTTCAGGGGCTCTCTCTGGCTCCGTGCTCTGACTCAGCAGTGCTCAACTTCCACGTGGAAAAACTGGGTGGGCGCCTCCTTTTCCCCAGGTGGTCCGAGCCCTCTAGCCACCCCTGTGCACAAACACACACACACACATACATATATGATGCTGGGAAAGATTGAGGTCAGGAGGATCAGGGGGTGTGACAGAGGATAAGATGGTTGAGTTACATCACCGTTTCCATGCACGAGTTTGAGTAAACTCCAGGAGTTGGTGGTAGACAGGGAGGCCTGAACTTTAGTCCATGGGGTCGTGAAGAGTCAGACACGACTGAGCGACTGAACTGAACTGAACACAGCTTTTAGAGTTGCTGTTACAAAATGGCCACAAGGAGTCAGCATTGCTTTTGCTTCACACTCCACTTCTAAATTTCTTTTTTTTAAATTAATTAATTTATTTTAATGGGAGGCTGGTTGCTTTACAATTTTGTAGTGGTTATTGCAATACGTTAACATGAATCATCCATGGGTGTACATGTGTTCCCCATCCTGAAGCCCCTTCCCACTTTCCTCCCCATCCCATCCCTCATGGCCATCCCAGTACACCAGCCCTGAGCACCCTGTCTCATGCATCAAACCTGGACTGGAGATCTATTTCACATATGGTAATATGCATGTGTCAATGCTATTCTCTCAAATCATCCCACCCACGCCTCCTCCCACAGAGTCCAAAAGTCGGTTCCTTACATCTGTGTCTCTTTTATTGTCTCATATACAGGGTCATCATTACCATCTTTTTAAATTCCACCTGTATATGTGTTAATATACTGTATTGGTGTTGATCTCTCTGGCTTACTTCATTCTGTATAATAGGCTCCAGTTTCATCCACCTCATTAGAACTGATTCAAATGCATTCTTTTTAATGACTGAGTAATATTCCATTGTGCATATGTACCCGGCTTTCTTATCCATTCATCTGCCAATGGACATCTTGGTTGCTTCCATGTCCTGGCGATTGTAAGCAGTGCTGCGATGAACATTCGGGTGCTCATGTCTCTTTGAGTTCTGGTTTCCTCAGTGTGTATGCCCAGCAGTGGAATTGCTGGGTCGTATGACAGCTCTATTTCCAGTTTTTTAAGGAATCTCCACCCTGTTCTCCATAGTGGCTGCACTAGTTTGCATTCTCACCAACAGCGTAAGAGAGTTAGTTCCCTTCTCTCCACACCCTCTTCAGCATTTATTGCTTGTAAAATTCTTGATAAGAGCCATCGTGAATGGCGTGAGATGGCACCTCATTGTGGTTTGGATTTGCATTTCTCTGATAATGAGTGATGTTGAGCATCTTTTCATGTGTTTGCTTGCCNTGCTGTGATGAACATTCGGGTACTCATGTCTCTTTGAGTTCTGGTTTCCTCAGTGTGTATGCCCAGCAGTGGAATTGCTGGATCATATGACAGCTCTATTTCCAGTTTTTTAAGGAATCTCCACCCTGTTCTCCATAGTGGCTGCACTAGTTTGCATTCTCACAAACAGTGTAAGAGAGTTAGTTCCCTTCTCTCCACACCCTCTTTAGCATTTATTGCTTGTAAAATTCTTGATAACAGCCATCGTGAATGGCGTGAGATGGTACCTCATTGTGGTTTGGATTTGCATTTCTCTGATAATGAGTGATGTTGAGCATCTTTTCATGTGTTTGCTTGCCATCTGTACGCCTTCTTTGGAGAAACGTCCCATTTTTGATGAGATCATTTATTTTTCTTGAATTGAGCTGTAGGAGCTGTTGTATTTTTTTAGATTATTTTTTGTCAGTTGCTTCAATTGTTCTTAATTTCTCCCATTCTGAAGGCTGTCTTTTCACCTTGCTTATTTTTTTTTTTCATTGTGAAAAAGCTTTTATGTTTAATTGGGTCCCACTTGTTCATTTTTACTTTTTTTTCCCTAAGACTCGTGGGGATGGGTCAAAGAGGATCCTGCTGTAAATTTCTTTTTCTGTGCTTTCATTGTTGTTTTATTTTGAAGTAGTTTTGATTTCTGATACTGTGTTTGTTTCAGGTGTACAGAGCTACATTCAGAGATACACAGCCATTTATCAATTCTTTTTTTGGGTTGATTTTCTGCAGAGAGAGGAGTACAGTGTCTTCAGTAGGCTACCCTTTGCTATTCAATGCTGTTTTTCCTGATTATCTGTTTGATGCATGTTAACACCTGATTGTTTCTTGAAAATTCTTCATTGATCCACATCCCTAACTGTTTTTTTTTTAATAATCATAAGTTGGTTTTCTAATCTTTTGAGTATTTTTCTACTGTGTAATAGCCTATGATTGCATTAATTTCCAAAAGATACCTGTCAGTGATGCCTTCCATAATTTGTCTTTCTCTATCGGCCTTCCTTTACTTACTATGGTATTCACTCTGTCCATCCAAGCTGTTGTCACTGGCATGATTCCATTGTGATTCAGGGCTGGGTAGCATTCCAGTGCAGAGGTGCACCACTCTGACTTCATTTTCCTTTTGAAGAATAACTTCACAGAATTTTTTGCAGGGAGGACTTCCATAGTGGCCCAGCCAGTAGTGAATCCACCTGCCAATGCTGGAGATGTGGTTTCAGTCCCTGGGTGAGGAAGATCCCCTGGAGAAGGGAATGGCAACCCATTCCAGTATGTTAGCCTGGAGAATCACATGGACAGAGGAGCATGGTAGGCTACAGTCCATGGTGTCACAAATTTTTGGACATGACTGAAGGGATTGAGAATACATGCAAAGGAAAAAAAATGAGAAATGAATATTTTATTCTTTACCTGTTTTGAGAACAAAGGAGATCAAGAAAAAATTAGCAGGCCTGAATATTCCTAGTTTTTTTTTTTTTTTTTTTACTTATAATGCTCATATCTCTGAATTCCTGTGACTAAGTTTGCTTTTCTGTTCCCTAACTCCGCAGGAGCTACGAGTATCATTTTTTCCTTGAACTCTATGCTACATGCATCACCTTTCTTGTAGTTACCATTACAACCCCCTTCGTCTTGTACTTACATATCAGAAAGAAGGCCGCTGAACCTCACCAACTGCCAGAATCTGTAACTGGGTTATTGATTTCAGCCTGTTTTTGAAAAAATGCACGAGGAAGAGATCACTAAAACCTGACTGTGAGCCCTTCCTTTATATAAGCCCGTGGACTCTTCATAGGCAGGGGTGGGAGCGTATTCAGTCCTTGAGGCATGACACTACTGTGTTCCCCTCTCTGCTGGCTTGAGAATAAAAGGCATCTTCGTATCTCCTTCAAACTCTGTCTCTGTATTTTTTATTTTGATTCATTAGGCAGAGAAAGCCAAGATTTTGGCCAGCAACAATTCTAGATCTTGGCCATTGCCAATCGAGCTGCCTTGAAAACAAGGTGCATGGGTCACTGTGAATTCTGATTTTCCCTGGGTCTTAGGCCGGACATGGGATATTCGGGTCATGTGGTTTCTGAGTNATAAAGAAAGCTGAGTGCTGAAGAATTGAGGCTTTTGAACTGTGTTGTTGGAGAGGACTCTTGAAGGTCGCTTGGACTGCAACGAGATACAACCAGTCCATCCTAAAGGAGATCAGTTTTGGGTGTTCATTGAAAGGACCGATGCTAAAGCTGAAACTCCAATATATGGCCACCTGATGTGAAGAGCTGACTCATTGGAAAAGATCTTGATGTATGGAAAGATTGAGGGCAGGAGGAGAAGGGGACGACAGAGGATGAGATGGTTGGATGGCATCACTNATTGAAAGGACCGATGCTAAAGCTGAAACTCCAATATATGGCCACCTGATGTGAAGAGCTGACTCATTGGAAAAGATCTTGATGTATGGAAAGATTGAGGGCAGGAGGAGAAGGGGACGACAGAGGATGAGATGGTTGGATGGCATCACTGACTCAATGAACATGGGTTTTGGTGGACTACGGGAGTTGGTGATGGACAGGGTGGCCTGATGTGCTGCGGTTTGTGGGGTCTCAAAGAGTTAGACACGACTATGCGACTGAACTGAACTTCTGTGATAGTCCCCCTCTGTTGTAATAGTTCCCTTTATTATAATCATTCTCTGTATTGTCATAGCCCCTCCCCTGTGTAACAGCCCCCATGTTATCAGAGTCCTCCTATTATAAANTCATCTAGTAATCTCCCTCTGTTGTCAGTATTCCCCTTCCACAGTCAAAGTTCCCCTTCTACTATAACAGTGCTTCCTCTCTTGTCATAGTTTACCCTCTATGCTAATAGTCCCCTACTTCTGTCCCTACTCTACATTAATAGTCCCCACTCTATAGTAATAGTCTTCCTCAATTCCAGTAGTCCCTTTCTGTTGTAATATTCCCTGTCTGCAGTAATAGACCGCCATTCATTATAATAGTCCCCCCTAAGGTAATAGTCGTCTTATATTATAATAGTCTATCTCTCTTTGTTGTAGCCCCCTCTGTTCAGTAATAGCACCCCCTGTACAATGATAGACCACCCTGTACTCTATTAGTCTCACATATGCTATAATAGTCCTCTGTCAACAGTGAGAGTCCTCCTCTATTGTAATAGCCTCACTCTATGGTAAGAGTCCTCCCTACATAAATGGTTCTGCCTCTTCTGTAATGTAGCAAAGCAGAGACATTACTTTGTCAACAAAGGTCTGTCTAGTGAAGGCTATGGTTTTTCCAGTGGTCATGTATGGATGTGAGAGTTGCACTATAAAGAAAGCTGAGTGCTGAAGAATTGAGGCTTTTGAACTGTGTTGTTGGAGAGGACTCTTGAAGGTCCCTTGGACTGCAAGGAGATACAACCAGTCCATCATAAAGGAGATCAGTTGTGGGTGTTCATTGGAAGGACTGATGTTAAAGCTGAA
Organism: Neotragus pygmaeus; assembly: GCA_006410875.1. NCBI lineage: Eukaryota > Metazoa > Chordata > Mammalia > Artiodactyla > Bovidae > Neotragus > Neotragus pygmaeus. Next base: position 8,492 of record SJYV01007328.1, read on the forward strand.
ACTCCAATATTTGGCCACCTGATGTGAAGAGCTGACTCATTGGAAAATATCTTGATGTATGGAAAGATTGAGGGCAGGAGGAGAAGGGGACGACAGAGGATGAGATGGTTGGATGGCATCATTGACTCAATGAACATGGGTTTGGGAGGACTACAGGTGTTGGTGATGGACAGGGCGGCCTAATGTGCTGTGGTTTGTGGGGTCTCAAAGAGTTGGACACGACTATGCGACTGAACTGAACTGAACTTCTGTGTAGTCCCCTTCTCCAGAATGATTCCCCTCTGTTGCAATAGTTCCCTTTATTATAATCGTTCTCTGTATTGTCATAGCCCCTTCCCTGTGTAACAGCCCCCATGTTATCAGAGTCCTCCTATTATAAATTTCCCTCTCCACAGTAATATTCTCCCACTACAGTAAGTGTCCTTCTTTATTATGAGTCCCTTCTCCACAGTAGGGCTTCCCTGGTAGCTCAGCTGGTACAGAATCTGCCTGCCTTGCCAGAGACCTGGGCTCACTCCCTGGATTAGGAAGATGCCCTGGAGAATGGAAAGGCTACCCACTCCAGTATTCTGGCCTGGAGAATTCCATGGCCTGTGTAGAGTCAGGTATGACGGAGCAACTTGCACTTTCTCCACAATATCATCCCCCCTACATGGTCATAGCCCCATTTATTGTTGTATGTCCCCTCCATCATGTTACTCACTTCTCTACAGTATTATGACCCCTTGTACAAATAAAGCCCTACCTCTACCTAATCATCCCCTCTCTAGAGTAATAGTCCTCCCTGAAGGACTCTTATCGTCCTGTAATAGTCCCCTCTCCTCTTCACAATAACCTTTCAGAATAAGTCTCTTTTCTAATCCAAGTATTCAATGAGATGCTAGTCAAACAAACAACAAAACAGTATATCAGAACCCCAAGCACGGCACGGTGGGGAGAACCTGTGGATGTGTGTGCTCCATAATGTAGGGCTCCGTTTGTGCATCTGTGTCACCATCCTGGGGACACCTGTGGGTGTGTGTCTGCCTTCCCCTCATAGAGGAGACCTCCCCATAATACAGGTCACCTGCCCACTGGGTGTCCTGTCCACAACTCTTCCCATAACACAGGTCAGTTGCCCACTCCTGAGCCCTCTTGTCTCCACATCTCTCGACCTCTGTTCCATCAGAATCCAGGTCATTGTGTCACAAGCCCTTCATCTTCTCATTTTCTCTGGCCTGAGATGGTGGTGGGTTCACCGTGATGGGAAGAATAATGTCCCATCACCTGTGGGCACCCATCCTGTACTTGCAAGACACTCTCCCGTCTCCCAAGTACATAGGTGTGGGTCACTCACCCTCTTTTCCTTGTCTGTGAACCCCAGCTGCCTGTTTTCCAAATGCAGATTCAGCAGTGCTTGGCAGTAGTGCCACCCAGCCTTGGAGCCTCGGACAGCACCCCAGTGAGCAAGCCGGGTGCACCTGCACACCCTGGTGGCTTCCGCTTCCTGTAGGTCTGCTACACCCTCTGCGTTCTCAGTCCACTGAGAACAGGTGAGCAGGAGGGGCGCGTGCCAGTGAGGTCAGGTTCTGCCCCTGTGGGCCCTCAGTGAGACACTGGAGGAGGTTCTGTGTGACCTCACACACATCTGTGGGTGGGGATGGTCTCTATTCCCAGAGGCCGTCAGGGAATAGATCTCAGGTGAACGAATGGATGGAGCCATGCAGGCCTTATTCACAAACACCAGGCTCCTAGACCCTTGCTCAGGCCACCAAATTCACCAGTCCACTGAAATGCTCACTGGTTCCCCCAAACTCGAGGGCCCCCTGAAATGCTCATTGGGTCCCCCAACACTCACCAGCCCCCTGAAACACTCACTGGGTCCCCAAAACTTGCCAGCCCCCTGAAAAGCTCACTGGGTTCCCCTAACTAACCATCCCCCTCAAATGCTCACTGGGTTTCCCAAGCACTTCCCAGGCTCCAAAAATGTCCATCCACTCCGACCAGACTATGGCTCTACCCCCTCAATATAAGGGTAGGACACAAGACCTGGGTCACCAGGTTTCCTCCCCCAGTGGCACTGGCCAGCACAGGGGCAGCACCGGCTCAGGACTCATGAGGGGCTTGCCACTGTGCCCTGTGAGCTGCAGTCCAGGGGCTCTCTCTGGCTCCGTGCTCTGACTCAGAGGGGCTCAACTTCCACGTGGAGAGACTGGGTGGGTGCCTCCTTTTCCCCAGGTGGTCCCAGCCCTCTAGCCACCCCTGTGCACAAACACACACACACATACATATATGATGCTGGGAAAGATTGAGGTCAGGAGGATCAGGAGGTGTGACAGAGGATGAGATGGTTGAATTGCATCACCGTCTCCATGCACGAGTTTGAGTAAACTCCAGGAGTTGGTGGTAGACAGGGAGGCCTGAACTGTAGTCCATGGGGTCGTGAACAGTCAGACACGACTGAGTGACTGAACTGAACGGAACACAGCTTTTAGAGTTGCTGTTACAAAATGGCCACAAGGAGTCATCATTGCTTTTACTTCACAGTCCACTTCTAAATATTTTTTAATTAATTAATTTATTTTAATGGGAGGCTGATTGTTTTACAGTTTTGTAGTGGTTTTTGCAATACATTAACATGAATCATCCACGGGTGTATATGTGTTCCCCATCCTGAAGCCCCTTCCCACCTCCCTCCCCATCCCATCCCTCAGGGCCATCCCAGTACACTAGCCCTGAGCACCCTGTCTCATGCATCAAACCTGGACTGGAGATCTATTTCACATATGGTAATATGCTTGTGTCAATGCTATTCTCTCAAATCATCCCACCCACGCCTCCTCCCACAGAGTCCAAAAGTCGGTTCCTTACATCTGTGTCTCTTTTACTGTCTCATATACAGGGTCATCATTACCATCTTTTTAAATTCTACCTGTATATGTGTTAATATACTGCATTGGTGTTTATCTCTCTGGCTTACTTCATTCTGTATAATAGGCTCCAGTATCATCCACCTCATTAGAACTGATTCAAATGCATTCTTTTTAATGACTGAGTAATATTCCATTGTGCATATGTACCAGGCTTTCTTATCCATTCATCTGCCGATGGACATCTTGGTTGCTTCCATGTCCTGGCGATTGTAAGCAGTGCTGCGATGAACATTCGGGTACTCATGTCTCTTTGAGTTCTGGTTTCCTCAGTGTGTATGCCCAGCAGTGGAATTGCTGGGTCGTATGACAGCTTTATTTTCAGTTTTTTAAGGAATCTCCAACCTGTTCTCCATAGTGGCTGCACTAGTTTGCATTCTCACCAACAGTGTAAGAGAGTTAGTTCCCTTCTCTCCACACCCTCTTCAGCATTTATTGCTTGTAAAATTCTTGATAAGAGCCATCTTGAATGGCGTGAGATGGCACCTCATTGTGGTTTGGATTTGCATTTCTCTGATAATGAGTGATGTTGAGCATCTTTTCATGTNTTCCTCAGTGTGTATGCCCAGCAGTGGAATTGCTGGGTCGTATGACAGCTCTATTTCCAGTTTTTTAAGGAGTCTCAACTCTGTTCTCCATAGTGGCTGCACTAGTTTGCATTCTCACCAACAGCGTAAGAGAGTTAGTTCCCTTCTCTCCACACCCTCTTCAGCATTTATTGCTTGTAAAATTCTTGATAAGAGCCATCGTGAATGGCGTGAGATGGCACCTCATTGTGGTTTGGATTTGCATTTCTCTGATAATGAGTGATGTTGAGCATCTTTTCATGTGTTTGCTTGCCATCTGTATGTCTTCTTTGGAGAAATGTCCCATTTTTTGATTGGGTCATTTATTTTTGTGGAATTGAACTGTGGGAGCTGCTTGTATTTTTGGAGATTAATTTTTTGTCAGTTGCTTCAATTGCTCTTAATTTCTCCCATTCTGAAGGCTGTCTTTTCACCTTGCTTACGTTTTTTTTTTCATTGTGAAAAAGCTTTTACGTTTAATTGGGTCCCATTTGTTCATTTTTGCTTTTTTTTTCTATGACTCGTGGGGATGGGAAATAGAGGATCCTGCTGTAAATTTCTTTTTCTGTGCTTTCATTGTTGTTTTATTTTGAAGTAGTTTTGATTTCTGATAATGTGTTTGTTTCAGGTGTACAGAGCTACATTCAGAGATAAACAGCCATTTATCAATTCTTTTTTTGGGTCATTTTCTGCAGAGAGAGGAGTACAGTGTCTCCAGTAGGCTGCCCTTTCCTATTCAGCACTGTTTTTCCTGATTATTTGTTTGATGTATGTTAACGCCTGATTGTTTCTTGAAAACTCTTCATTGATCCACATCCCTAACTGTTTTTGTTAATAATCATAAGTTGGTTTTCTAATCTTTCGAGTATTTTTTTACTGTGTAATAGCCTACGATTGCATTAATTACCAGAAGATACCTGTCAGTGATGCCTAGATGTGTATAAGAGACAGGTGTACATGTGTTCCCCATCCTGAGACCCCCTCCCACCTCCCTCCCCATCCCATCCCTCTGGGTCATCCCAGTGCACTAGCCCTGAGCACCTTGTCTCATGCATCGAACCTGGACTGGTGATCTATTTCACATATGATAATATACATGTTTTAATGCTATTCTCTCAGATCATCCCACCCTCTCCTTCTCCCACAGACTCCAGAAGTCTGATCTTTACATCTGTGTTTCTTTTGCTGTCTTACAAATAGAGTCATTGTTACCATCTTTCTAAATTTCATATATATGCATTAATACACTGTATTGGTGTTTTTCTCTCTGACTTACTTCACTCTGTATAATAGGCTCCAGTTTCATCCACTTCATTAGAACTGATTCAAATGCATTCTTTTTAATAGCTGAGTAATATTCCATTGTGTACATGTACTACAGCTTTCTTATCCATTCATTTGCTGATGGGCATCTAGGTTGCTTCCATGTCCCAGCTATTGTGAACAGAGCTGCGATGAACATTGGGGTACACATGTCTCTTTCAATTCTGGTTTCCTCAGTGTGTATGCCCAGTAGTGGGATTGCTAGGTCATATTTCCAGTTTCTTAAGGAGTCTCCACACTGTTCTCCATCGTGGCTGTACTAGTTTGCATTCCCACCAACAGTGTAAGAGGATTTCCTTTTCTCCACACCCTCTCCAGCATTTATTGCTTGTAACTTTTGGATCACAGTCATTCTAACTGGTGTGAGATGGTACATCATTGTGGTTCTGATTTGCATTTCTCTGATAATGAATGATGTTGAGCATCTTTTCATATGTTTGTTAGCCATCTGTATGTCTTCTTTGGAGAAAATATCTGTTTAGTTCTTTGATCCATTTTTTTATTGAGTTGTTTATTTTTCTGAAATTGAGTTGCGTGAGCTGCTTGTATATTTTTTAGATTAATTCTTTGTCAGTTGCTTCATTGCTATTATTTTCTCCCATTCTGAAGGTTGTCTTTTCACCTTGCTTATAGTTTCCTTCATTGTGCAAAAGTTGTTAAGTTTAATTCAGTCCCATTTGTTTATTTTTGTTTTTATTTCCATTACTCGGGGAGGTGGGTCATAGAGGATCTTGCTGTGATTTATGTCAGAAAGTGTTTTGCCTGTTTTCCTCTAGTTTTATAGTTTCTGGTCTTACATTTAGATTTTTAATCCATTTTGAGTTTATTTTTGTGTGTGGTGTTAAAGTGTTCTAGTTTCATTCTTTTACAAGTGGCTGACCAGTTTTCCCAGCACCACTTGTTAAAGAGATTGTCTTTTCTCCATTGTATATTCTTGCCTCCTTTGTCAAAAATAAGGTGTCCATAGGTGTGTGGATTTACCTCTGGGCTTTCTATTTTGTTCCATTGATCTATATTTCTGTCTTTGTGCCAGTACCATACTGTCTTGATGATTGTAACTTTGTAGTATAGTCTGAAATCAGGCAGGTTGATTCCTCCAGTTTGATTCTTCTTTCTCAAGATTACTTTGGCTATTCAAGGTTTTTTGTATTTTCATACAAATTGTGAAATTATTTGTTCTGATAGCACTGCTTTCTTTACATCACCAACAAAAGTCCTAAGAAAGCCTGCAGTTGGAATGGCCTGATCACACATCCTGGAGCTAATCCCTGCCTTCAGAGAGATAAGTTGTCTGATTTGTCAACCAAGAAGGAGGAAGAGATTCAGAGGAACGGAGGAGAAAGAATATGAGAAGAAGCTGGTAATAAACTGAAGAGTGACACCAGAGTAACCTTTCTTAGTGTGGAGATGTCTTGCTGATTTTTAGTTTCACTGTTATCTCAAAAACTCAGCTTCCAAGGACTTCCTCATGGTGCACTAGATAGGAATCCACCTGCCAGTGCAGGGAACATGGGTTTGTTTCCTGGTTCAAACAAAGGGAAGATTCCACATGCCACAGAGCAACTATGCCTGCATGCCACAACTGCTGAGCCTACGTGCCACAGCTACTGATGCCCGGGTGCCCAGAGCCGGTCCTCCACGCAGCAGGGGAAGCCACGGCAGTGAGAAGCCCCTGCGCCACCACCACCAGCAGCCCCC
>SJYV01007337.1:0-14915 GCA_006410875.1 Neotragus pygmaeus
TTTACTAGCATGTGAGATGAGTGCAATTGTGAAGTAGTTTGAGCATTCTTTGGTATTGCCTTTCTTTGGAATTGGAATTGGCACAGTCGGTAAACATTTCTAAAACACCCTACCAGAGTTTGTAAAGATTAGCCAAGTTAATGAATAAGAAACCTATATGTTGCTAACTAGTAATCAATTAACAGTTAATCATTATGATTGTCTACCAATTCCTCAAGATGATTGTGTCTCTGGGTGTGTATATCTATCAACAAGTAATAACAGCAGAGACATAATTTCCACTCTCAAGAATAAAAAATTCTAGCTGAGCAAAGTAATGGACATATTTCCTTTTAGCTCATGAGTAGTTTAAAAGTTGCACTCAACCTTCAATATCAGATCATGGCTATTGAAGCTATAAAGGTAAAAGGCAAAAGTAGTCATTATTTCAAGAAACTAAACTTTCTTTTCTTCTGACTGGTAAACAGAAAAATTCCAAGCTTGTTTATTGTGCTTCTTGATGGATAAGAAATTGACAGGAGGTATAACTTTCTTTATGGCTTTGTGAATGTAAGCAGTCTCAGGCTTGGCAGATGTGTAATTCCTATTACTTTGAAAAGTCATTCATTCTAATGCTTAGTGAAAAGGCGGGTTTCAGACAGAATTAAGCACTGTTTCCTGAATCGGGGAGGACAGCGGTGTGCATGATGAAGTGCATCATTCAGCTGGGAGCCCAGCTAATGAATGCTCTCTCTGTTGTTTTCATGGAGGTGTCAGAATGAGCCTTTTCTGATTCTGCATCACTGAATCCTTATGGAAATGCAAATTGTTTATCCAAGGACAGTGACTTTCCTTTTTGCTTTATCATTTAATGGACTGATTTTGTCAACTTTGCAGCACATCACTAGAATCCAGAGAAGGTCCATTAAACTGGATGAGAGGTTATTTCTTGAGAACTTTAAGTCACTGACTGCGAGACAGAGACTAGAGATGTCCTAAAGAGATACTCGCAGAGATACATGCTCAAAGAGAGTTACAGGGCAGCTACACAAAGAAGAGAAACAGAGAGACTCACGAGAAGAGAGAGAAGTAAGTTAGAGACACAGAATGGAAGATGGAATAAACAGAATGGGAGCTGAGAGAGAAACTGAAATACACAGTGAGAAAGGAACAGAGTGAAGAGAAAGGTAGAAACAGTGAAGGAGCAAAACAGAATCAGAGAGAGACAGAAAGAAATGGACAGAGAGACAGACTGATCTTTTTCTTCTTAAAAAAGAAAAAAAGATAGGGAAAGGGGAATAGAAACAAAAATTCTAAAAGCAGAAGCAAAAAGGGAAATTGAGAGGCAGACAGAGAAAAAAGAAACAGACCAGAAAGAGAAAGAGAAAAACCAAAGGAGGAACAAAGAGCCTTTTTAATGCAAAGATGGAAAATTGAGACAAACTTAAAGGTGAGGAGAGCAGATGGAACTGAGCTTAAATCTGTCCTAGTCTCTTTACTAATGGTGAGCTTGTTTCCTCACTTCTCAGCCTGGGTTTCTATATCTAAAATGGTGGCCAAAGATATAATTCACAGACGTAAAGCATCCTGGCATAGAAGATAAAACCAAGGAATGTCTTAGTAAACAGAGATTGATATCTATAATCATCATCACCGTTTAGGTAGAATTTGGACAGTAGACTTCAGAGTCAGAACTCAGGTCAAATCTTGCTTCACCCCTTATTCTACAGGTAAATAATTTAACATTGATAAACTATAGTTGCTTTACCTGTGAAACTCTGATATTATTTTCTACTTCACAGTCTTGCTCTGCAAATTAAATGAGAGCATATTTCATCTGGGGCTTTGCTTTGCACAATGTATTTCAGCAGTTCCACTAACTAGCTCAGTGTCCAGGATTTCGTAAGTAGTCAATAAATATTTAATCAATGAATGCATATTTGCTCTAAATATTAGTTTCTACAGAGTAAGGAAAAGCTGAAATGATGTTTTGAAGTTTCAGTGTGAAACACTGCAATAAAAAGTTTTCTCTATGCTTTGCAGAGAATGGTGGTATTAGTTTGCACAGTTGCTATAGTAGTGGTCTCCCTGAGTCCATTCTACTTTCTTAAGAACAACTGAAATAGCAGTTGTGACCATGAACATTTGTCTTATCCTGGTAATGACTTTTTGTCCTACATATTTATTTATTTACTACAAAGCCTATTTGTAGAAAAGTGGTAGGAATTTAGAAAACAAGGAGTGAATGTTTAGATAAAGAAGGGTAATGAGGGACAAGAGAAGGGAATCTTGGGAAGCTTTGAAGAAGGATTCGTATATTAAAGGCCTTTGCTGATGCCAAGAAGCTAAGAACTAAGAAATGCATGTTGGTTTCAAAAATTAGAGGTCATTACTGACTATGACAAGCAGTCCAGGTGCTATTATACAGGTTAAAAGATAATTGGCCTGGAAGTATTTTGATCATTGTTTTATTATTCTTTCCTGATTGTTTTAATGGTTCACACTTTTAAGAGTTCCTTCTTGTTCTCTGTTACTTGTTTTTTTATGAACATATTCTCTTATCTCCATGAGGATATTAATTGAGTGCCTGCTGTGTCCCAGGAACTATTCCTGGTGCTTATGTCATCCATTTAACCTCTTCAAGGTAGGTGATATAGTACAAATGTTCCCTCCTGGTTTATTTTATTTTTGAATATCTCTGCATGAGTCCTTCACATAAAAAGCTTTCTCAGTCTGCTAAACAACCTTCTTTTTGATACTGTGAGCATGAACTAGAATGCTCTGTTTGGAGCCTCAGCTACATCAATGTGCTAATATTTTACAGAATGACAGCAAGACTTTAAGACATCTTTGTAAAGTTTATTGTGAAACTTTCACTCAGGATATACTGAATTCTGACTAGTATATATTATATAAATTCTTATACTTTAATATAAATGAGGTTTAAGAATAGAATAAAATTCAACAGAGCTTCAGATAATAAGGCTTCACTTTATTGCTGTTGCAAATAGTTTTTTCAAATGATGGTAACTTCAGTGGAAAATATTGTGTGAATGAGAAAAAGCTAAAGCAAAAAGCATTTCTAGTATTTATGGAGGATAATACATATTTTGTAAACAGTTGCCATTTGGATATAGATTACTTTTTCTTTCTCACTTTTTTTATACATTAACGTACACACGTGTGTGTGTATGTTTATGTGCACATAAAGTACTTTCTTAGAGCCCATTTTATTTTAATAAAAGTTGTAGGTGTGCATTGTTAAAAAAAAATCCACTTGTGCATGTAGTTAAATATGAATTTTACTTTTCAAGTGAAGTTTCCTTATTTGTTCAATCCTCTACTCTGGGAGTGTAGTATCTTTATTTTTGTCTACATTTCTCTATCATAATACACTTATGATTCTTTCTCTTCATTGATTATTTATCTCCTGTGATAGCACGTAAACATTTGGCTGCTTTATGCCATCACCACTTTTTATCCCCTCCCAAGTTCCAAATAGAAAAGCATATTACAAATTCTAGTTATTTTAATATGTTAATCATATAACAACAATGGGCTGTAATTTGATTTTCTAATTTTTGTTTTTCTATTGTAAACACATTGCTTTTTTGTGCTTACTTTTTAAAATATATATCTTTAATATCTTGTGCAACATTATACAGATTATTCCAGGCAATAAATCTTTCCAAGTCCTCAAAAAGATTGATGACTTGGTTCCATTTTTTTTCCCTGAAATGGCAGCCCTCCTTTCAGTTATATTTTGACACAGAGTGGCATGGCCTCTTTGCCTCTGAGTGGGGTGTAAAATTACACTGGTATCCTGCAGCCACTCAGATTGGGAGTGGGGGTCTATCTTCTACTAAGCTGTTGCTGCAAGATTGGGATGGAAATTGACTTCCACTGAGTCCTACTTGGGTTGGACAGGGAGGTGGGAGAGTGAAGTCCACAGGATACAAACTCAGCCTAGCACTGCCTCCCTAATTAAATCTGCCTGGTTGTGGGTCAGAGTGGAGGCTTAGCTGGATTACCTGGTGGAAGATCCCTCTGGTAGCATGCTCAGTGTGAAACTGGGGGAATCAGAGCACCTCCAGCTTCTGTCCAGTGGGGAAGAGAAGAATAACTCCCCACTCCACCAGGACTGTACCCACTCCATACAGGCCAACACTACTCTATTAGTCAAGATTCTCCAGAGAAGCAGAACAAATGAAAGTTATATGTATCTTCTATTTAGAAAGAAAGATAATATGTATGTACACATATGTATTTATACACATATATACATATATATGCAAAGGAATTAGTTCATGCAGTTATCACACTCAGTCGCTTGAGTGATGTGCAACTCTTTGTGAGCCCATAAACAGTAGCCTGCCAGGCTCTTCTGTTTATGGGATTTATCAGGCAAGAATACTGAAATGGGTTACCATACCTTCCTCCAGGGATCTTCCCAACCCAGGGTTTGAATCCACATCTGCTGCATTGCAGGTGCATTTCTTACTGCTGAGCCACTGGGGAAGCCAGTACAATTTTGAAGCCTGAGAAATCCCAAGATCTGTGGTGTACAAGCTGGAGACCCAGGAGACCCAATGATATTCTAGTTCTAGTATGAGTTTAGAGGCAGATAAGACCAATACCCAGTTGGAAGATAGTAAGGCAGAGAAAGCAACTTCTCTAGACTGTGTTGTTGTTGTTTTTGTTCCTCAGACCTTCAGTGAGTTGCATGAGGCTCACCCAGATTAGCAAGGACAATCTACTTTACCCAGACTACAAATTTGAATGCTAGTCTCATCAGGAAGCACCCTCACAGATACTCTCAGAATAATGTTTGGCTAAATATCTGGATGCTTCAGTGCCCAACCAGGTTAACACACAAAATTAACCAAATTGGGAAATTGAATGGTGGCTACCTTATTCTCTGGGAGAGGAAAAGCTTGCTGGTGGTAGGAAATCAACTTCCTACTTTACCCCACTGAAACACCTGGGGAGAAAGAAGGGATGCAGTTTCCCCCCTGGTGTTTGATTGGAATAGAGTAGGTATAGCCAGCCTTTTCCCAGTTCTTTAGCTGGAGGATGAGACTTTTCTTAGAGTTTTGGGGTCTTTATCTCTTGGCAGTTCCATGTTGGAGGCTTCTATCAGATATATGTAACACAGTAAGAAAATCCAGAGGGCTCACTGTCTTGTTGAAATAATTCAGTTTATTTGCCTTGAGGATGCTGAGTAGAAATAGTTTGTAGTCAGGCAAGAGCAGAAGCATGGTTAAGGTGTCAAAGCCATAATCCAAGCAAGAGGAAAGAGTGACTCAGATTAAGGTATTAGCATTATGAATGGAAAAAAATAGTTTTATTTGGATATATTGTAAAGATAGAACAAACATAAATGTATTGCTGACTTGAATGGGGTGTATGAAAAAAAGAGAGGGAACTTCTTGGATGACTCTCAGATTTTTGGAATTGTCCCTAAGATGAATTCTGAAAGATACTAGAAAGGCAAATCAATATTTGATTTTTCATTACATCATATTTGAGATGATTATAAACCCCATGGATGGAAGAGCCTGGAAGGCTGCAGTCCATGGGGTCGCACAGAGTCGGACACGATTGAGCAATTNTCCCTAAGATGAATTCTGAAAGATACTAGAAAGGCAAATCAATATTTGATTTTTCATTACATCATATTTGAGATGATTATAAACCCCATGGATGGAAGAGCCTGGAAGGCTGCAGTCCATGGGGTCGCACAGAGTCGGACACGATTGAGCAATTTCACTTTCACTTTTCACTTTCATGTATTGGAGAAGGAAATGGCATCCCACTCCAGTGTTCTTGCCTGGAGAATCCCAGGGATGAGGGAGCCTGGTGGGCTGCCCTCTTTGGGGTTGCACAGAGGCGGACACGACTGAAGCGACTTAGCAGCAGCATAATATATTCAGATTAGATGACTTTGCAAGCTCAAAAGAAAGATTGGGCCTGGATATAAATGTGTAAGAAAAGAAGTCTGAGGATTGTGCCCCAGAGTCTTGGGAAGCCATTGCTGGTTCAAGAAAGATAAGAATTGAGAAAGAAACATTGGTTTCAGAAAGTGCCAGTCATTAATAATCATGAGGAGTCCAGATGCTATGGTATTTGATTAAAAGACAATTGGCCTGGAAGTATTTTGGTTATTATTATTGCTATTTTTTCCTCTGTGTTTTTAATATTTCACATATTAACAAACTCCTTCTTGTTCTCTGTTACTTCAGTTGCTTTTTTAGGAATGCATTCTCCTATCCTTGTGAGAATATTAATTATGTTTATTTAACTTTTGTTTGGCTTCCTCAGTTATATTTTCTTTCCCCATCCCTACCTTTCATTATGTATACTGCTTTGTTCTTCATTTTTCAGATTCCAAGTTTTCCTCAGAGAAACTGATTGATTATTCATGCCTCCCTACTCACATTTAAAAATTTATTAGGTTATATATGTCATGGAAATGAATGTACTCTCACATGTAATTGCTCCATGTTTATATTTTTGTTTATGTAACTTTGTGGGTGGTTTTATGTCAATAGTATATAGAGTCTGAGGAATTATATTCAACACATGGCTTTCAAATTCTCTCTCTTTTTTTAAAAATACTTTATTTTACTTTACAATACTCTATTGGCTTTGCCATACATTGACATGAATCCACCACAGGTGTACAGAGCTCCCAATCCTGAATACCCCTCCCACCTCCCACCCCTCAACATCTCTCTGGATCATCTCCGTGCACCAGCCCCAAGCATCCTGCATCCTGCATCTAACATAGACTGGCGCCTCATTTCTTACATGATAGTATACATGCTTCAGTGCCATTCTCCCAAATCATCCCACCCTCTCCCTCTCTTGAGGCTCTGCTATCCAGACAACCTTCTGTGGAAAACAAACAGCCAGCAAGGTGGGGATTATGGGTCAAGATTGGACTGAACGAGGCTCATGGGACTCCCTTTTATATTCCTTTACCTAGAACTCAGTCACATGGCCACTTTTAACTACAAGAGAAATTGAGACAGAAAATCTTGATGTGTATCCAGAGGGAAATGGATTTTTTGAAAGCTAATTGTCTGTGGCACTGACGACATGGCACAGAAATGTTCCTTCACAAGCCTCTGTGTATGACAAGCACAGGGCTTGTCAACAGGCAGGCTTTACTGTGATGCATGAAGCAAAGAGATGGCCTTGCGCTTGATGACTCACAGTGTGGGGCTCTGTGACAATGCCTCTGGAAACTCTCTCATCTCTAAGCTGTGGGACAAGAGAAGATTTGGGGAAGATTGCTCAGAACCTAATTATTTAACCAGAACCCTTGTATAAGGTATCTCTGCTGACACCAATATTCTCCTCTGCTTTCCACATTACTCCAATATACCAAGCTTTTCATATATTCTGTAGAGTCAGTTGGCTGTTTTTATTATCATATCTCTCCACTTTTGCCATTTGCAATGTAATTTTCTGTCCTCAGCTAAATAAGTTACTCATCTTCCATTTGCAGGTTTAAATAATTTTGATCGTATTGAAGATGTGTTCATTCCTTGCCAGTGAATTATATTTCCAGTTATTAAGTCACTTCAAGTCTCTGTCTTTTACTTAAAGTATACCTGTTTGTAAATGTATGCATGCACACACTGGGCCAGACTTACTAACATACTTATTTCTGCTGTGGCAATTTAACGTTGCACATGGATGTTGGTGACATAGCAAGAGGAAGGAATAAGCTGTTGCAACAGCTCATCAGGAAATTCTCTTTTCCTGCAGCTTTTCAACAAGTGACAGGGTGGGAATTTAACAAAGGACAAAAAAGAAACAAGATTTTTAGATAAAGTACAGCTTTCATAAAAAAGGTACATCTTTGGGTGGGTTTTTTATGTTTTACATTTGGGGGGTCATAGCAAAGAAATTCTTATAATTGTTATAAAATGTCTTGGTTGTCAGATCAATTTTAAGTTACAAATGTTTTTGAAGCCACATACTATGTTAGAAGTCCTTGTTTTGTCCTTTAGGAAAAGAGCCACAATTTCTGAAATGGTTGATATTGCCTTCTATCCTGTGTAGTTAGGATTCTTCTTATGGGGAAGTGATAGTTTTGATTGAGATTCTCATGTAGGAAATGACTGAGTTCCCAGGGGTCTTTGATTCTTTAAAAAATTATAACTGGAAGTGTGAATTCCACTCCAAATTCATTGACCAATTAAGTGAATCATTAAAGCCGTTTCACTATTCCCATTACAATCAGGCTCCCACTCCCCCTCAACTGTAATGCCTAATACCAATATCAGCAGTGACCTCTTATTTGCTAAATTCAGGCAAATGGAAGATTTCAATTGCCTTATATTCATTTATTTGCATTATTCAGTTTTGCTGACTATTCCTTGATCTTTGAATTTCTCTCCTCATTTTGTTTCCCAACACTTTTGTTTTATTGTTGTTTTTATTTTGTTTTATTTTTTAAATTTTATTTCTCAAGACATATTCCAGGTTCATTTTCAGGCAATTCTTTTTCTATGATGGTCTTAGATGGTAATGTGCTCAGACATATTTCCTTACATTTTTTTTCTTCTCTTATTTCATATTATTGATACTTCTCATTTATTTCATCCACTGTTAAATTCTTAACTATTTTCTGTCTGCAGGTGGCAGCTAAAATGTAACTCTAACATCTCTAAATTTCATTCTAAACTGCAGATTTGCAAAACTGAACTGGAACTTCCATTTGGATATCCCATGAGTAATTAAAATTCACTAAGTGTGAAACTAAATTCATGATCTTAGTTCACCTCTGCTTCCTAACCTTTCTTTTTAATTTCCCACGTTCTTATTTCAGTGACTAATGACAACCAACATGAAACCGTACCAGTTTAAAACCTTGTATATCAGCCCTTGATTTTTCCCTCTCCCTTTCTGCTCTTGTTCATGAACTGCCAAAATTATTCTGTCAAGTCCACCTCCTTAAGAGCTTTAGAATCAAACTTCCCTTCCATCCTTTTCTTAAATTCCTGATCATTTCTCACGTACTGCCCAACTCGTCTGTTTTCCCTTTCTCCATTTCCTATGCCACTCTTCTTCCTTCTCTTGGCTTCTTTTTCCCTCTGAAAACTGCCAGGCTCATGATATTACTACCTTGCAAATATATTTCAGTCTTTTTTCAGTCTATTTGTCCATGCTCTCCCTTGGGTTCTCTCTCTGCCTAATCAATTTTCTTCAAGAGAAAGTAAAGGCAATGCACTGTTCTGTGCAATTAACAGTCCAGATATGTAGATCTGAAATGCCATAAGCATTTAAGCTCAAATGACTCTGAGATACATCTTTTCATTTGCTTTTTTGGATAGTTGAAGCTTTTTTCAATATCCATATTTTGGCTATTAGTAGTTTTGAGCTTATACGATTCAGCATGTAGTATAAGAGAAAATAAAGTTCATACTCTGATAATTGAACCCCACATCTCTATATAGGATCTACTTGGCTCTGATATACCTGAAATGATTCATGTACCTTACGAGGTGAGGGTGAAAAATATTGGCTGGCTCATTCTAAGTCACGACTACACTCTTGGTNTACTCTGATAATTGAACCCCACATCTCTATATAGGATCTACTTGGCTCTGATATACCTGAAATGATTCATGTACCTTACGAGGTGAGGGTGAAAAATATTGGCTGGCTCATTCTAAGTCACGACTACACTCTTGGTTTCTGAAAAAGGGTCAGTTCTAGACAGTATAGACATAATATGAATTGGTTTGCAAAAGAGGATACTTGAAAATAATTGAACTGGTAAACATTATAGTCATTCCTTACATTAAACAAAAATATTTAGCTTTTTAATACTATATTGGCTAACATATAATTATGTATAAGTCTTTAGATATGTTCTCTAAAATTTCTAAGGTAAAAACTTAAAACTATATATAGTTTTTAGGCAAAGGACTGTACCACATGTCATGTATGCTTATCTATATAACAGTCACAAATGGTATACATTAATAAATATAGACTGTCATGTGTGATCATTCAGATTCTTATGAAATAAATTTTCTGTTTTTATCTTATGTAGAATATTTTTTAAAATATTTTATACTTTGGCATATGATATAAGCTACATTCAACATGTATTTGTCATCTATTCTGTAGAGAATTTTTCTCATTTTTGAAACAGCTTAATTAAACAGTTAACATGATGTGATTTGAACTTCCCTGGTGGCTCAGACAGTAAAGAATCTGCCTGCAATGTGGGAGACCTGTGTTCAATCCCTGGGTTGGAAAGATCCCCTGAAGGAAGATATGGTAACCCACTCTAGTATCCTAAAAAAAAAAAAAAAAAAAAACTCATACCAAACTCAAGGTTATATAGATTTTATTCTTTAATAGGTATGATTTTGCATTTTAAAAATTATGTTTGCGGGCTATTGAGTGAATTATTGTGTGAGTTAGAGCATTTGTATCTATGTTCCTTTTCCCACGTGGTTTCCAGTTGCTTTAAGGACATTTGTGGACACATTCCCTTCCTCTATTACACACTTCCTTACTCTATTAAACTCTGTCCCATTGACAAGTCACTTGACTAGATTTACAGGGCTCTATTGTCATGCTTTCTGTTTTGCCTGGAGAATCCCCATGGACAGAGGAGCCTGGCAGGAAAGAGTTAGACACAACTGAGAGACTAAGCACGGCACAGCACAGCATGGTGTGACTCACTTGTGAAAGGGAAATTAAGCATTACTTTTTTACATCAAAATTGACATTCTGTCTGAAGGTGAAATCTTCACAGGCAGATAGTTTAAGGCTACCAGTTTTTCATGTTACTTTTCTAAGCTAGTCAAGCAAAATCTAGAACTAACAACCCCAGTGATGTTACGTAGCAATATTGATATCTTGTCATAGTTATCTTTGAAAGGAATTAACAAAGCTAATTTCAATGGGTGCAGACTATAAAGCACAGTTGTAGTGATAGAGTAGTATCAAGACATGTCATCATTGTTTTAAAACAATTGTTTAGTAACATATATGCTAAGAGGAAGAAAATACCAGTCACCTAGTAAAGAATAAATGATAAGAAATTATGGTTTGTCATTTAACTGTTTTGACATAGATTCAGTAATTTATAACATCATATTCTTTGAGCATCTTCCTAATTAGAAATTCTGCTACTCTAATTATATTTTTCATATTTATATTCACAACATCAGTGACTTGCATGGTACCAACAAATGCTTGTTAAATGAATAAATTAGAATTGTTTTTCAAGACAACCTTTTCCTGTGACTCATTTGGACTTTGTGTCTTTGATTTCTATAAATGAGAACAGTATTGTACACATTTGAAATCTGACTTGCCTGAATTTTTTAGAAAATACTGCTGACAATATTTTGCCATGTTTTTATTTGGGCTTTGAAAGAATCTTCTTAGAGTCTTTCATTAGGGAGATATTTTTTCTAAAAGCTCTTACTTTAATTGGTAGCAGATAATGAAGCAATCTCATAATCAAGTGCCTATTCTTGGTGATTCTACATGTCATATATGATTCATTCCAAAGCTACATTAGACGGTTTAACTGTGGACTCCCCAATGATGTTATCCTCTTAAAATATTTCCTAACAGTGATATACTGATGAGTTCATGAGAGTCATGTTCTCACTTAGTTGCCAGTTTCACTTCATACATTTTAAAATCTCAGAATGATGACTGATGGTGATGATGAGATTTTTACTTCCTGTAATCCCAGAAATCAGTCATTTTTTTCATGTTAATGTACTTGGAGAAGTGAAAGAGAATATTATGTCATAAGGGAGACCACTCAAGACATTTGTTGAGTGAATATACAGTAACTATAGAATCTACAATAAGCACTTCAGTCTATATCTCTAACAATTCAACAACAAAAAGATAAATAGATGAGGAAAGAAATCTTTAGCAATATATTATCTGCTTCTTACATATATTTCAATATTATTTATTTTTTAACTTAAATTGAAGTTGGAGATTATATAACTTAGTATTATTTATATCCAGTATTTATTAGTATTAAAATATCATATTTTGTCTTACTGAACCAAAAATATATGTAAGTATATATTTAAGAATTCTGTATAAATCCCTGTAAAAATTTGAAAAATTTACTTGCTATTTTGATGTCTTTAGAACTATTGAATAGATGTAAGCGTGTAAGGTAAGATGTCCTTATTATGTAGTAGTAGCTAAACAAGGATCCTCATTAACAAGAATAATTAGTTCAGTTCAGTCACTCAGCCATGTCCAAATCTTTGCAATCCCATAGGCTGCAGCAAACAAAGCTTCCCTGTCCATCACCAACTCCCGGAGCTTGCTCAAACTCATGTCCATCAAGTCGGTGATATTATCCAAACATATCATTCTCTGTCATCCCCTTCAATCTTTCCCAGCATCAGGGTCTTTCCCAATGAGTCAGTTCTTTGCATCAGGTGGTCAAAGTATTGGAGTTTCAGCTTTAGCATCAGTCCTTCCAGTGAATATTCAGAAGTGATTTCCTTTAGGATTGACTGANCTTTCCCAGCATCAGGGTCTTTCCCAATGAGTCAGTTCTTTGCATCAGGTGGTCAAAGTATTGGAGTTTCAGCTTTAGCATCAGTCCTTCCAGTGAATATTCAGAAGTGATTTCCTTTAGGATTGACTGATTTGATCTCCTTGCAGTCCAAGGGACTCTCAAGAGTCTTCTCCTACACCACAGTTCAGAAGCATCAATTTTTCAGTGCTCAGCTTTGTTTATAGTCCAATTCTCACATCCATACATGACTACTGAAGAAAACATAGATTTAACTACATGGTCATTTGTTGGCAAATAATATCTCTGCTTTTTAATATGTTAAGTTTGTCATAGCTTTTCTTCCAAGGAAAAGCATCTTTTAATTTCATAGGTGCAGTCATCATAGCAGTGATTTTGAGCCTAAGAAAATAAAGAAATAAAGTCTGTCACCACTGTTTCCCCGTCTATTTCCCATGAAGTGATGGGACCAGATGCCATGACCTCAGTTTTTGAATGTTGAGTTTTAAACCAGGTTTTTCACTCTTCCCTTTCACTTTCATCAAGAGGCTCTTTCGTTCCTCTTCATTTTCTGCCAAAAATATATACATTTTTTTTTCTGAGCCTCCTGTGAATGATAACTGAATGAATCTAATCTTTTCTAACCTTCAAAAACATGGGAAGTCTATTTAAATGAGAATAATATGATCTATTTATCGATATTTTACTCCTTACCTGATAAAATTCACCCAAGCCCAGATCAGACTTGGCTGGTAAAAATTCTCAAAGATAAAACTAGATTTTCTCTGTATATTCTATTAATAATTTATAGATATGAAAAAAATAAGTATGAATAATGTGCATCTGTACATGAATGGAGGTAAATATATTTGCTGAAGACCGATCATTTTAAAATATCTATTAATATTTTGGTTATTAGTATTATCATATGACTCTATGTTGAAAAGTAAAGTAGCAAACTTTGTATTAATATGCTCCAACTTGATTTGTTTACCCTGAATAACATATAGACTTAATACCCACAAACTTAACAAGTAATGGTTTCAGTTATAATTACTTCTGACTTTTTAACCTTTTTTCATTATACTGCTGTTTTCCTCTTTAAGTATATTCATGTATTTAAATGCATAATTGCACACAGTAATTGGTTCTTTTACCTTGGGTGTGGGGTATCTCTTTACAGCTGCTCCAGCAAATCACAGCTGTTGCTCCTTACCTTGGATGAGGGGTATGTCCCTACCGCCACNTTTTCCTCTTTAAGTATATTCATGTATTTAAATGCATAATTGCACACAGTAATTGGTTCTTTTACCTTGGGTGTGGGGTATCTCTTTACAGCTGCTCCAGCAAATCACAGCTGTTGCTCCTTACCTTGGATGAGGGGTATGTCCCTACCGCCACTGTTCTTGACCTTCAATGTGGGATAGCTCCTCTAGGCGCTCCTGTGGCTGTGCAGCCACTGCTCCTCGGGTTGCTCCTCCCGGCCGCCAGCCCTGGCCTTTGGGCTCGGGGTGGCTCCTCAGGGTCTCCGCCCCTGGCCTCGGGTATGAGGTGGCTCCTCCTAGCTGCTGCCTCTGGCCTCAGGCTCGGGGTGGATCCTCAGGGTCACCACCCCTGTCATTGGGCCGGAGTTGGCCTGGGCGGCCAGGCCTGCTTAGGAGGGCAAACTGCCGGGCGGGGGCGACCTGATCCCCTGAAGGCTGGGACCAGACAGAGCATCGAGTGTCATTTCCCTGCTCAGCTGGCCCTCTGCGGTGTTACTTGTGCCTCTCGTTCCAGAGCTCTGAAGGTCTTGCCTTGGGTCTCAGCACACCTCCTGGTGCTGCTGGGCAAACCCAGGTAAGATGGTAGGTGTTGCAAGAGGGCATCAGAGGGCAGACACACTGAAACCATTCTCACAGAAAACTAGTCAATCTAATCACACTAGGACCACAGCCTTGTCTAACTCAGTGAAACCAAGCCAAGTCTGTGGGGCAAACCAAGATGGATGTGTCATGGTAGAGAGGTCTGACAGAATGTGGTCCACTGGAGAAGGGAATGGCAAGCCACTTCAGTATTCTTGCCTTGAGAACCCCATGAACAGTATGAAAAGGCAAAATGATAGGATACCAAAAGAGAAACTACCCAGGTCATTAGGTGCCCAACATGCTAATAGAGATCAGTGGAGAAATAACTCCAAAAAGAATGAAGAGATGGAACCAAAGCAAAAGCAATAACCAGTTGTGCATGTGACTGGCGATAGAAGCAAGATCCGATGCTGGAAAGAGCAATATTCCACAGGAACCTGGAAAGTCAGGTCCATGAATAAAGGCAAATTGGAAGTGGTCATACTAGAGATGGCAAGGGTGAACGTCGACATTCTAGGAATCAGCAAACTAAAATGGACTGGAATGGGTGAATT
>SJYV01007341.1:0-15357 GCA_006410875.1 Neotragus pygmaeus
ATGATCACCCTGCTCCGAAGTCCGGACTGTGTTCTGCGGTCGGCTAGTGATGAATTCCAGGCTGTGTGACGCAGTCGCCCTTCACTGAGTTTCGGGATGTGTGCCTTGGTCACCCTTCGCGGAGTTCCGGGCTGTATTCCTTGCTAGCCCTGTTACAAGGTCCAGCCTGTTTGCCGTAGTAAACATGCGCCAAGGACAGGGCTGGGTTCCGCCATCGGCTAGCAATGAGTTCCATGCTCTGTGCCACTGTCGCCCTGCACAGATTTCTAGGCTGTGTTCTGCTGTCGCCATTCACAGAGGTTCGGGCTGTGTGCCACAGTAGCCCTGTGCCAATGTTCGGGCTGTGTCCCGTGGTTGCCCTGCGCCGAGGTCATGGCTGTGTTCCACGGGTGGCTTGCGACGATTTCCGAGGTGTGTGCCACAGTGGCCCTTCACTGAATTTCAGGCTGTGTGCCACCGTCATCCTGCTCCGAGGACCAGGTTGTGTGCTGCAGTTGCCCTGTGCCATGGTATGGCCTGCTTGCGGTGGTTGCCCTGTGCCGAGGTCCGGGCTGTGTTCCGCAGTTGGCTTGCGACGATTTCCGAGCTGTGTGCCACAGTCGCCCTTCACTGAGGTTCGGGCTGTGTGCCGCGGTCACCCTGCACCAAATTCTGGGCTGTGTGCTGCGATCGCCTTCGGTCGAAATCTGTGCTGTGTGCCAGGGTGGCCCTGCATCAAGGCCTGGGATGTGTGCTGCGATCACTCTTCAATGAGGTTCGGGCTGTGTGCCGCGGTCATCCTTCACTGAGGTTCAGGCTGTGTGCAGCGGTCACCCTGCTTGATGACCGTGATGTGTGCTGCGGTCGCCCTGTGCCTTGGTCTGGGCTTTTTACCACGGTCACCCTGTGCTGAAATCCAGGCTGTGTTCTGCTTTCGGATAAAACGAGTTACTGGCTGTGTGCCGCGGTCGCCCTCACTGTGTTTCGGACAGTGTTTCATCGTCGCCCTTTTCCCAAGGTCCGGGCTGTGTGCTGTGGTCGCCCTGCGCCGAGGTCCGGCCTGTTAGCTGTGGTCACACTGGGCCGAGGTCCGGGCTGTGTTCTGTGGTCGGCTAGTGACGCGTTACGGGCTATGTGCCACGGGCTCCCTGTAAAGATTTCTGGGCTGTGTTCTGCGGTCGCCCTGCGCCGAGTTCAGGGTTGTGTTCCCTGGTCGGCTGGCGATGAGTTCCGGGCGGTGTGCTGCAGTGGCCCTTCACTGAGGTTCGGGCTGTGTTCCGTGGTTGCCCCACGCCAAGGTCCCGCCTGTGTGCCGTGGTCGCCCTGTCCCGAGGTCCATGCTGTGTTCCGCGATTGGCTAGCGACGAGTTCTGATCTCTTTGCCACAGTCGCTCTGCACAAATTTCCGGGCTTTGTGCTGCGGTCAGCCTTCACTGAGGTGCGGGCTGTGTGCCATGAGCAACCTGTGCCGAAGTCTTGGCTGTGTGCTGCAGTAGCTTTGTGCCAAGGTCCGGGTTGTGTTCTCTGGTGGGCTGGTGACGAGTTCCGGGATGTGTTCTGCGGTCACCCTTCACTGATGTTCGGGCTGTGTGCCCTGGTCACCCTGTGCTGAGGTCTGGGCTGTGTGCCGCACTCGCCCTGCACAGAAGTCNTGGTGGGCTGGTGACGAGTTCCGGGATGTGTTCTGCGGTCACCCTTCACTGATGTTCGGGCTGTGTGCCCTGGTCACCCTGTGCTGAGGTCTGGGCTGTGTGCCGCACTCGCCCTGCACAGAAGTCCGGCCTGTGTGCCGCAGTCGCCCAATGCGGTGGTCCGGGCTGTGTTCCATGGTTGGCTAGAGATGAGTTCCAAGCTCTGTGCCACGGTTGCCCTGCACAGATTTTTGGGCTGTGTACCGTGGTCGCCCTTCACTGAGGTTCGGGCTGTGTGCTGCAGTCGTCCTGAGACGAGGTCCATGCTGTGTGCCGCGGACACCCTGTGCCGAGGTGCAGACTGTGTGCCACGGTCGCCCTGTGCCGATGTCCTGGCTGTGTTCCTCCGTTGGCTGGAGACGAGTTCCATCCTGTTTTCCATGGTCACTCTGCGCCGAGGTCTGGGCTGGGTTCCGCGGTCAGGTAGGACAAGTTCTGAGCTCTGTACCCCGGTTGCCCTGCATAGATTTCCAGGCTGTGTGCTGCTGTCTACCTTCACTGAGGTTCGGGCTGTATTCCACAGTCGCCCTGTGCCGAGGTCCGGTCTCTGTGCCATGGTAGCCTTGAACCAAGTTACGGGCTGTGTATCGCGTTAGCCTTGCACCGAGGTCCAGGCTGTGTGCTGAAGTTGCCCTGCGCCGAAGTCCTATTGCTGTGCCACGGTCGCTATCTTCTGAGGTCCGTGCTGTGTGCCAGGGTTGACTGGCACCGAGGTCCGTGCNAGAAGGTTAATGATGCTCTAAATTTCACCTTCATGCCAACCAGTCCAAGAACTGTGCATAAGCTGATCACACACTCTGCGGCCCTCTCCCTCACACTGCCTTTAAAACCCCTCCTCTGAAAGCCATCACAGAGTTCAGGTCTTTTGAGCATGAGCTGTCCGTTCTCCTTGCTTGATACCATGCAGTGAACGCTGAACTTTCCTTCACCACAACCCAGTGTCAGCAGGATCGTTTTGCTGTAAGTGTGTGAGTGGATCCAGGTCTGGCTGCGTAAGATTACCATATCAGTAATAAACTCACTTCTGCATTTGAAAAAAACCCAATGTAAATGTGCAAAAAGTGGCATCACATTTCTGGGAGGGCCAAGATTACTATATCAAAGGAGGAACAATCCAGCCATTCCAGTGGAACCCAATCTAGTGAGTTTAAACCAAGAAAGAGATAAAGGGGTGGTTGCTGACATGTCCTAGGAAACCTGGTTGCTGAGCAGATACGGAAAGCAGTTCCTTGCAATTCACTACTAGCAATTCGGGCTTTAGAATTCGACCAGTACAAGTGAATAAATAACACAAAATGANAAGTCCAGGCTGTGCTCCACCCTCGGCTTGCGAAGAGTTCTGGGCTCTGTGCCTCGTTCCCTCTGTGCCAAGGTCCAGGCTGTGTGCCATGGTCGCCCTGTTCTGAGGCCTGTGCTGTGTGCCGAGGTAGCCTTCTGCAGAGGCCCGGGCTGTGTGCCGTGGTCGCCCTGTTCCGAGGTCCAGGCTATGTGCCACGGTAGCCTTGAACCGAGTTCCGGGCTGTGTGCCGCGATAGACTTGTGCCAAGGTCTGGGCTGTGTGCCGCAGTTGCCCTGTGCCGATGTCCAGTCTGTGTGCCACAGTCGCCATGCCCTGAGGTCCGTGCTGTGTGCCACGGTCGCCCTGTGCCGAGGTCCGTGCTGTGTGCATCGGTCACTCTTCACTGCGGTTTGGGCTATGTGCCACGGTCACCCTGCACGGAGTCCAGGCTGAGTTCCGCCCTCGGTTTGCAACGAGTTCCGGGTTCTGTGCAACGTTCCGTCTGTGCCAAGGTCCAGGCTGTGTGCCACAGTCTCCCTGTTCCGAGGTCCGTACTGTGTGCCACGGTCGCCCTGCGCCGAGGTCCGTGCTGTGTGCATCAGTTGCTCTTCACTGCGGTTTGGGCTGTGTGCCACAGTCACACTGCGCCGAGGTCCAGCCTAGGTGTCGTGGTCGCCCTGCGCTGAGGTCAAGTCTGAGTGTCATGGTCATCCTGCTCCGAGGTCGGGACCGTGTTCCGCGGTCAGCTAGCAACGAATTCCAGGATGTGTGACGTGGTTGCCCTTCACTGAGTTTCGGGTTGTGTGCCACCGTCGCCCTGAGCCGAAGTCTTGACTGTGTTCCGTGGTCGTCTAGTGACGAGATCCATGCTGTGTGCCGTGGTAGCCCTTCACTGAGGTTCGGGCTGTGTGCCACGGTCACCCTGTGCCATGTTCTGGGCTGTGTGCCATGGTCTCCTTCGGTCGAAGTCCGTGGTGTGTGCCAATGTTGCCCTGTGTCGAGGTCGGGGATGTGCTGCCGTTGCCCTTCACTGAAGTTCGGGCTGTGTGCCGCGGTCAACCTTCACTGAGGTTCAGGCTGTGTGCAGCGGTCGCCCCCCTCGAGGTTCTAGATGTGTGCCGCGATCGCCCTGTGCCTTGGTCCGGCCTGTGTTCTGCGGTCGCCCTGTCCCCAAATCCCGGCTATGTTCCACGGTCGGGTAGCGAAAAGTTACTGGCTGTGTGTCGTGGTCACCTTTCACTGTGTTTCAGGCAGTGTGCCACATTTGCCCTTCGCCTAGGTTTGGGCTGTGTGCCGTGGTGGCCCTGCGCCTAGGTCCGGGCTGTGTGCCACAGTCCCCTGCGCTGAGGTCCACGCTCTTTGCCACGGTTGCCCTGCACCGAGGTCCAGCCTGTGTGCCTCGGTAGCCTTGAACCAAGTTCCAGGCTGTGTGCCACGGTAGCCTTGTGCCAAGGTACAGGCTGTGTGCCGAGGTAGCCTTCTGCAGAGGTCTGTGCTGTGTGCCGTGGGTGCCCAGTTCCGAGGTCCAGGCTGTGTGCCACAGTCGGCATCTCCCTAGGTCCAGTCTGTGTGTCACGGTCGCCTTATGCCCAGGTCCGGCCTGTGTTCCACCCTCGGCTTGTGACCTGTTCCCGGCTCTGTGCCGCGGTTCCTCTTTGCCAAGGTCCGTGCTGTGTGCCCTGGTAGTCTTCTCCAGAGGTCCGGGCTTTGTTCCATGGTCCCCCTGCGCTGAGGTCCGGGCTGTGAGCGGCAGTCGCCCTGAGCCGATGTCTGGCCTGTGTTACGCAGATGCCCTGCGCCGAGGTCTGGCCCTTGTGTCTCAGTCGCCCTGCTCCCAGGTCTGGCCTGTGTGCCATGGTCGCCCTGCACCGAGATGCTGCCTATGTGTCGCTGTCACCCTGCGCAGAGGTCTGGTCTGAGTGTCACGGTCAACCTGCTCCGAGGTCCAGACTGTGTTCTGCGGTCGGCTAGCAACGAGTTCCAGGCTGCGTGATGTGGTCGCCCTTCACTGAGTTTCGGGCTGTGTGCCGCGGTCGCCTGGCACCGAAGTCCGGGCTGTGTTCCACGGTCGACTAGTGAAGAGTTCCTTGCTGTGTGCCGCAGTCACCCTTCACTGAGGTTCGGGCTGTGTGCCTCAGTCGCCCTGCGCCAAGTTCCGGGCTGTGTGCCGCGTTCGCCTTCGGTCGACGTCCGTGCTGTGTGCCAGGGTTGCCCTGCATCAAGGTCCGTGTTGTGTGCTGCAGTCACCCTTCAATTAGGTTCAGGCTGTGTGCCTCGGGCACCCTTCACTGAGGTTCAGGCTGTGTGCAGCAGTCGCCCTGCTCGATGTCCATGAAGTGTGCCACGGTCGCCCTGTGCCTTGGTCCAGCATGTGTTCCGTGGTTGCCCTGTGCTGAAATCCGGGCTGTGTTCTGCAGTCGGCTAGAAATGAGTTACTGGATGTGTGCTGCGGTCGCCCTTCACTGTGTTTCAGGCAGTGTGCCACGGTCGCCCTGCACAGAGATCCAGACTGTGTTTTGCCCTCGTCTTGAGACGAGTTCCAGGCTCTGTGCCGTGTTCCCTCTGTGCCGAGTTCCGGGCTGTGTGCCACGGTCGCCCTGTCTGAGGTCCGGGCTGTGTGCCGAGGTAACCTTCTGCAGAGGTCTGGGTTGTGTGCCGCGGTCGCCCTGTACTGAAGTCAGGGCTATGTACCGCAGTCACCATCTCCCCAGGCCCCGGCTATGTGCTGCGATCACCCTGTTTCCAGGTGCATCCTGTGTTCCACCCTTGGCTTGTGAACTCTTCCCAGCTCTGTGCCACGGTTCCTCTTTGCCAAGGTCCGGCCTGTGTGCCACGGTCACCCTGTGCCAAGGTCCCGCCTATGTGTCGCTGTCGCCCTGCGCTGATGTCCGGCCTCAGTTTCACGGTCACCCTGCTCCGAGGTCAGGACTGTGTTCCGGGGTCGGCTAGCAACGAGTTCCAGGATGTGTGACATGGTCGCCCTTCACTGAGTTTCGGGATGTGTGCTGCGGTCTCTTTCGGTTAAGGTCCATGCTGTGCCAGGTTTGCCCTGCGTCGAGTTGTGGGATGTGCTACGGTTGCCCTTCACTGAAGTTCAGGCTGTGAGCCGCAGTCACCCTTCACTGAGGTTCAGGCTGTGTGCAGCGGTCACCCTGCTCAATGTCCTAGATGTGTGGCGTGATCACCCTGTGCCTTGGTCCGGCCTGTGTTCTGCGGTCGCCCTGTCCCGAAATCCAGGCTATGTTCCGCGGTTGGCTAGCGACCAGTTACTGGCTGTGTGCAGTGGTCGCCTTTCACTGTGTTTCGGGCAGTGTGCCACGGTCGCCCTTCGCCAAAATCCGGGCTGTGTGCTGCGGTCGCCCTGCAACGAGGTATGGGCTGTGTGCCACGGTCCCCTGTGCTGAGGGCCATGCTATGTGCCGCAGTCGCCCTGCGCCAAGGTGCGACCTGTGTGACTCGGGAGCCTTGAACCAAGTTCCAGGCTGTGTGCCGCAGTAGCCTTGTGCTGCGGTCTGGGCTGTGTGCCGAGGTAGCCTTCTGCAGAGGTCTGTGCTGTGTGCCGTGGGTGCCCAGTTCCGAGGTCCAGGCTGTGTGCCACAGTCGGCATCTCCCTAGGTCCAGTCTGTGTGTCACGGTCGCCTTATGCCCAGGTCCGGCCTGTGTTCCACCCTCGGCTTGTGACCTGTTCCCGGCTCTGTGCCGCGGTTCCTCTTTGCCAAGGTCCGTGCTGTGTGCCCTGGTAGTCTTCTCCAGAGGTCCGGGCTTTGTTCCATGGTCCCCCTGCGCTGAGGTCCGGGCTGTGAGCGGCAGTCGCCCTGAGCCGATGTCTGGCCTGTGTTACGCAGATGCCCTGCGCCGAGGTCTGGCCCTTGTGTCTCAGTCGCCCTGCTCCCAGGTCTGGCCTGTGTGCCATGGTCGCCCTGCACCGAGATGCTGCCTATGTGTCGCTGTCACCCTGCGCAGAGGTCTGGTCTGAGTGTCACGGTCAACCTGCTCCGAGGTCCAGACTGTGTTCTGCGGTCGGCTAGCAACGAGTTCCAGGCTGCGTGATGTGGTCGCCCTTCACTGAGTTTCGGGCTGTGTGCCGCGGTCGCCTGGCACCGAAGTCCGGGCTGTGTTCCACGGTCGACTAGTGAAGAGTTCCTTGCTGTGTGCCGCAGTCACCCTTCACTGAGGTTCGGGCTGTGTGCCTCAGTCGCCCTGCGCCAAGTTCCGGGCTGTGTGCCGCGTTCGCCTTCGGTCGACGTCCGTGCTGTGTGCCAGGGTTGCCCTGCATCAAGGTCCGTGTTGTGTGCTGCAGTCACCCTTCAATTAGGTTCAGGCTGTGTGCCTCGGGCACCCTTCACTGAGGTTCAGGCTGTGTGCAGCAGTCGCCCTGCTCGATGTCCATGAAGTGTGCCACGGTCGCCCTGTGCCTTGGTCCAGCATGTGTTCCGTGGTTGCCCTGTGCTGAAATCCGGGCTGTGTTCTGCAGTCGGCTAGAAATGAGTTACTGGATGTGTGCTGCGGTCGCCCTTCACTGTGTTTCAGGCAGTGTGCCACGGTCGCCCTGCACAGAGATCCAGACTGTGTTTTGCCCTCGTCTTGAGACGAGTTCCAGGCTCTGTGCCGTGTTCCCTCTGTGCCGAGTTCCGGGCTGTGTGCCACGGTCGCCCTGTCTGAGGTCCGGGCTGTGTGCCGAGGTAACCTTCTGCAGAGGTCTGGGTTGTGTGCCGCGGTCGCCCTGTACTGAAGTCAGGGCTATGTACCGCAGTCACCATCTCCCCAGGCCCCGGCTATGTGCTGCGATCACCCTGTTTCCAGGTGCATCCTGTGTTCCACCCTTGGCTTGTGAACTCTTCCCAGCTCTGTGCCACGGTTCCTCTTTGCCAAGGTCCGGCCTGTGTGCCACGGTCACCCTGTGCCAAGGTCCCGCCTATGTGTCGCTGTCGCCCTGCGCTGATGTCCGGCCTCAGTTTCACGGTCACCCTGCTCCGAGGTCAGGACTGTGTTCCGGGGTCGGCTAGCAACGAGTTCCAGGATGTGTGACATGGTCGCCCTTCACTGAGTTTCGGGATGTGTGCTGCGGTCTCTTTCGGTTAAGGTCCATGCTGTGCCAGGTTTGCCCTGCGTCGAGTTGTGGGATGTGCTACGGTTGCCCTTCACTGAAGTTCAGGCTGTGAGCCGCAGTCACCCTTCACTGAGGTTCAGGCTGTGTGCAGCGGTCACCCTGCTCAATGTCCTAGATGTGTGGCGTGATCACCCTGTGCCTTGGTCCGGCCTGTGTTCTGCGGTCGCCCTGTCCCGAAATCCAGGCTATGTTCCGCGGTTGGCTAGCGACCAGTTACTGGCTGTGTGCAGTGGTCGCCTTTCACTGTGTTTCGGGCAGTGTGCCACGGTCGCCCTTCGCCAAAATCCGGGCTGTGTGCTGCGGTCGCCCTGCAACGAGGTATGGGCTGTGTGCCACGGTCCCCTGTGCTGAGGGCCATGCTATGTGCCGCAGTCGCCCTGCGCCAAGGTGCGACCTGTGTGACTCGGGAGCCTTGAACCAAGTTCCAGGCTGTGTGCCGCAGTAGCCTTGTGCTGCGGTCTGGGCTGTGTGCCGAGGTAGCCTTCTGCAGAAGTCCAGGCTGTGATCCATGGTCCCCCTGTGCTGAAGTCCGGACTGTGAGCCGCCATCGCCCTGAGCCAATGTCCGGCCTGTGTTCTGCAGACGCCCTGCGCAGACGTCCGGCCTGTGTGCCACGGTCACCCTGCGCCCAGGTCCAGCCTGTGTGCCACAGTCACCCTGTGCCGAGGTCCAGCCTATGTATCGCTGTCGCCCTGTGTTGAGGCCCGGCCTGAGTGTCACGGTCACCCTGCTCCGAGATCCCGACTGTGTTCCATGGTAGGCTAGAAACGAGTTCCAGGATGTGTGACGTGGTCGCCCTTCACTGAGTTTCGGGCTGTGTGCCATGGTCGACCTGCACCGAAGTCTGGACTGTGTTCCGCGGTTGGCTAGTGATGAGTTCCATGTTGTGTGCTGCGGTCACCCTTCACTGAGGTTCGGGTTGTGTTCCGCCGTCGCCCTGCGTCAAGTTCCGGGCTGTGTGCCGCGATATCCTTCGGTCAAGGTCCATGCTGTGTGGCAGGGTTGCCCTGCTCGATGTCCTAGATTTGTGGCGTGATCACCCTGTGCCTTGGTCCGGCCTGTGTTCTGCGGTCGCCCTGTCCTGAAATCCAGGCTATGTTCCGTGGTTGGCTAGCAATGAGTTCCTGGCTGTGTGCCGTGGTCGCCTTTCACTGTTTTTCGGGCAATGTGCCACGGTCGCCCTTCGCCAAGGTCCGGGCTGTGTGCCGCGGTTGCCCTGCGACGAGGTATGGGCTGTCTGCCATGGTCCCCTGCGCTGAGGGCCACGCTGTGTGCCACAGTCACCCTGCATGAAGGTCCGGCCTGTGTGCCTTGGTAGCCTTGAACCGAGTTCCAGGCTGTGTGCTGCGATAGCCTTGTGCTGAGGTCTGGGCTGTGTGCCCAGGTAGCCTTCTGCAGAGGTCCGGGCTGTGTGCCGCAGTCGCCATCTCCCCAGGTCTGGGCTGTGTGTCACGGTCGCCTTATTCCCAGGCCCGGCCTGTGTTCCGCCCTCGGCTTGAAACTTGTTCCCGGCTCTGTGGCGTGGTTCCTCTTTGCCAAGGTCTGGGCTGTGTGCCCTGGTAGCCTTCTGCAGAGGTCCGGGCTGTGATCCATTGTCCCCCTGTGCTGATGTCTGGACTGTGAGCCGCCGTCGCCCTGAACCGATATCCGGCCTGTGTTCTGCAGACGCCCTGCAAGGAGGTCCGGCCTGTGTGCCGTGGTCGCCTGTGCCCAGGTCCGGCCTGTGTGCCACGTTCACCCTGTGCCGAGGTCCGGCCTATGTGTTGCTGTCGCCCTGCGCTGAGGTCCGACCTGAGTGTCATGGTCACCCTGCTCTGAGTTCCGGACTGTGTTCCGCGGTTGGCTAGCAACGAGTTCCAGGCTGTGTGATGTGGTCGCCCTTCAATGAGTTTCGGGCTGTGTGCCACGGTTGCCCAGCGCCGAAGTCCGGGCTGTGTTCCGCGGTCTGCTAGTGATGAGTTCCAATTTGTGTGCCACAGTCGCCCTTCACTGAGGTTTGGGCTGTGTGCCGCAGTAGCTCTGCGCCGAGGTACACGCAGTGTGCCGCAGTCACCCTGCACTGATGACCAGCCTTTGTGCTGCGGTCTCCCTGTGCCGAGGTCCGGGCTGTGTTCCCCAGTCGGCTGGAGACGAGTTCCATCCTGTTTGCTGTGGTTGCCCTGCGCCGAGGTCCGGGCTGTGTTCCGTGGTCGCCTAGTGACGAGTTCCAAGATCTATACTCCAGTCACCCTGCACATATTTCCGGGCTGTGTGCTGCGGTCTCCCTTCACTGAGGTTCGGTGTGTGTGCCGCGGTCACTCTGTGCCAAGGTCCGGTCTGTGCGCCATGGTAGCCTTGAACCGAGTTCCGGGCTGTGTGCCGCCGTAGCCTTGTGCTGAGGCGCGGGCTGTGTGCCGCGTTCGCCCTTCACTAAGGTTTGGGCTGTGGGCCGAGGATGAACTGCGCCGAGGTTGGTGCTGTATGCCATGTTAGCCTTGTGACGAGCTCCGGGCTGTGTGCTACAGTCTCCCTGCACCGATGTCCGATCTGTGTACCGCGGTCGCCATCTCCCAAGGTCAGTGATGTGTCCCCGGGTCACCCTGCGGCCAGGTCCGTACTGTGTGCCTCGGTCTCTCTTCACTGTGATTTGGGCTGTGTGCCAAAGTCGCCCTGTCTCAAGGTCCATGCTGTGTTCCGTCCTTGGCTTGTGACGAGTTCAGGGCTCTGTGCCGATATCCTTCTGTGATGAGGTCCCTGCTGTGTGCCACGGTCGCCCTGTTCCAAAATACAGGCTGTGTGCCATGTAGCCTTCTGCAGAGGTCCTTGCTGTGTGCCGCGGTAGCCTTGTGCTGAGGTGCAGGCTGTGTGCCACGTTCGTCCTTCACTAATGTTTGGGCTGTGGGCTGAGGATGAACTGCGCCGAGGTTGGTGCTGTATGCCATGTTAGCCTTGTGACGAGCTCCGGGCTGTGTGCTACAGTCTCCCTGCACCGATGTCCGATCTGTGTACCGCGGTCGCCATCTCCCAAGGTCAGTGATGTGTCCCCGGGTCNGTTTGGGCTGTGGGCCGAGGATGAACTGCGCTGAGGTTGGTGCTGTATGCCATGTTAGCCTTGTGACGAGCTCCGGGCTGTGTGCTACAGTCTCCCTGCACCGATGTCCGATCTGTGTACCGCGGTCGCCATCTCCCAAGGTCGGTGATGTGTTCCAGGGTCGCCCTGCGGCCAGGTCCATGCTGTGTGCCTCGGTCGCTCTTCACTGTGATTCAGGCTGTGTGCCGAAGTTGCCCTGTCTCGAGGTCCGTGCGTGTTCCGCCCTCGGCTTGTGACGAGTTCTGGGCTCTATGCCGATGTTCCTCTGTAATGAGGTCTGTGCTGTGTGCCACGGTCGCCCTGTTCCAAGGTACAGGCTGTGTGCCCTAGTAGCCTTCTGCAGAGGTCCGTGCTGTGTGCCGCGGTCACCCTGTTCCGAAGTCTGGACTGTGTACCATGGTCGCATTCTCCCGAAGTCCGGCCTGTGTACCATGGTCGCCATCTCCCAAGGTCTGGGCTGTGTTCCATGGTTGGCTGATGATGAGTTCCGGGCTGTGTGCCGCAGTTGCCCTTTACTGTGGTTCGCACTGTGTTCTGCGGTCACCCTACACTGAGGTCAGGTCTGTGTGCCTCTGTCGCCCTGAGCTGAGGTCCGGCCTGAGTGCCACGGTCGCCATGCTCCGTTGTCCGGGCTGTGTTCTGCAGTCGGCTAGTGACGAGTTCCGGGCTGTGTGACACGGTCACCTTCAATGAGTTTCAGGCTGTGTGCAACGGTCCCCCTTCACCGAGGTCCGGGCTGTGTGCTGTGGTCGCCCTGCGACGAGGTCCGCCCTGTTTGCCCTGGTCTCCCTATGCCGAGGTCTAGTCTGTGTTCCGCGATTGGCTAGTGGCAAGTTCCTGGCTCTGTGCCACGGTCGCCCTGCAGAGATTTCTGGGCTCTGTGCTACGGTCGCCCTTCAGNCGAGTTCTGGGCTCTGTACCTCGTTCCCTCGGTGCCGAGGTCCGGGCTGTGTTCCACAGTCGCCCTGTTCTGAGGTCCGGGCTGTGTGCCGAGGTAGCCTTCTGCAGAGGTCCGGGCTGTGTGCCACGGTCGCCCTGTTCTGAGGTCCGGGCTGAGTGCCGTGTTCGCCCTGTGCCGAGGTCGGGAATGTGTTCCGCGGTTCGCAAGCGACGAGTTGCAGGCTGTGTGATTTGGTCACCCTTCACTGAGTTTTGGGTTGTGTTCCGCGGTTGCCCTGCGACAAGTCCAGGCTGTGCTCCACCCTCGGCTTGCGAAGAGTTCTGGGCTCTGTGCCTCGTTCCCTCTGTGCCGAAGTCCAGGCTGTGTGCCACGGTCGCCCTGTTCTGAGGTCCATGCTCTGTGCCGAGGTAGCCTTCTGCAGAGGCCCAGGCTGTGTGCCGCGGTTGCCCTGTTCCAAGGTCTGGGCTGTGTGCCACGGTAGCCTTGAACAGAGTTCTGGGCTGTGTGCCACGATAGACTTATGCCGAGGTCTGGGCTGTGTGCTGCAGTTGCCCTGTGCCGATGTCCAGTCTGTGTGCCACAGTCGCCATGCCCTGAGGTCAGTGCTGTGTGCCACGGTCACCCTGCGCTGAGGTCCGTGCTGTGTGCATCAGTCGCTCTTCACTGCGGTTTGGGCTGTGTGCCACGGTCACCCTGCACAGAGTCCAGGCTGTGTTCCGCCCTCGGTTTGTAATGAGTTTCGGGTTCTGTGCAAATTTCCCTCTGTGCCAAGGTCCGGGCTGTGTGCCACAGTCTCCCTATTCCGAGGTCCGGTCTGTGTGCCAAGGTAGCCTTCTGCAGAGGTCCGGGCAGTGTGCTGTGGTTGCCCTGTTCCGAGGTCCAGGCTGTTTGCCGAGGTCACCATCTCCCCAGGTACAGGCTGTGTGCCATGGTCATCCTGTGGTGAGGTCCGGCCTGTGTTCCGCCCTCGGCTTGCGGCCTAATCCCGGCTCTGTGCCGTGGTTCTTCTTTGCCAAGGTCCGGTCTTTGTGCCGCGGTAGCCTTCTCTAGAAGTCCGGGCTGTGTGCCACGGTCGCCTGAGCTAAGGTATGGGCTGTATGCCGTGGTCACCCTGAGCCGATGTTCAGCCTATGTTCCGCAGTCGCCCTGGGCCGAGGTCCGTCCTGTGTGCCACGGTGGCCCTGTGTCGAGGTCCTGCCTGTTTACCATGGTCGCTCTGCGCCAATGTCCAGCCTCTGTGCCAAGGTCACCCTGCGCCGAGTTCCGGCCTACGTGACACTGTCACCCTATGCTGAGGTCTGCCCTGAGTGCCACGGTCACCCTGCTCTGTCATCCGGGCTGTATTCTGCGGTCGGCTAGCGACGAGTTATGGGCTGTGTGACGCGGTCACCCTTCACTGAGTTTCGGGCTGTGTGCCTCAGTTGCCGTTCGCCGAGGTCTGGGCTGTGTGTCGCGGTTGCCCTGCACAGATGTCCGGCCTGTGTGCCACGGTCACCCAGTGCCTAGGTCCGGGCTGTGTTCCGCGGTTGGCTAGTGACGAGTTCCAAGCTCTGTGCCACGGTCGCCCTGTATAGATTTTTGGGCTATGGGCCACGTTCGCCTTTCACTGAGGTTCAGGCTGTGTGCCGTGGTGGCCCTATGCCGAAGTCCATGCTATGTGCTGTGTTCACTCTGCACCGAGGTCCGGCCTGTGTGCTGCGGTCACCCTGTGGCGAGGTCCGGGAGGTGTTCTGCCATCAGCTCGAGATGAGTTCCGGCCTGTTTGCCATGGTCGCCCTACGCTGAGGTTCGGCCTGTGTTACACGGCCAGCTAACAATGAGTTCTGAGCTCTGTACCCCAGTCGCCCTGCAGAGATTTCCAGGCTATGTGCCACAGTCTCCCTTCACTGAAGTTCGGGTTGTGTGCTGCAGTAGCCCTGTGCCGAGGTCNTGTGTTACACGGCCAGCTAACAATGAGTTCTGAGCTCTGTACCCCAGTCGCCCTGCAGAGATTTCCAGGCTATGTGCCACAGTCTCCCTTCACTGAAGTTCGGGTTGTGTGCTGCAGTAGCCCTGTGCCGAGGTCCGGTCAGTGTGCCACGGTAGCCTTGAAACAATTTCTGGGCTGTGTGCTGCGGTAGCCTTGTGCCAAGGACCGAGCTGTGTGCTGCAGTCACCCTATACTGAGGACCGGGCATGTGCCGCAGTCGCACTGCACCGAGGTTCGGGCTGTGTGCCCTGTTAGCCTTGCGCCGAAGTTCAGGCTTTGTGCCGTCGTAACCTTGCACCAAGGTGCAGGCTATGTGCTGCAGTNGAGCTGTGTGCTGCAGTCACCCTATACTGAGGACCGGGCATGTGCCGCAGTCGCACTGCACCGAGGTTCGGGCTGTGTGCCCTGTTAGCCTTGCGCCGAAGTTCAGGCTTTGTGCCGTCGTAACCTTGCACCAAGGTGCAGGCTATGTGCTGCAGTTGCCCTGGGCCGATGTCCGGTCTCTGTGCCATGGTCGCCATCTCCTGAGGTGGGTGCTGTGTGCCAGGTCGCCCTGTGCCGATGTCCATTCTGTGTNTTCAGGCTTTGTGCCGTCGTAACCTTGCACCAAGGTGCAGGCTATGTGCTGCAGTTGCCCTGGGCCGATGTCCGGTCTCTGTGCCATGGTCGCCATCTCCTGAGGTGGGTGCTGTGTGCCAGGTCGCCCTGTGCCGATGTCCATGCTGTGTGCCTCTGTCACTCTTCACTGTGGTTCGGGCTGTGTGCTGCAGTCACCCTGAGCCGATATCCAGCCTATGTTCTGCAGTCACCCTGCGCCGAGGTCAGGGCTTTGTGCTGTGGTCGCCCTGCGCCGAGTTCCGGCCTGTGTTCCGCCCTCGGCTTGCGACCTGTTCCCGGCTCCTTGCTGCGGTTTCTCTTTGCCAAGTTCCGGGATGTTTGCCACCGTAGCCTGCTCCAGATGTCCGGGATGTGTTACGCGGTCACCATGAGCCGAGGTCCGGCCTGTTTTCCTCGGTCGCACTGAGCCGATATCCGGCCTTTGTGCCACAGTCGCCCTGCGCTGAGGTCCGGCCTAAGTTCCACTGTCGCACTGTGCAGAGGGGCGGCCTGAATGCCACGGTCACCCTGCTCTGATGTCCGGACTGTGTTACCCGGTCGGCTAGCTACGAGTTCCAGGTTGTGTGATGCGGTCGCCCTTCACTGAGTTTCGGGCTGTGTGCCTCGGTAGCCTTCTGCAGAGGTCTGGGCTGTGTGCCATAGTTGCCCTGCGCCCATTTCCAGGCTGTGTTCCATGGTCGGCTAGCGACGAGTTCCGAGCTCATTAACCAATTTGCCCTGCACAGATTTCCGGGCTGTGT
>SJYV01007343.1:0-11655 GCA_006410875.1 Neotragus pygmaeus
TTTTTTTTTATAAATTCATTTTCTCATGGCTCTGATCATCGGGGACTTTTGTCAACAAGCAGAAGGGGAAAGTACCAGTAAGTCCCTAAACTACCATGCTTTTCTAGAGGACTCAGGAAATAGGCTACTCATGGAGGAAAGTGGGTTAGTCTACTTCAGGGTGTTTGCGACCCAGCAACCAAACAGGTTTTATTAATATGATCCACTAAGAATGGGTCTTTTATTAGGAAAATAGTTGATATCAAAGGCCAGTAGAGAGTATAGATCTATAATTCCAATTAGGAGTCTTTTTCCTTATGCATATGAAAAATATGCCATCACCTAGTGAAAGTTACCATCATTGATGACTACTCTGGACTAGTCCAATAGTCTCCATGTTAGTCTCCCTACTTGAAGACTTCTTTGCTCCATCTTTTCTCTACAACAGTCATCTCCGAAATGGGGTAGAAGTACTAACATGGCACCATGAGGTGATTCATTTGTGTGCAGGAAGTAGACTAGTTAAATTTAATTACTGATTCACATAAATATTTATCTTATTTATATCCTCCTATCTCTATTTATCTATCTATTGAAGGAGAGAATATGAACATAAACAGTTTGCAGTCACATGCTGATTGGTGTGCATGATCAAAAAATTTAGATGCCTTGCCCTGCAAAGCAGCAAAGGTGGTCTTTCAAAAGCATAAAAAAGTGTATCATTCATTGCCAGTATGTAAAAGCTTTCAGTGACTTACTTTTTCAAACAGACTACATACACTCCTCGTCATGGTCCACCTGACCAGCATGAGCTGGGTTCTGCCCATTCCTTAGTCATACTAGACAGCACTCTTTCTCCATATGATTAAGCCATTCTGGAAATCTCTTCCTCCCATGTGCCAAAGTGTTGTTGTTTTTCAACTCATGACCTTTACAAATGCTGTTCCACCTACCTGAGAGTAATGTCCACCATTACCCTCATTCACATGGCTGACTCCTTTGAAGACTCCACTTTACATGTACTTCCTTAGACCTTCCTTGACTCCCTAGACTAAGAAGAAATCCCTTCCACATTTTCTGCATCAATACATTCTTAGTTCCTTCTTAGCATGTTGCAGGCTTCAATTATTTTACTTGAGTGTTTCTTTGTTAATACTTCTGTCAAAAGCCACAGGTGGATATGGGCCATGTCTCCTCTATTCTTTCTTTTCCCAAAGCCTCCTTTGGTGCCTGGCTCATGGAAGTATGCAGTAAATAACTGGCTAGAAAAGCAGCAACTAATATAACAGCCTTAGTTTCACAACGACTAAGAATTAACATACTGTGGATCAGGTGCAACCATGTGCTGGAGACCAGGTTAAGGATTTTACATGTACCTTCCCATTTGGTTTTCTACAAAATTCATCTCAGCAGAGCAAGTACTATCATTGTTCCCACTTTAAGGGTTATTTTAAATAACTATATGCAGTCACATGACAATTTCATGCAAGGCAAGGCTTCAACCCAGGCATCTTATTCCTAATGTGTTCTTGACTCTACTTTTCTTGAAGAGATCTCTAATCTTTCCCATTCTATTATTTTCCTCTATTTCTTTGCAATGATCACTGAGAAAGACTTTCTTATCTCTCCTTGCTATTCTTTGCAACTCTGCATTCAGATGGGTGTATCTTTCCTTTTCTCAGTATATCTCTCTAAATAAACTTACACAGTCACAGTCAACAATCCACATTCCAGGTTTTCTTTATTTCACATTTAGTAGGACTATTTAAATGGGAATATATATATGGATATATGAGTTCACACAATGACAGTGATATTATTTCATGCACTTTGTTCTTACACCAAATCCAAATAATAACAGGTAACATTTATCAGGGCTTCTCTGGTGGCAATTTACTATTTGTCAGGCACTCTAATTAGCACTTTGAATAATTTTTTAGTAATGTTGAACAATTAGTTTTGGAAACAAGTGAGTGAGTTTATTTACGCTGAAAGGAAAATGTGCATTCTCCAATTTATATCATCTTTTATTTGGTTAAGGGGTAGTGGCAATGTTATGCACCACATGGTCACAGCCACATACACCTTATATGAATACAGTGGTATATTCACTATAACAGAACCTACTTCACTGACTTCAGTAACTGTCACATCGGTGTCTCTTTTTCCCTTTTCCTAGGTCTCTCTGTGTCTGATGGATACCTTGGCTTTGGCTGCACTAAATCACATTATATGCCTCATCATTAGAACAATGTCTTTTAATAGCTCTCAAAATACTTGGCTCCCCTTGGATACCATTGAGACAAGGTGTCTTACATTTCAGATCAATTTCATGTAAGAACCACAGAAAGAAAACGGGAGGATAATATGCAGACTCTCCTCATTGCTTGCCAAGGGGATGATGGGATTTTTTTTATAACTGCCCTTTAAAATATATTCAGGTAACAACAAGTACTAGCATAGCTCTGAATTCAGTAATTGTGTTTCTTCCCATATACCCAATCTAGTGGCTGTAACAGAAGAATTTAAGCCCTCTTATCTGTAAAAATAGGTCTAAGATTATCTACTTGACTCATAAGGGTGCTGTGAAATTTAATTCAAATTCTTACACTTCTTGGAGATAATAATATTGCCTTGTATTTATATAACACTTATCAGACCTCTAAACAGGTTTTTTTTTCCTCCTAGTTTAATAAATCTTGCAGCAGCTCCAAAAGATAGGTAGGGGGCAGTTTTTGCCTGCATCTTACAGAATATAAAGAAATCTATCCAAGGTCATAGAGTTAGAGAAAAAAAAATTAGAACTAAAATTTGTTATCCTTTTTCCCTTGATTTAGTCCAAAACCTCCCCTAATTTGTATATATATATATATATGAATTAAAATTATACATTGTTTTGTTTAGCAATTATGCACATTTCTTACACAATCATTTCAGGTTTCAAAAAACAGCTTGTGTAGTTAAAGAAATGCATGAAATAATATCACTGTCATTGTGGGAACTCACATATGTGTAGACATTTTTTCTCATTTACATAGTCATACTAAATGTGAAATAAAGAAAATGTGGAAAGTGGACCATGGACTATGACAAAGTAAGTTTGTTTAGAGAGATATACTGAGAAAAGGAAAGATATCCATTTGAATGCAGA
The DNA here is from genome assembly GCA_006410875.1 of Neotragus pygmaeus. Taxonomy (NCBI): domain Eukaryota; kingdom Metazoa; phylum Chordata; class Mammalia; order Artiodactyla; family Bovidae; genus Neotragus; species Neotragus pygmaeus. The sequence continues at coordinate 3,131 of SJYV01007343.1, forward strand.
GTTCCAAAGAATAGCAAGGAGAGATAAGAAAACCTTCCTCAGTGATCAATGAAAAGAAATAGAGGAAAATAACAGAATGGAAAAGACTAGAGATCTCTCCAAGAAAATTAGACATACCAAGGGAACATTTCATGCAAAGATGGGTCGATAAAGGACAGAAACAGTATGCACCTAATAGAAGAAGAAGATACTAAGAAGAGGTGGCAACAATACACAGAAAAACTGTGCAAAAAGGATCTTCATGACTCAGATAATCAGGATTGTGTGATCACTCACCTAGAGCCAGACGTCCTGGAAAGTGAAGTTAAGTAGGCCTTAGGAAGCATCACTGAACAAAGCTAGTGGAGGGGATGGAATTCCAGTTGAGCTATTTCATATCCTAAAAGATGATGCTGTGAAAGTGCTGCCCTGAATATGCCAGCAAATTTGGAAAACTCAGCCGTGGCCACAGGACTGGAAAAGGTCAGTTTTCATTCCAATCTCAAAGAAAGGCAATGCCAAAGAATGCTCAAGCTACCGCACAATTGTGCTCATCTCACACGCTAGCAAAGTAATGCTTGAAATTCTCCAAGCCAGGCTTCAATAGTACATGAACCAAGAATTTCAAGATGTTCAAGCTGGATTTAGAAAAGGCAGAGGAACCAGAGTTCAAATTGCCAACATCTGTTGGATCATCAAAAAAGCAAGAGAGTTCCAAAAAAAACATCTATTTCTGCTTTATTGACTATGCCAAAGCCTTTGACTGTATGGATCACAACAAACTGTGGAAAATTCTGAAAGAGATGGGAATATCAGACCACCTGACCTGCCTCATGAGACATCTGTATGCAGGTCAAGAAGCAACATAACTGGACATGGAACAACAGACTGGTTCCAAATCGGGAAAGGAGTATGTCAAGGCTGTATATTGTCACTCTACCTATTTAACTTGTATGCAGAGTATATCATATGAAATGCTGGGCTGGTTGAAGCACAAGTTGGAATCAAGATTGCTGGGAGAAATTTCAGTAACCTAAGATAAGGAGATGACATCACCCTTATGGCAGAAAGTGAAGAACTTTTGATGAAAGTGAAAGAGGAGAGTGAAAAAGTTGACTTAAAACTCCACATTCAGAAAACTAAGATCATGGCATCCAGTCCCATAACTTCATGGCAAATATGGGGAAACAATGAGAGACTTTATTTTGGGGGGCTCCAAAATCACTGCAGATGGTGACTGCAGCCATGAAATTAAAAGATGCTTGCTCCTTGGAAGAAAAGTTATGACCAACTTAGAGATCATGGGCATTTCTTTGCCAATAAAGGTCCATCTGTGAGAGTTGGACTAAAAGAAAGCTGAGTGCCAAAGAATTGACGCTTTTGAACTGTGGTGTTGGAGAAGACTCTTGAGAGTCTCTTGGACTGCAATGAGATCCAACCAGTCCATCCTAAAGGAAATTAGTCCTGAATATTCATTGGAAGGACTGATGCTGAAGCTGAAACTCCAATATTTTGGCCACCTGATTCCCCAACCAGTAATGCTGAAGAAGCTGAATTGAACGGTTTTATGAAGACCTACAAGACCTTTTAGAACTAACACCCCNAATTGACGCTTTTGAACTGTGGTGTTGGAGAAGACTCTTGAGAGTCTCTTGGACTGCAATGAGATCCAACCAGTCCATCCTAAAGGAAATTAGTCCTGAACATTCATTGGAAGGACTGATGCTGAAGCTGAAACTCCAATATTTTGGCCACCTGATTCAAAGAACTGATTCATTGGAAAAGACCCTGATGCTGGGAAAGATTGAAGGTGGGATGATAAGTGGACAACAGAGGATGAGATGGTTGAATGGCATCACTGACTTGATGGACATGAGCTTGAGTAAGCTCTGGGAGTTGATGATGGACAGGGAAGCCTGGCGTGCTGCATGCCATAGGGTGGCAAAGAGTCGGACACGACTGAGCTACTGAACTGAACTGAACCTTGAGCAAGGTCTTCCCTGTAGCTCAAATGGTAAAGAATCTAACTGCAGTGCAGAAGACCTGAGTTCAATCCCTGGGTCAGGAAGATCCTCTGGAGAAGGGAATGGTAATCCACTCCAGTATTCTTGCCTAGAGAATCCCATGGACAGGGAAACCTGGCAGACTACAGTCAGTGAGTTTGCAAAGAGTCAGACACCACTGAGCGTTATGTGCCAGATACCTTTATCACAAATTCTTAGAATGTCTTTTTAAAAAATCCATTATAGTCTTAAAATGATCTAGAAATTGTAACTTCTACCATTCTGTCTCTCTTCTGCCCTCTCACCTGTTTCTCCAACATTAAAAGGCTTTGACAGAGTAAATCACAAAACCAACTTTGTAATACTTTTTCTATTCCAGTCTCCTTGAAGGTACAAACAGGAAAAAATGAACTCAGTGGGAGCTACACTTTACTTCTGTTTCTTTGGGAATGCTAACTAGAGAAGAGAAGTCAAGAAAAATGGAAAACTACCCTTCAAATTCTTTCAGGGCTACTGAAATGATAACCCCAAACTTCCCATATCACAAGAAGAAGTCTCGTTATTTTTGTCTTTTTTTCCAAAGAACTGACCCAAAGGTGAATGGAGTTAACTCTGAAGCCAAAATCAGTAGATTTCTAGGGCAGAATATTCCAGCAGAATACAACTGTATAAAATGTACAGTAGCCATTGAAAATAAGATCTTTGGGAAATTTCTTCCAGAGCACAAGCAGAGCATGCAAAGAGGAGGAGGAAACAAAGCAAAGAATAAGCAGTACAGCTGAGCAAGCACTGACTACTGTGTGCTGCTGCCCATTTCTCTGTTCCATGTGGACAAAGCACAGACATGTTCCAGCCCTCACGAGTCCCTATGTTAATCTCTGGTAGTGGTGCAGAAGTACACTGACAGGACAGGCAAGAGAAGCGGCCAAAGCTGGAAGTCATTGTGTCTATCTGTCTCTGGTGCTTGGAGACAATACAGTGTGTGCATTAAAATCCTATACTTTGAAGTCAAGATTCCAGTTTTAAATCCCATGGAGGCCACTCTGTAGCAGTATAATATCATCTGAGTTTCTGAAGCTCNTCATTGTGTCTATCTGTCTCTGGTGCTTGGAGACAATACAGTGTGTGCATTAAAATCCTATACTTTGAAGTCAAGATTCCAGTTTTAAATCCCATGGAGGCCACTCTGTAGCAGTATAATATCATCTGAGTTTCTGAAGCTCTGTTGCCTAATCTGCAAAATGGAACTGTATCACTTCCCTTGTGTAAAGCTGTTCTATGCTTGCTCAATACCTATTAGTTGTTGTTAAAGGTATTTCACACTGTTAATACCAATTTCCATTTGGGACCGTTCCCTATGTGGCAGACAAGAAGTTAAAATCCACTCAATTAAATATGAAGTTATTTCCTGCTGTATATAAAACAAAAATTAAAGACCACCATACTCTTATAATATATGACAAAAGAAGCAGATAGCAGAGTGAAACTCAGAAGTTTTGTTTTGGAGGCAAATTGAATGGATGGAATAAACTACTGCCTTCTTGGTTCACACCAAACCAATCATCCATGTGAATCGTGGTACAAGGAATCTGCATCTGAGCTTTCAAGCTTCTAGGAGGTCAGCAGTAAACTGAGGGGCAGACTGAACTTTTGATCATGGACTTGAGTTAGTCTTTGCAACATGAAAATTTAACTTTAGAAAAGGTCAAGGGAATCCCTTATTTAATATATCATGGGGTAAATACATGCCACTTATCATAGAGCTATTACAAAGTCTGAAGACATGAACAAGCTTAGATAAATGCCCAGATGCAGAGTCAGGAGTGTTTGCCATTAAAACAACAACAACAACAACCACTATTAGGACATGCTCAGCTACGTTTAACTTCTCAGTTTCAGCAGGTATGATTGTTTGAGTCACGTTGTGGGCTGAGGTGTGTCCATTTTCTAGTAAGCTATGGTTCTAACACAGCTGACTAGGTCCTGGAGGTCTAATGAGTCCCTACTTATTAATAAGAAGGCATTCGTTTCATTGTTAAGCTGTTTTATGTCTGCTAGCCACATGCTGGATTTCTGCAGATGCTCTACATCAAAATTGTTTATCCCATTCCCCATCTTCTAGACCAATTCCCTGATATTTCTAAATTTTGGTTCCCTGAATTGATAACCTCATGGTGCTTACACATCATCCTTTGTAGCCTAGTTCTTGATTGCTGTCTGCATATCCTATGTCATCACACCCTAGATCTTGTCATTTCATTAGGGACTGTTTGAAATTTATCCATAGCTTTTTAAGGGTTCTTATTATGGAAATTATCTTATATATTTCAGTACTATTGTTTTACTACTAAGCATGTGACCACTGTTTTTTTTCTATGTGCTCTTGGCACCTGGTATCTGTTCTGACATTGTATTTTCGTTATTTTGATCATTTGTCTTACTCATTTATCTCCTCCATTAGACTGCAATCTCCTCTAGGTTATGGGTCCTGTATGTCTTGTATATTTATCTCTTTGCTTTAGTATCTAAACCAGTGCAGAAACAGAAGACATTTGGTAAAAGTTTGTTGAANTTTGTCTTACTCATTTATCTCCTCCATTAGACTGCAATCTCCTCTAGGTTATGGGTCCTGTATGTCTTGTATATTTATCTCTTTGCTTTAGTATCTAAACCAGTGCAGAAACAGAAGACATTTGGTAAAAGTTTGTTGAATGAATAAATGACAAAGCTAATTCTCATTTCTTTGGTAGAATTTCTTAATATCATCAGTAAATCATCACTGGAATGAATCACAAACATCCACTACCGGTATCACATAATGTTATATTGACACCAAACACAAAAGGTGAATTAGTGAATAAAGTAAATTAAAACAGAACATGGACTGAAAAAAATCATATTTTTCCAACATATTGTTCTTTGCAGTTTGTAAAGAACTCTCCTCAATAACAATGACAATGCTTTTAGCACTTAAATAATTTTTAAGTTGCTTTGAAATTTAACCTGTATCCATAAGAAACTAAAATTTTCAGTCTTTTTATATTTATACACACATGCACACACATACTCCCTGGCAGTCAGTAACACCAAAGCATATACATTCGACAAAGAATGTCTATTCTGACTTCTATACCTATAGATTAATTGTGCTCTTTTTGAGTGTATTTAACAAAATCAATCAGTATATATCTTGTGTTTGGCTGTTATCATTCACTATTATATTTGTGAGATTTTTTTTTTACCCATGTAGTGTGTAGTGTGTATGAGAAATTGGTCCATTTTATTCCTGTGCAGTATTCCACAGCATGAACATGTAACTCTTTATGTATTCCTTACACTGTTGATAGACATTTAAGTAGTGTCTACTTTTGGCTATTAGGTATACAGTGCCATAAGCATCCTGGTGCATGTCATTTGGTAGACATAAACTAAATATGCTCTAGGATATATTTTGGGGCTGGGAATCAATGAGTTCTAAGATGTATGCTTACTTTTCTACTGTATGGTGCCAGTTTTTCAAAGTGTTTGTTCCAAATAGCAATGTATGAAACTTCCAGTTATTTCACATCTTCACCAACACTTTTTTTTTCTTTTGTTTTGGCCATTTGGATGAGTGTAGCGGTATCACATAGTCATTTAATTTTCATTTTCCTGAAGAATAATGATGCTGAGTACTTTTTAAAGTATTAACTGGCCTTTGAATATTCTGTTTTCTGAAGCACTTTTTCCAGGCTTTTGGTCAGTTTTAAAAATATTGGATGGTCAGTCTTTTTCCTATTGATTTGTAGGCATTTTTTCTGATGGCTCAGATGGTAAAGAATCTGGTTGCAATGTGGGAGACCTGGGTTCGATCCCTGGTTTAGGAAGATCCCCTGGAGAAGAGAATGGTTACCTGCTCCAGTATTCTTGCCTAGAGAAGTTCATGGACAGAGAAGTTCATGGACAGAGAAGTCCAGTGATCTACAGTCCATTGGGTCACAAAGAGTCAGATGTGACTGAAGAGACTTAGCACACAATCTAAACACAAATCCTTTTCCACACATATTTTAATAGATAAGAGCAGTAATTTCACAAATAATGTTCCAACTTTTGGATTTTTAATGTCAATTTTTGATGAACAGAAGTGCTTGATATTTATGGAATTCAATTTATCAATTCAAAACATTTTGTATGGCTAATGCTTATTATTTTCTGCACAAGAAATATTTTCTTACCCCACATTCATGAATGTATTCTATTTTCTCTATAAGTTATATTGTTCACTTATCATATTTATTTCTATAATCCGTATGTGATTAATTTTGTATGTATGGTATGAAGTAAAGCTGAAAGTTCATGTTGTTTTATATGGATACCAATTAACCCATGACTGTTAGTTAAAAAGACCATCCTTTCCACACTTTTCTGTTGTGACATACTTATTGTATATCCAGATGACTATTGTGCATTTGTGTTTCTGAACTTTCTCTTCTGCTTAATTGATCAGTTTGTAAAACTGTGCTAATAAAAACATTTCTTAACAGGGGCTTCCATGATAGCTCAGTTGGTAAAGAATCTGCCTGCAATGCAGGAAACACCAGTTCGATTCCTGGGTCAGGAAGATCCCTGGAGAAGGGATAGGCTACCCACTATATGTGTGTATTTGTGTTTCTGAATTTTCTCATCTGCTTAATTGATCAGCTTGTAAAACTCTGTGCTAATAAAATATATTTCTTAATTACTATAACTTTTTATGATAAATCTTGATATTGGGTGTGAACTCCTCTACTTAGTCCTTCCAGATTGTTTGAGAATTACCTTGTCACTTAAAAAAATGCTAGAAATTTTAGTGAGACTGCAATGTGTCTACAGATCAATTAGGAAGAAATTAACATCTTAAAAATACTGTCTTCTAGTCCATAAATATATTCTTTCTTTTTATTTATCTAGATATTCCTCCAGTTTTCTTAGCAATATTTATTAGTTTTTAGTGTAGAAATCCTGTACATCTTTTAATAAATTTATTCCCAATATTAGAGGTATTTGGTGACATTGTGAATATTATCTGTCTTAATTTTCAACTAATTATTTCTATTATATTGAAACAGAATTAATTCTTACATTAATTTTGTGTCTAATGACCTTGTTAATTTTACTTATTGATTCTAATTTTTCAGATTATTTTCAAATTTCTATGTGCCTAATGATATCATATGCAAAGCAAAATTTACTTCTTTCCCTCAAATATTTCTATCATGTGCTTATTAATTTATGTATACAATGATGGATAGAAATGGTAGCAGTGGGCTTGGAAATCACTAGGAAGAATGCTGTTTACTGGGGATTGTTCTCTAAGTGACATTATCATGTTAAATAAATTTATTTTATTCTCAGTTGGCTGGCTTTTCAAAAACTATGGCTTTAAATTTTCTAATATGCTTTTTATGCATCTTTTGAAATGGTTATATATTTTCCTTCTTTGTTTTGATGCTGTAAATTTATTATAGAATGTTTAACTAATCTGGCATTCCTAGAACAATCTCCACTTTAACATAATTTATCATTTTATTTTATTGGTGATTCTGATCTGTTTATATTTTGTTTAGGATTTTAAAAAATTATATTCATGAGATATCTTGTTCCTTAATTTTTCTTTTGTGTACTGTCCATACCAGATTTTGGAATTAAGATTATGTTGGCTTCATAAAATAAGTTGATATGTATTCCCACTTTCTCTACATTCTAGAGGAATGTGAATGAGATTAGTTTCTTTTTTTTCCTTATTTGTTTAGGGGAAATAACCATTGAAGTAATCTGGGCCTGGAGTTTACTTCATGGGAAAATTTTATTTACATATACAATTTCTAATACATACCATATATAAAATTTATTTTTGCATTAATTTTGATACATTGTGATTTTCAAATAATTTATACACTGAATCGGAATTTTAAAGCTATCAATGTAAGTTTGTTTCTATTATCCAATCATACTGCTTCTGCTAAGTCACTTCAGTCCTGTCTGACGCTTTGTGATCCCATAGACGGCAGCCCACGAGGCTCCCCCGTCCCTGGGATTCTCCAGGCAAGAACACTGGAGTGGGTTGTCGTTTCCTTCTCCAATGCATGAAAGTGAAAAGTGAAAGTCAAGTTGCTCAGTCATATCTGACTCCTAGCGACCCCAAGGACTGTAGCCTACCAGGCTCCTCCGCCCATGGGATTTTCCAGGCAAGAATACTGGAGTGGGGTGCCATTACCTTCTCCTCATTGTTTTATCTATTAGATTTATATTACTCTTGATTCTATAATTGGCAATTTTTGTATTCTTTCATTTGTATTGATCCATCTTACCAGAAGCATATCAATTTTGTGAATTTTTAAAAACAACATTTTACTATACCAATTTTGTATATTTTACTTTATTTCTACTTTAATAATTTCCTTCCTTTCTTATCTCAGGCTTAATTTCTTATTATATTTCTCTTCTTTTGGTGTAGTTCAGTTCATTTCATTTCAGCTGCTCAGTCGTGTCTGACTCTTTGTAACCCCATGAACTGCAGCACGC
>SJYV01007344.1:0-35071 GCA_006410875.1 Neotragus pygmaeus
ATGTCTGTGAGTCCTCACCACAGCCCGCCCCAACACTTGGCCCTCCTGGTAATTGGGAAGAGGGAGGGGCTGTGTCTGATTTTCTGCCTTAAACACTCCAGCCACAGGCCCTTCTGGGAGGAGGTGTGTGGCTCTTGATGGCCCAGGTGGTCCTGCAGTGCCCCCTGGTGGCCGCAGGGCCTTCCTGCAAGGCTGCCTGAACTCCAGCAGCAGCTGCTGGAGTTGGGTAGACAGGGTAGGTGGCCTTGGCAGGGCCAGCTTCTAGGATTGTGTCGGGGGTGAGCTGCAGACACGCTGGCCCTCCTTCGACTTGCTGCCTCCCCTAGGTCTCCTGGAATGATGACATGACCCCGGAACACCAGCCGCTCTCCTGGTCTTTGATGAAACCGTGGCTCCCAGCCCCAGGCTTGGCTGGCCATGGGATACTTGGGGTGGGGGAAATAATTAAATCTGTTGTGGTTATAGCAGTGCACTGCACAGAGTGACTTGTTCTTTTCCAGTGTGTTGGAGCCTCTTTCTGCCTCCTCTCGGGCTTGAGGATCCGGATGGATATGCCCTAAAACACGTTCTTATCTGTGTTTCCAGTCAAAAGCCAGCAGAGCCCACTGGTCACCAAAGAGGTCCAGCCAAAGGCCAGGACCCTGCACATGGCACAGCCATCCAAGCCGGCAGCGCCCCCTGTGACAGGTCTTCAGAGCCGCAGCAGCCCTAGCCTGGGCCTGGCCCCCGGGCCCACCCCTACTCCTCACCCCAGAGCGTCTGGACCCTCTGGCACCCCTTCTTCCCCAGGGCCTGGGCTGAGGTGAGCTGGGCTCTGCCTTCTCACAGGGTCTGTGGTGTGGCTCCCACCCTGTCCTGGGCCCCCCACCAGCTTTCACAGACAGGTGAGGGACAGAGAAAGAAGTGAACAGGAGGGGCCTCAGGTGGGGCCCAACCCATGAAGAGACTGGAGTCCCTTGCTCCTGGCCAGGGCAAATACTGACTCATCCCAAGTCCCAGCTGCCACCCTGGAGGGGCTGGGTCTTCATATTCTAACAGAGGGTGGCTGCCCCTCTCCAGATGGCTCCTGGCTGGTGTCTGGGCCCAGGGGTGCCAGGGGCAGGACTGGCTCTGGGCCAGCCAGCTAGCTTGCAAGTGGTGAAGTGTGGCTTTGACCATCTTCCTTCCAGCTCACGCACTCCTCATTTCCTCTCCTTGACAGTACGCCCCCATTCAGTTCTGAAGAGGACTTGGAGGGAGATGTTGGGCCGCATGCTTCCCTGCAGCCCCCGAGAGCTCCGTCGAGGGTGGGGCCCCGGCCACAGGATGACTCAGACTGGTCTGACACCGAGACCTCGGAGGGGAGTGCCCAGGCCCCTGGCAAGGACTCGGGCGGGCTGGCCTCCTCAGGTGAGGAAGGTTTTCTTATAAGACTATTAACGAGGCTTCTAGCTTCTGGCTTCAGTTGCATTTTCTAGCCAAAGTTTAAAGAATATAGAGCTTAGGTTTTGTCTTTCCAAAGGCAGTAAGTGGAGAAGGTGGGGGGTAAGCCCAGTTCTGTGCCATCTGCCAAGCCTACAGTGTCATGAATTCTGCGGAGCTTCATCTTGTCCGTGGCATGGTCCCAGCCTGCCAGCCCATCGAGCTCACCAGAACCAGATCTCCGGAGAAGAACTGACGACCTGCCAGGTGGATGATAGGGTGTAGACATCTAGGAACTGGCAGTGTGGAGTCCTTGAACACGCTCTGGCTGTCACTTGCTCCCTGTGTGCTGGTGTAGAGAGTTTTGGTTCCTTTGTTGTAAAGGGGGGTATCTGGATAAGATGAGTGGTGAGGGGCAAGGAACATAATATGAACATAGTAGACCCTTAAGTAACTGACTTTTAATCAATCAGTGAGCCAAGGGTCATCATCACTCTGGACCTCTGCTCAGGCCCCCAGAATCTGAGTCCTGGAAGGCCATGGCTGGCTCCCTGCTTCCTGGCCAGTCCTGAGGTCTGAACATCCACCTTGCTTTCTTACGCTGATAATGTAGTCACTGCTTAGCCCCCTTCCTGCGAGGAGTTCATAGAAAGTGGGTCTGGCCCCACAGCCCTGTGCGAATTTATATCGATGGTATTTCTTCATTTCTCTATGAAGATGTTGGAGGAAAAACTACACCTTGATCTGGCAGTTCATGTACCGACGCAGCAGTGATTCCTCCTGCTAAGAGGAAAGGGCAGCTTGCTCAGCTTCTGTGCCCAGCCGTGCCCTTCAGGACATAGCACATTTCTGGATGTTCCAAGCTTCTTTTCCTCACCCATGCTGGCCTGAGCCTCTCTCTCTTTGCCTTTCTTCTACTGCTTTTGTCTTTCCTTTTTCCCTTCAGACTCCTCTCCACGCTCCCTTTATCTACACTGGAGCTGGGACGTGACCCATGGGGATGATGCATTCATACTCTGGTCTTCTCCCCTGGTTGCCTTCCAGGAACGCTGGTGCAATCGATGGTCAGAAACCTCGAGAAGCAGTTGGAGGCTCCAGCCAAGAAGCCTGCGGGAGGGGTCAGTCTGTTCTCAGTGCCCAGTGCCGGGCCACAGAGAGCTGCTGTGCCAGGAGGAAAGCCCCAGGTAGGCGGTAGGACCTGGGAGGCGCCCCTGCAGTCTCTTACAGAGCCACTCAGAGTCTGGGGCCCTGGGCGGGGCCTGAGGGAGGCCCTGTGTGAGACACTGCAGTTGACCTCATGCCCCTCGTCTCCTCTGCCTCTGCAGGAGCGGCAGGGATGCCCACTCTCCAGTGCTTGTTGTTTGTGTCCCTTGTTAACATCGAAAAGCCCTGTGGTTCATTACATGAACAACTGCTCAGTGGATTTTTTCCCCCAGGCATGCATGCCCCCACTTCTGGCTCTGATGGGGTCTGGACCCAGCTTTGTGCCTGGCTTCCAGCAGTGGCTGCCCTATTCAGGCTCCAGCTCATCCCACAGCCAAGCTCTCCCCTTTCTTCACTCCCCGAGGACCCCAGCGCAGGGCTGTGTGCAGAGCAGACTGCTCCGCAATACACAGTGGGGATATCCTTTGTTCCAAATATCCAAGGCCATTCCTCATCACTAAGAGTGTCTCAATGGCCTTGCCTCTCTCCAGCTCCAGCTGCCATCAGATTTATCGCTCAGATGCTCAGCCTCCCAGACAGTTCCTGCTAGGATGTCCTTGCCACCTCCCCTCTCCCCATAAGGGAACCACTTCTGTATTCCTGTTGTGTTTTCTTAGGCAGAAACATTGCAAGCTCTTGTAACTTTACCCTCCTTTCTCAATCAGAAAGATGCATCCTAGGATGACCTATGCTATTGCTCTAAAAATCAGAAATAATGGGCAATCATTTTTTGGTTTTTCCTAGCATACACCTCCGCTGGGAACCCCGACACCCACCCTGTGCTATGTAATAGGTTCGGTTTATTATAGCTCATGTGTGTTTGTGAGTAATGAGTCTAAATGATTCAAAATGTATTCAAAAAGAATTCATCCTCAGTTGTGAGAGTGCCCCGACCGCGCTATCAGGTTGAGGCACTGTCCAGAGCCTGCTTGCCACCTGGGGCCCTGGAGGTTTCTGATTGGTTGTCCTTATGTTCCATGGCAAATGCTCTGGGCACTGAGAGCTCTGGTGGGGGTGGGGTGACCATGATTCTGGTTTGGGGACAGCCTGGGAGTTTGGCCCACTCTGGCTCCCCTGTTGGGCCTAGCTCTGACCTTTTCCAGGCTGAAGGATTCCTGCACTTGGAGTACCCCTCATGCACCTTTGGTCAGAGTGTTTCCCAGCCCTGGATCAGTGGTCTGTGGCAGGTGGGGTTGGGTGCATTAGGCACTGGTGCGTCAGCTCAGGAGTTTGGAGAAGTTAAGTCCCTGGACTTCGTCACTGTGGGCAGTTCAAAAATCTGGACGAAGTTTAAATTTCAACAAGCGCAACCTGATCTTCTACAGGCCTTGGGGCTGGCCTCAGTATGACCAGTGGAATTTCAGGGGTGTGCAATGGCTGTGACCCCAGGTCTCTGAAGCAGGTTTTCAGAGACATGGACACCAGAAGATGGGACGAGTAGCGCCCCTCCTGCTTTCTTCCAGATCTGCATTTTCTCCCCATATCTGTCCTCCCTGGTCAGATGCATTTTCTTCTCCCCTGTTCTCCCTGCAGCTTTCTGATGATGAGAGTGACTTGGAGATCTCTTCCTTGGAAGATCTCCCACAGGACCTAAACCAGAGAGAGAAACCAAAGCCCTTGTCTCGCTCAAAGCTCCCGGAGAAGTTTGGCGCCAGCTCTTGGAGCCCAAGTCAACCCAGGGTCCCTGGCTGGTGAGCCTGCTTCTGATTCTGGCAGCCAAAGGACCAGCCTTGTCGCCCAGCTGTGTGGGGCTAGCTCAGAACCACCCAACGACGGGGCTGCTGGGCCTCTTGTCTTCCTCAGGAGCCGAGAGGTCTTCTCCTTGGACAGAAGCAGAGTAGAAGACAGATATGATTTCTCCCATCCCCTATGAGAGCCCTGGCAGTGTCCCACGGGTCCCAGGGCTGAGAAAGGGTTGTAACAGACCTTGAAAGAGCATCCTTCATCTACCTCCATGCTCACTCCAGACTGAAAGGAAACACTTGGTCTCTACTCTGCAGCGTTTTGTAAACCTTGTAGAGCTGGGTCTTTTATGGGGTACTTTGGCGGACTTACGCCTGAGTCAGCCATTCAATAATTGACCCAAAGGCATTTACTGAGGTCGTCTGGCCTCTTACTGCTGAGCCGGGGTGTAGGCAGAGATGGGGAGGAGACGAAAAGTACGGGGTCATAATAGAGATTGGGACGTTATGGGAGCACAGACAGAGCCTCTCAGTGCAGCTGGGTGTGAATGTGGAGCGCTGCCCAGAGCTGTTGTCCTCAGGACCTGCTCATGGGTGAGAGGGAAGGCAGGCCACCTGGCTGGGGCCTCATATCCCCAAGGGACCACAAATTAAGTTTTGATAATATTTCTAAAATTAGGTTATATACATATCTATAGTATTTTTTTTAATGTGAAGAGCATTAATTTATTATATGTAAACTCTTAAATGCAGCATGTTTATCACTCTCTGGTGTTTCTTCTTTGTTTTTGGAGCTTCAGCAGAGACTGGGTGGGGGCCAGAGCCATCTACCCCAGCTGTTAGTTTAGGACTTTGGGGTGAGGTTGCCAAGATGGTGGTGGTGGTGGTGCAGTGGGTTTGGTGGGGAGTCACTCCTGTGAAAGGTGAAGGCAGAAGAAGCTGGATCCGGGCAAGTTTCAAGTGCAGTGTGGGGCTGACCCCTGTGAGAGAAGAGCAGCCAGCAGGAGTGGGCAAGGGGCGGCCAGACCGCTGTGCAGCTGACCCCCCCACCCAGTCGGTGGGGGCTCCAGAGCAGGCCCAGCCCACCAGGGAGTCCCCACTGGGCAGGATGGCCAGAGCCAGGCGCCCCAGCCTGCTTGGCCATGGGCTGCGGTGTCTCTAAAGGGAAGCCCAGCTGTACACTCCAGGCCTCATGAGTAGAGGGAGCAGAGTGATGAGCCCATGTCCCTGATGCCCAGCTTCAACCCTTATCAGCTCAGCTCATGGCCAGTCTGGCTTCATCTGTCTTTCCCCACTACCTCAGGTCTCTCCCTAGCTCTTCGTCCGGCTTCTTTTGACCTCTGGGTTGTAAGCCCTGAGGTTCTAGCAGAAAGAACTGGGGGAAGTGAGGAGGAAATGCACTGCTGAGGATAAAGGGGTCTGGGGGGTGGGGAGGCTTGGGGGTATCATGGTACCAAGCTGTTCAGTGAGGCCAGGGCACAGTTTATGAAGGGCCTTATGTGGGACCTGGGGTCAGCCCACCTTAGCTGCTGAGGAGTAAATTCACTTTGTGGATCTTATATCTTTGACCGACTGAGAATATGTATGGATTATCCCAGTGACTTGGTGAAGAGGGGAAGGGGCAGTGAGTGGGGAGTGGTAATGAGATTCATCCCTCTGTCAGGATTCTGCCAGCAGAGTCATGCTTTCCTATTCACAGGCTTTGGGTGAGGGAGGTAAAAAACAAAAAAGATGCTTGTGGGGTCCCTTGCCACCTCCTGGTTTCCTGTAGCTCTGAGTGCACTACGGATGCCAGCTCCCCACATCACAGTGCATGCTGGGATCTCTCCTGCTTGTCCCCAGGGTTTCTGATGTGGGAGGCTGCATGGGCTACGTGCAGGTACAGCCTGGAAATGGCAGAGAGCTGACTCTACCAGGGCAGCCTGCACTCGAGATGAGTGGGAGTTGGTGAATAATTGCTCCAGCTTCCTGTGCTTTGGTTTGACAATTTGGAGGTTTATTCCACAGATTTTCAAAGTCCCCAGGGTAGGTGAATCCCAGTTGCCTTGAACATTACAACTTGTTAATGCATCCTTTATTGGCCTTTCTTCTGGTTTCACTTTTCTCACTCACATTTGCTTCTTGGGAGTACCTCTGAAACAAATTCACTTGTACCCAAATTTTTGCCTCAGGCTTTGCTTTCAAGACGACCCAAGTGAAATAGACGTGAAAGCCCATGTGTTTTCACACACACTGGTGATAATCATCCATGAAGAATGACTCTACTCCTGAATGTTCATAATTAAATTCTGTGTTTCTGAATCTGTTTTTCTACTTTGGAGACTAATGTATTAGTTTTTCATTTGACAAGCTCTGAAGAATTGATGCTTTTGAACCATGGTGCTGGAGAAGACTCCTGAGAATCCCTTGGATTGCAAGGAGATCAAACCAGCCAATCCTAAAGGAAATCAACCCTGAATATTCATTGGAAGGACTGATGTTGAAACTGAAGTGCCGGGGTCTAGCCCCGGTGGATCCAGGGTAATTCAAAGGGTAGATGGAGTAGGCGTCCTAGGAAAAAACTTATTTAATTATAGATATATAGAGAGATTAGAAATGGATAGTGTAGTAGGAAAATTAGTGGAGAAAAAGAGGCTGAATAACTTGGTTTACGTGGAATACCAATCACCACCTACATAGGCCACAGGCGTCTTTCCATTCTCCCGAAGGAGAGGAGGCACTGAGGCCTCCCCAGTCTGATCTTAGAAGCCCAGGCAAAATTAACAGACTTGGTGAGTACCCATGTTCCAGATGGGAATTCAGCCAGAAGGGGAAAGAATGACATGGGGGAATCAGTCTTTTCAGAAACTGATCCCATTTCTTTATTTTTCAGGTTTGCTTATATACTTTTTGCTATACATAAGGATGATACAGAGTCACGTGGGGGTCAGCAGACTTGACCCTTGTCAAAATCAGGTGCTTTACATAAAATTATACAAAGGTCTTATGGATATTACATCATCTTCTGGCCATGAGGCCTGCTGACATTTTATGGCCCTTTCTGATAATGGTCAGTCAACCAGAAAACTTATTTTTTCCAGGGGTGATTTTTTCTTAAACCAAGTGCCACCCTCCAAATAAAGTTGCATTCCTATAGGGTGAGGGTGTAGTGGGTTACAATCAAGAAAGGAATTTACTTCGTCTTAAGGTTTAACATGATTGATCTTAAAGCTTAATACTTATTTCTTCTATATGCTAGTTATATTCATTATAAGGGCAGGGAATATGGAGATTTAGCAACAAATATTGACTCAACAAATGAAAACCCTTCACCAATGTTCCCCTTAAGGTCTATTTAGTCTTAAGATAGTGATAAACTTACATTTTTGCATAGCAAGGACACAGTGATTTATAACAAAGTACAGTGATCTATAACAAAAGAGAAAATTCATTAACTCAAAAAGTCTAGTATTGTTAACATCAAAAACTACTATATTTCCTTTTCTATATTCCAAATACATTTATATATTCCCCGGTGCCTAAGGATATGGAGGCCTGGCGGCAATCATTTACTCAACAATGAGAAAAGTCCTATGCTAATTAAGACTTTCAAAATACTCCAAACTCTCTGTGCTGTTTATGGTTGAGAGGTTGTCACACAAGCTAGTCTGTCAGCGAGAGGTTTGACCTGAGACACCCTTGTCACACTCAGGGCAGGGAATTAGCAGCAATTATTGGCACAACAAATGAAAAACCCTTCACCAATATAATTCCTAACCAACCCACTATACTAATAATTTCTAACTTCCCAAAAGAATCTGCCTTTAGCAAGTCTAAAACATCTCATGCCTCTCACAGTTGGGAGGCTGTAAACAATCACATGTGGCTGGACGAACCTGTACAGGCAGGCTAGATAACCTTCAGAGGAGTCCGTAAGTTGAAACACTCTTGTCACACCCAGGAATATTTATTGACTTGGAGCTGCATGTTTACTCCTTCTCCAAGAGAACCAGTGGGGAACAGCCCCCCATAAAGTCAGAGGTGTAGGTGAGAGCATGAAACAGTAAAGCAGGTAGACTCTGGTTTTGGGGGTAGATGCTCAGGAACAGGGGGTTTCCTGACGCTCGATCACACCTTTGCGTATGCCTAAGCCTCCTTCCTCACGACCTTTGCCATGGGCGGAGTTCCTCACGCTGGCTCCCGGCACTGAAGCTCTAATACTTTGGTCACCTGATGCAAAGAGCCGACTCATTGGAAAAGACCCTGATGCTGGGAAAATTGAGGGCAGGAGGAGAAGGGGGCTATAGAGGATGGCATTACCCACTCAATGGATATGAGTTTGAGGAACCTCAGGGAGATAGTGAAGAAGAGGGAAGCCTGGTATACTTCTGTCCATAGGGTCACAAAGAGTTGGACATGACTTAGCAGCTGAGCAAATGCTGTTTACCCCTTCCCACTTTCAAATACATTGAAAATTTTGGGGGCAAGATTTATAAGAACTTCGGAACATGTGTATTAATCGGGGTTCTGGGGCTTCCCTTGTGGCTCAGCTGGTAAAGTATCTGCCTGCAACGTGGCAGACCTAGTTTTGATCCCTGGGTTGGGAAGATCCCCTGGAGAAGGAAAGGCTACCCACTTCAGTATTCTGGCCTGGAGAATTCCATGGATGACTGAGCAACTTTCACTTTTCCAGAGAAACAGAAGCAATAGGATATAGATACAAATGTAGATTTAACTACATAGAAGAAACTTATTATAGGAATTGGCTTATACAGTATGGAGGCCAGGAAGTCCCCTGATCTGCTGTATGCAGGATGGGGAACCAGGAGAGCCCCTGGTGTCGGTCCTGGAGTGTGAAGGGCCGAGAGCCAGGAGCTGGAATGCCCAAAAGCAGGAGAAGATGGACATCGCACTCAAGAGAAGAGAGCTGAGTCATGCTTCCTTCTTTTTCCTCCCTTTCCGTTCAATTTGGGCCCTTGGTGGACTGAATGATGTCCAGCCAGGCTGGTGAGAGTGGTTTTCTTTATTCTGTCTACTGATTCAAATGCTAATCTCTTTCAGAGGCACCCCAAAAGAAATACCCAGAAATAAAGTTTTCCCAGCTATCTGAGCATTCCTTTGCCTAGTCAGGTCGACACATAAAATTAACCATCACAATATGTAATGTATTAAATTATTTTAAAGTTATCCAAACAGTAAGATTGATGTAGAAAAATTAGAAAACACAGATGATCCAAAAGAAAAATAAATTTGAATAACCCCCAATTCCAGAGTCAACTACTAGATACACAAGCACTGATTAAAAAAATACATGTCTCCTTCCTACAGCTCAACTATATTTATTCTTCTCTAACTTGATTTTCCTTCTTGAAAATAGATTATAAATGTCCTTACATCAGTACATATGTATCAACTTAATTATATTTAATGACCACATAGTATCACATGGAAAATATTACAAAAATTTATTTAACCAGGCATTTCTATTTTGGGCCTTTGATTAATCATGGAATGATAAACAAATGTGTATATACATCTTTGTGTGCTTAAATGAGATTTCCTTAGGATAAGTACTTAGAAGTGAGGTTGCTTAACCAACATGGTAATGAAAGCCAGCACTGTATGCCAGGCACTGGTCCAAGCTTCTTATGAATATTCACTGAACTTCACAGCAACTCTTTGAGGTGGTGATGCTCTTACAGTCATCTTAGGACCAAGGGCTGAGACACAGAGCAGTTAAGAAACTTGCCTTGAATCCTGTCTCCAGTAAGAGGTATGACTGGGATCCACTGGGGCTGGCAAGCCCTGGAGCCCTGGCTCCTCATCATGTATTTTGGGGAATTTTTGTTACATAAATGCTCTCCAGAAAACATGAGCCACTTGAGTCTAATGTTTGAGATGCTCCTTTTAGCATTCCCTTGCCACCAGGGGGTATCATTCATCTTTAAATGCTTGGACAACGTGATATGTAAAAATTGAAACCTCATCTTTGAAAAAATTTACATTTTTAATTTTTCTCATAAGGCAGGATTTTTTTTTTCATTTTCCTATTGATTATTTCTATTTCTTCTTTCATTAATTGCTTGATTGTATTATTAGTGCTTTTTTGGTCAGTTGATGCAATTTCCCTAGTTGCTTTTTTCTTTATCTGTTTATTATGGAAAATTTCCAACATATATAAAAATACAGAGGATGTATAATGACCTCGATGTTCTCATCACTTAGCTTTAATAATTATCAATACGTGATGATTCTTATTTCCTGCAAACCTCTTAGCAACCTCCCCCAAATAGTCATGTTATTATATTTACAAATACTTCATATGTATCTTCCATATGTTCTTTCTTTCCAAAATAATCACTATATCACCACCACTAAAAAAAAAATCAGTGATACCTTCTAAACATCATCTAATATCTACTGTGCTCATGTGTCCTCTCTCTTCCTATATATTTAAGACTCTTTTAATCCACAGATTTCTTCTCTGCTTTCCCCTTCCTTCCCTCCCTCCCACATTTTCTTCCTCACAATATTTATTATTATTTTGTTTTTGCTGCTAAAGAGAATCAGTTATTTGCCTAGAAGAATTCCCCTGGTCTGGATTTTGCTGACTACGTTGCTATGATGGTATATAATGCATTCCTCTTTCCCCTGAACTATCTGTAAATTTGTAGTTAGATCTAAATACATGATACGGCCTCCCTGGTAGCTCAGTTGGTAAAAAATCTGCAGGCAGTTCAGGAGACCTGGGTTGATCCCTGTGTCGGGAAGATCCTCTGGAGAAGGAAATGGCAAACCATTCCAGTATCCTTGCCTGGAGAATTCCATGGACAGGGAAGCCTGGTAGGTTGCAGTCCATGGTGTCGCAAAGAGTCGGGCATGACTGAGTGACTAACAAGGACTGAATACATGATCAGTTTCTACTTTTATGATTTTTTGATTCTTTTTTGACAAGAAACTTCTTATGTAGCACTATGCACCTCTGGTAGGAGGTACATAATGCCTGGTTCTCTCTTTTTATGGTGTTGGTGATGACATTGATGATATATTGAAGATCATTGCCTAAATCTGTTGATTAGGGATTTCCAAAATTCCTTTGGCATTTACTAGCTGGAAAACTTCTATAAGAGGGAATTCCCCAAATAGAACTGCTTGGTTGCCTTAAGATTTAGTTTATATAGGTAAGGCCCCTAAGAGATTGATTCTTTCCTCTTTCAAAATAGTAAGATGGTTTCCTAGCATTCTCCATGGGTACCATATGAACTCCTACATTGAAACATATTTGATTTGTTGAAATTGATTGTAGTTGTTATCCTTATTGTTGCTGAACTTGTCCCATCTTTGGCCAATGGGTGCCTCTTCAAGTTGGTTCCTGGGTCCTTTTGAATGACTTTAGTAATCTGATAACTTCCTTGCTATCTGTTATGAGATGATCCAGGCTCATAGCATACATTTCCTGCCTCAGATTTGAAATTAGTAATTTCTCTGGGTGAATCCTGATTTCTTTTAGAGGAAAATGGTATTTACAGACACAATCTGGGTACAAGGGGTACTGATTACTATTGGTCTTCTCATTACTTCTAAGCCCTTTCAGTGGACAGAGGAAATAAGTAAGAAAAGATAAGTTCATACTGATATTCCCATTCAAATTCATGACTACAGGATTTTTACTTTATTTCATTGATCTAATATCTATTTGTATCTATTTTCTTCCACTCTAAAGTGTCTTGGCTCCCAACAGCACAATCTAGGTCTCAGAATAGCAACTTTATTGCAACACCAACTTTATTGTCCACAATATGGTAATTGGAAACAATTTAACATTTATTGCTGTTACATTTTGGAGTATTGGCATCCTTAGGGTATATCCCGGAGAAGGCAACAGCACCCCACTCCAATACTCTTGCCTGGAAAATCCCATGGACAGAGGAGCCTGGTAGGCTACAGTCCATGGTGTTGCTAGGAGTCGGACACGACTGAGCGACTTCACTTTTACTTTTCACTTTCATGCACTGGAGAAGGAAATGGCAACCCACTCCAGTATTCTTGCCTGGAGAATCCCAGGGACGGGGGAGCCTGGTGGGCTGATGTCTCTGGGGTCGCACAGAGTCAGATACGACTGAGGTGACTTAGCAGCAGCAGGGTATATCCCACTGGGGATGTGCATTTAAATTACTATGTTTTAAAATCACATGCAATAATTTCTCTCTGTGGTTATGCTACTGAATGGCTATATAATTTGGTTTGTTTCTTCATTATACTTTTGATTTTTAGAGATTGTATCTTAATTAATTTGCTTCATATAGCTTATATATATGTATTGTTAATATAAAAAATATTAAAATTACATATACTATTATATTAAAAGTCTATACATATTGAAAATATTAATCCATTGTCCAAATATTGCTACTTTTTTGTTTATAGGTTCCTTCTCATAGAGAGATTTTTAAAATTCTTATATATCTAAGTGATGTTTTCCTTTATATCCAACTGATGTATGTCTTTGGTGTCAGAATTAGAAAGGCTTTTTTTCATTCCAGTATTCACACAGTTTCAAATATATTTTTCTTTTACTTCTATTACAAAATTTAAAATTTGACTGTTAATATATCTGGACTTTATGTGTGGAAGATTGATGGTTATAAGCTGTGAGTTAGGGATGTTGCCTATTTTTTTTCCCAAAAAATTAGCCAGGGGTCTCACCAACATTATTTGACAATTTATTCTTTCTTTGCTTTAAAAAATATCCCCTTTATCAAATGTAAATTATTGTATGTACTTAAGTTGTTTTTGGACTTTTTATTCAATTTCCGGAGAAGGCGATGGCACCCCACTCCAGTACTCTTGCCTGGAAAATCCCATGGACAGGGGAGCCTGGTAGGCTGCGGTCCATGGGGTCACGAAGAGTCGGACACGACTGAGTGACTTCCTTTTCACATTTCACTTTCTTGCATTGGAGAAGGAAATGGCAACCCACTCCAGTGTTCTTGCCTGGAGAATCCCTGGGACGGGGGATTCTGGTTGGCTGCCGTCTATGGGGTCACACAGAGTCGGACACGACTGAAGTAACTTAGCAGCAGCAGCAGCAGCATTATTCCATTAATTGACAGTTTTGGCACTAGAATTGTACTGTTCTTAATCATTAAAATTCATCATCTTGCAGGACACAAAGTTATTTTTACCTCTCGGAATTTTACTACTGGCTAATTTTCAAAGTTGAAATTATATCAGATTCTTATAAGTGAACAAATAAACATGGACGGCTCAACATGCAGCTTCATGAATCCTAATTACAACTCATTTGAAATCTTAGAAAACTCTATCTTGAACCTTAATTGGGTATCTTTGAATACTTCTAAGTAGAGTGTTCTGTTTCTCACAGTTCTTCCTGGATCTGATAATTCTTTCTAGATTTCCATCAGGCTGACTCTTTGAAGAGGGGAGCATAGTCTGTGTTAGCGTGTGGCAGCAGTGTGCTGTAGACTCAGTCAACAAAATGTGATTCAAGGTTAACAGCTTTTATTTTGCCGATAACAGAAGGTATGCAACAGTTAACACACAAGCACCATTATTTTATAGAAGATTTTTAATACCAGAAGAAGATAGGGTGAATACCAGAGATTTTTAATACCAGAGATGGGGTGAATCTTGGAACAGAAAACTGAACTTCTCAAGAATAGGCCCCCTACAATGACATGCGTCCCTCATTTCACTCATTCACTTTGAGATGTGGGGAACAAACAAAGACTTGGTTATGGATCAGCTCTGGTCCCCAGCCTGGCACTTGGGAAGCACAGCTTGTATCTGTGGGCCATCCATTCCATGATTGCATGATTCAACATGAAAACAAAATGCAATAAGTTGTATCTTCTGATGTAACTTCAGTAATAAGCTTAAAGGCAACGGCGCCCCCACTCCAGTACTCTTGCCTGGAAAATCCCATGGACAGAGGAGCCTGGTGGGCTGCAGTCCATGGGGTCGCTATGAGTCGGACACGACTGAGTGACTTCACTTTCACTTATCACTTTCATGCATTGGAGAAGGAAATGGCAACCCACTCCAGTGTTCTTGCCTGGAGAATCCCAGGGATGGGGAGCCTGGTTGGCTGCCATCTATGGGGTCACACAGAGTCGGACACGACTGAAGCGACTTAGCAGCAGCAGCAGCATGTATATAGGGGGCTTCCCTTTTTTATCATCTAAAAATCTGAACCTACCATTTAGGAAATAGAAGATGCTTTGATATCAAAACTGGAATCTAATAGTGATGGGAACCTGGGATACACATTAAGACCAGTTTCAGTTTTAGAAAATCTAAAGTGAAATGACATGTTATACATTGATTCATACACTGTTATCAATTCTCAGTTTATAGGGAATTGAAGTAAAGCAGACTCTAAAGTCAGCAAAACTTGAGGTGTGATCCTGCACTTTTCACTCTACCTGATGTGTATCTCCTGCCAGCTTGTGAGGAGAACCACTGAGATCCTTCAAATCCTCTATGGGAGGAAAGGATGCGGAAAGAATCATTCTGCCCCATACGGCCTACTCTGTGTCTGTTCTCGTGCCTGTGGCTGTTACAAACATTTACACACCTGACTCGCTGCTGGACATAATGGTGCAGGTTCAGCATTAGAATAATAGAAGATAGAGCTGCCAGACACTAACATTTGCTAAGTTCTTTAGGGAGGGGGATGTGTCGCTGATGCTTGTACCACCTGTTTCTGTAGAGATTAGACACTCGCCATCTGATAAGCTGACGGGGCCGATTCCAAGTCAGTTACTGGGCCAGGAGTGTCTTCCTATGTATGTCACGAGGGCATACCTAATGACAAGACACAAGAACCAACCTAAGCAAGAAAAGAAACATATTCCCAAAGGATAGGACTCAGAATAAAGGTCAGAGGAGGGTCAGTGGGAGGACCTGGGCCAGGATGAGGTAATAAACTGACCTGTTGCTGCCACTGCAATATCTGGTCAGTGTCAGGCCTTTGTAAGAATGAAGATGTGCTCATACTTAACAGAGCCCATCGGTGGCATGGATCAAATGGATGGTCTAAAGGAGTAGAGACCTGCCCTCTGCTCATTAAGTCTATGATGCTTCTTCTTCTTTTTTTTTTTTTTTTTAACATTAGCAACAATCTAAACTAACCTGAGGGAGAGCTCTATTTATTTATCTTTTAAATTAAAAATTTTTTGGTAATTTGGCCCTGCTGTGTGACATGTGAGGTCTTAGTTCCCCAACCAGGGATTGAACACATGCAGTGGATGTGCACAGTCTTAACCAGTGGAAAACCAGGGAAGTCCTAATTCCATGACTTTGATCGTAATCAGAGATCTTATAGAGGAGATCCATGAGAACTTTGGACCAAGAGCTAATCATGAAGGGTCCATCGAGCCCCAAGATTCAAGTGTCTTTTCTTTGCCATAGTTCAGCACAATAGTCATATAGAGAAAGTGTTTTGAGTTCCTGATCAGAAGTGGTATGTAGGCTTAGCAGCTGCTACTGCCTGTTTTATTTTCTGCAAGATCAGCCCACGGGTGCCTACCGTGCAGTGGCGCTGTGGGCCACGGATTGGATGGCTCATGAGGACTTCTCAAGGGCATGTGGACCCTTCTGCAAGAGATAACCAGGGCACTTCCATCCTGCACCACCACTCAGATCAGGTGGGCAGGACTTGGCAGATTGTCTTATTCGGCCGGGCAACTGCCTTATCAATGAAACAGCAAAAATCAGAAACCTTTGAAGATAAGTGTAGAGCAGGGACTTGTCATGCTTTCCTGTTTACCCTTGTGTTGCCAAAGCCCGGCAGAGAGCCTTGCGTGGGAAAGGCCATCAGTAGATACTGATGGGTTTTCACAACCTGTGTTCTCAAGGAGACTCACTCCCCAGCCTGGAAGCATCCAACACCAGGGGACAACCCTGCTCAGAAAAGTCCTTATGACCTCACTGCTTCCTCAGTTGCTTTCCCGTTTCTCTCAGTTTGTTTATAGATACATCTAATTGATTTGTCCGTACCTGCCACATCCAAGCCTCATTCCATCAGTCTGCTAGGTAAACCCAGTCATAACTGAATCTCAGTCTTGGCTGCCATGCCTCTGAGCTGCCGATGAATTGTCCCCTACTTTTCAGTTTTTCCAGCACGTATGCACACCACCATCACCACACATCCTCCACCATCACCACCATCTTCACCATCACCACCATCTTTTCTACCACCACCAGCATCTCCATCATCATCACCACCTCCTCTGCCTCTGCCTCCTGACCACCACCACCATCACCTCCACAACCATCACCACTGTACAGTAATTCTGGGGACAGTCACTCATTTGTAAACGTAGCTTCTACCGTAGACTGAGTGGAAAGAGCCTGAAGCAGGGAGCTAGGCAGCCCTGATTCAAATCCTGAAAGCCACAGACCTGTTTTGTGACCTTGGGAAAGTCATGTAACATTTGTTTTCTCACCTGTGAAGTGAGAAGCTTGGCAGTGACCATCTTCTAGACTTACAGTATTCTATAATCCCGTGAATGCCTGAGGCTTTGGAAATTCACTGTTACCTTTAAAAAGGCTAGTCAATTTACTAATTATAACCTGAAAGTCCTTTTGATATTTAAAAGATCCTCTTGCTTTCTCTTTGTTCTTTGAAAATTTAGAGCTGCCTCATTTCATAATGCCTAAGGCTTATATTTATAATCAACATCTATTTCATGGTTCTGAGCCATTTTTCACATAATTGTCTTTCTTTCTTTCTTTTTTTTTTTTTGCTTTGGAATTAGTTCTTTTGTGGTTAATGTATAACAGAAACAAAATGACTTTTAAAAAAAGCCCTGTGGGAACTCTGGGGTTCATAACTGTGTCACTAGGGGCCCACACATCATGGAGAGAGAACTAGGTCTCATAAAGGAGAGCATCCCATTCTGGGAAGAGAGAAGGGAGTAGCTGAGACCCGAGGCAGGTGGTGTCTGTAAGCAGTAGACAGTGGTTTAAAGGTGGCCTGGAAGAAGCTAGTAAATGGCAATCTGGACTCCAGGGGAAGGGATGAATATGTCCAGTGAGACCAGCAGGGGGCAGCAGAGTTGAGCAAACTCTCTCATTCAGTTCAGTGTAGCCGCTCAGCTGTGTCTGACTGCAACCCCCTGCACTGCAGCACGCCAGGCTTCCCTGTCCATCACCAACTCCTGGAGCTTACTTAAACTCACGTCCATCGTGTCGGTGATGCCATCCAACCATCTCTGTCGTCTTCTCCTGCCGCCTTCAGGGAGAGAGAGCCTCCAGCATCAGGGTCTTCTCCAGTGGGTCACTGCTTCGCATCATGTGGCCAAAGTATTGGAGCTTCAACTTCAGCGTCAGTCCTTCCAATGAATATTCGGGACTGGTTTCCTTTAGAATGGACTGTTTGTATCTCCTTGCAGTCCAAGGGACTCTCAAGAGTCTTCTCCAACACCACAGTAAAAAGCATCAGTTCTTCAGTGCTCAGCCTTCTTCATGGTCCAACTCTCACATCCATACAGGACTACTGGAAAAACCATAGCTTTGACTAGACGGACATTTATTAGCAAAGTAATGTCTCAGTTTTTTAATATGCTGTCTAGGTTGGTCATAGCTTTTCTTCCAAGGAACAAGCGTTTCTGATTCAGGTCCAGGAACCATTCTTCATGTTCTTCATGGCTGCAGTCAGCATGTGTAGCGACTTTTTCAGTTCAGTTCAGTCACTCGGTCGTGTCAGACTCTTTGTGACCCCATGAATCACAGCACACCAGGCCTTCCTGTCCATCACCAACTCCCGGAGTTCACTCAGACTCACGTCCATCGAGTCTGTGATGCCATCCAGCCATCTCATCCTCTGTTGTCCCCTTCTTCTCTTGCCCCAATCCCTCCCAGCATCAGAGTCTTTTCCAATGAGTCAACTCTTCGCATGAGGTGGCCAAAGTACTGGAGTTTCAGCTTTAGCATCATTCCTTCCAAAGAAATCCCAGGGCTGATCTCCTTCAGAATGGACTGGTTGGATCTCCTTGCAGTCCAAGGGACTCTCAAGAGTCTTCTCCAACACCACAGTACAAAAGCATCAGTTCTTCAGTGCTCAGCCTTCTTTATGGTCCAACTCTCACATCCATACAGGACTACTGGAAAAACCATAGCTTTGACTAGACGGACATTTATTAGCAAAGTAATGTCTCAGTTTTTTAATATGCTGTCTAGGTTGGTCATAGCTTTTCTTCCAAGGAACAAGCGTTTCTGATTCAGGTCCAGGAACCATTCTTCATGTTCTTCATGGCTGCAGTCAGCATGTGTAGCGACTTTTTCAGTTCAGTTCAGTCACTCGGTCGTGTCAGACTCTTTGTGACCCCATGAATCACAGCACACCAGGCCTTCCTGTCCATCACCAACTCCCGGAGTTCACTCAGACTCACGTCCATCGAGTCTGTGATGCCATCCAGCCATCTCATCCTCTGTTGTCCCCTTCTTCTCTTGCCCCAATCCCTCCCAGCATCAGAGTCTTTTCCAATGAGTCAACTCTTCGCATGAGGTGGCCAAAGTACTGGAGTTTCAGCTTTAGCATCATTCCTTCCAAAGAAATCCCAGGGCTGATCTCCTTCAGAATGGACTGGTTGGATCTCCTTGCAGTCCAAGGGACTCTCAAGAGTCTTCTCCAACACCACAGTACAAAAGCATCAGTTCTTCAGTGCTCAGCCTTCTTTATGGTCCAACTCTCACATCCATACAGGACTACTGGAAAAACCATAGCTTTGACTAGACGGACATTTATTAGCAAAGTAATGTCTCAGTTTTTTAATATGCTGTCTAGGTTGGTCATAGCTTTTCTTCCAAGGAACAAGCGTTTCTGATTCAGGTCCAGGAACCATTCTTCATGTTCTTCATGGCTGCAGTCAGCATGTGTAGCGACTTTTTCAGTTCAGTTCAGTCACTCGGTCGTGTCAGACTCTTTGTGACCCCATGAATCACAGCACACCAGGCCTTCCTGTCCATCACCAACTCCCGGAGTTCACTCAGACTCACGTCCATCGAGTCTGTGATGCCATCCAGCCATCTCATCCTCTGTTGTCCCCTTCTTCTCTTGCCCCAATCCCTCCCAGCATCAGAGTCTTTTCCAATGAGTCAACTCTTCGCATGAGGTGGCCAAAGTACTGGAGTTTCAGCTTTAGCATCATTCCTTCCAAAGAAATCCCAGGGCTGATCTCCTTCAGAATGGACTGGTTGGATCTCCTTGCAGTCCAAGGGACTCTCAAGAGTCTTCTCCAACACCACAGTACAAAAGCATCAGTTCTTCAGTGCTCAGCCTTCTTTATGGTCCAACTCTCACATCCATACAGGACTACTGGAAAAACCATAGCTTTGACTAGACGGACATTTATTAGCAAAGTAATGTCTCAGTTTTTTAATATGCTGTCTAGGTTGGTCATAGCTTTTCTTCCAAGGAACAAGCGTTTCTGATTCAGGTCCAGGAACCATTCTTCATGTTCTTCATGGCTGCAGTCAGCATGTGTAGCGACTTTTTCAGTTCAGTTCAGTCACTCGGTCGTGTCAGACTCTTTGTGACCCCATGAATCACAGCACACCAGGCCTTCCTGTCCATCACCAACTCCCGGAGTTCACTCAGACTCACGTCCATCGAGTCTGTGATGCCATCCAGCCATCTCATCCTCTGTTGTCCCCTTCTTCTCTTGCCCCAATCCCTCCCAGCATCAGAGTCTTTTCCAATGAGTCAACTCTTCGCATGAGGTGGCCAAAGTACTGGAGTTTCAGCTTTAGCATCATTCCTTCCAAAGAAATCCCAGGGCTGATCTCCTTCAGAATGGACTGGTTGGATCTCCTTGCAGTCCAAGGGACTCTCAAGAGTCTTCTCCAACACCACAGTACAAAAGCATCAGTTCTTCAGTGCTCAGCCTTCTTTATGGTCCAACTCTCACATCCATACAGGACTACTGGAAAAACCATAGCTTTGACTAGACGGACATTTATTAGCAAAGTAATGTCTCAGTTTTTTAATATGCTGTCTAGGTTGGTCATAGCTTTTCTTCCAAGGAACAAGCGTTTCTGATTCAGGTCCAGGAACCATTCTTCATGTTCTTCATGGCTGCAGTCAGCATGTGTAGCGACTTTTTCAGTTCAGTTCAGTCACTCGGTCGTGTCAGACTCTTTGTGACCCCATGAATCACAGCACACCAGGCCTTCCTGTCCATCACCAACTCCCGGAGTTCACTCAGACTCACGTCCATCGAGTCTGTGATGCCATCCAGCCATCTCATCCTCTGTTGTCCCCTTCTTCTCTTGCCCCAATCCCTCCCAGCATCAGAGTCTTTTCCAATGAGTCAACTCTTCGCATGAGGTGGCCAAAGTACTGGAGTTTCAGCTTTAGCATCATTCCTTCCAAAGAAATCCCAGGGCTGATCTCCTTCAGAATGGACTGGTTGGATCTCCTTGCAGTCCAAGGGACTCTCAAGAGTCTTCTCCAACACCACAGTACAAAAGCATCAGTTCTTCAGTGCTCAGCCTTCTTTATGGTCCAACTCTCACATCCATACAGGACTACTGGAAAAACCATAGCTTTGACTAGACGGACATTTATTAGCAAAGTAATGTCTCAGTTTTTTAATATGCTGTCTAGGTTGGTCATAGCTTTTCTTCCAAGGAACAAGCGTTTCTGATTCAGGTCCAGGAACCATTCTTCATGTTCTTCATGGCTGCAGTCAGCATGTGTAGCGACTTTTTCAGTTCAGTTCAGTCACTCGGTCGTGTCAGACTCTTTGTGACCCCATGAATCACAGCACACCAGGCCTTCCTGTCCATCACCAACTCCCGGAGTTCACTCAGACTCACGTCCATCGAGTCTGTGATGCCATCCAGCCATCTCATCCTCTGTTGTCCCCTTCTTCTCTTGCCCCAATCCCTCCCAGCATCAGAGTCTTTTCCAATGAGTCAACTCTTCGCATGAGGTGGCCAANTTTTTTTTCCTGCATACAGATTTCTCAGAAGGCAGGTCAGGAGTTTGCTCAAACTCAAGTCCATTGAGTCAATGATGCCATCCAATGATCTCATCCTGTGTTGTCCCCTTCTCCTCCTGCCTTCAATCTTTGCCAGGATCTGGGTCTTTTCTAATGAGTTGGCTCTTTGAATCAGATGGTCAAATTATTGGAGCTTCGGCTCTGGGAAGGTGAGAGCCAGCGATGGGTCAGGTGGAATTTCTGTCTTGATGTGGGGCATCTGGGCCCTCCAGGAAGGAATAAGACCTTACCTGGTACCCACAGATGGGTAGATTTAGGTACATTTGGATTTCACATGTAAATTCTGAGAGATATGAAACATTTAGGGAGGATACTGCAGCAAAGCATGGAAATTCCTATTAGTCAAGGACACAGGGTTTGGAGCATCCATGTCTGGTGTGTGGCTGTGTATGAACGATCACATGATTCCTACTCATCAGCTGTTGCAGGTGAGGTGGCAAATACACTTGGGTTTAATGCTCCCTTATTGTGTCTATATTTCTCATTCTAGATGTGGATTCAGGCATTCCTAAAACATTCTTTAGTCATATAGATGGTTGCCAGTTTCCCTGTAAAAGGGGTTTAGGGGTGATGATCTGATTAGGTGACCAAGTCATTAGATTCAGTGAAAATAGAAAATANGACAAATACACTTGGGTTTAATGCTCCCTTATTGTGTCTATATTTCTCATTCTAGATGTGGATTCAGGCATTCCTAAAACATTCTTTAGTCATATAGATGGTTGCCAGTTTCCCTGTAAAAGGGGTTTAGGGGTGATGATCTGATTAGGTGACCAAGTCATTAGATTCAGTGAAAATAGAAAATATCAGTTGCTCAGTCATGTCTGACTCTTTACCACCCCATGGACTGTGGCACACTAGGCTTTCCTGTCCTCCACTTTCTCCCAGAGTTTGCTCAAACTCATGTCCATTGAGTCGATGATGCCATCCAGCCATCTCACCCTCTGTTGTCTGCTTCTCCTCCTGCTCTCAATCTTCCCCAGCATCAGGGTCTTTTCTAATGAGTCAGTTCTTTGCATCAGGTGGTCAAAGTATTCAGCTTCAACATCAGTCCTTCCAATGAATATTCAGAGTTGATTTCCTTTAGGATTGACTGGTTTTATCTCCTCGCAGTCCCTCTCAATAATCTTCTTTAGCACCATGATGATTGTTTTCCATCATTACTTTAAAGATGTGATTCTACTGTGTTCTAGAAAATCTATTATCACTCTAAATGCTATTGCTTTGTAGTCAATCTGTCTTTTTTCTTGATTTAAGTTTATGATCTTCTCTTTACTGTTGCAATTCTACAATTTAATTATGGTGTTTATAAATTTGGATTCATTTTGGAAAGTCTTTATTGAATTTATTACAATATTGTTTCTATTTGTATTTTGGATTTTTGGCCATGAGTCAAGTGAGATCTTAGCTCCTTGACCAGGGATCGAACATGCACCTCCTGCATTCGAAGATGAAGTCTTAACCACTGGACTGCCAGGGAAGTCCCTGGATTCATTTGTTTTTCTCTGTCTTTATTAAGACACAGTATGATTTTAAATGGGAGGATTTATATCTTTAAAAACTTTAAAATTTGAAGTATTCTAAATATAAAGATATAAATTGGACTTTATAGAAGCTGATCTAGGATTTTTTTTTCCTTCTGCATATGGTTAGCTAGTTCCTTCCACAAACAAATAATAGCAGCTAACAGTGGTGGATAATTTATTGTACAATAAGTGCCTTGATGAGAAGTACTATTATTCCCCCATTTTACAGAATGGAGCACTGAGGCCCAGGTAGGTTCAAGGTCACATGGCTATACATAGTAGAGGAAGGGTTTAAACATGGGGCAATATGCTTTAGCAACTACTATTCTTGCTATACTTCCTCTTGATATTAGCCTTAAGTTTTTAAACTTAGTATGTTTATTTTTCTTTTATACAATTTATTTTTATTGTATTTGGGGAAGCTCTTAGTGGGCTAATAAAGATTACTTAAAGGGGACAAAAAAGTCTCCACTCATAACTAGGTTTTCCTGTTCTCACATTTGAATGCACTTCCCCAAGCATGTTTCTGCTCAGCTCTTTCCTCCTCTATCTCAGATGTATTCCTGCCAGGAAACTTCTAGCATGTGCAGGACTCTGAGCAAATGTTTTTTGTAAAGCTGTCTATGAAACTATTTAAGACAAAGAATTGCAATAATTTAAAATTTAAATTAATTAATTTTAAAGAATTTAAAATCCATGGTAAGGGGCTTGTATGTCACAGTGATTTGTTGTTGGAACAGAGAAAAATGGGTGAAGAGGTACTTATCGATTTTTTCATTGTCCACTTGATGCGTGTGAAGACTCTGTGGTGGCCTGGCATCCTCCCATCCTGTTCACATCCAGGAACCATTCTTCCACCGAGTTCCGCCGCGACTCTGCTGCAGGGGCCTTGCGGCAGGCACCTAGCTCTCTTAAGCCTGGCGGAAAGCGGCTGCTCGCTCGAGCAGGAAAGCTGCTGTGAGATCTCAGGGTTTCGGGACTCGCACCCCGCCTTAAAACAACCTGATTGTGCTCCCCAGGATCGCGCTCATCTAGGCTCTTTCCACTAATTCCCAGAAAGTCAATCTGCGGTGCAATTGCGGAACCAGCGAGCTAGGTGGGCTAGAGGACGAAAACGGAGTTTGGCAAAAGGAGAGAAATCGGGAGAAGTAGTAACTTTGTGGGCAGGGAGTCAGTCCACTATTCACCGCCTCAGTTTAGGCCCGTGTTCCCTTTGCTCTTCTGACACACACCCTATTGAAGAATAAAAGTTCTTGGAATGAATGAATGGGATTTGACTTGGCCTTGGCTTTGTCACTGGGTAGTATGGCCATTCAGGCAATGATTTTCAAAGAGGGAGAGGGCAGTGTCACCTCTAACGGATGTTGGGAAATGTTGCTGCTGGCATTTAAAAGGCGAGGATGGCCAGAGATGCCAAATGTCCTGCATTGTACAGGAGAGTCACTTAGAAGGGAGCAACGCCCCATTCCAAAGGCTAGTACCAGCCCTGCTGAAAACTGTCTGAGGGTACCCTTCCCTCTTGAAGATACTGTGAGCCTCCTGGAAATAATGGAGGGGAAAAAAGGAAAGCTGAGAAAAGGAGCACATTTGAAGGGTTGAAATTTGGAGAAAATATTGGAAGATGTATCATGAGTTATTCTACAGATATTCCCTTTCTAAAGCACTTTGAAAGCCCAGGATACTCACCTATTAATAATTTCCATATTTAGAAATGAGAGTCACCTGAAGATGAGTTTTTGAAACACTGTTTCTAGCAACTGTGGCTGAGTCTGAGCTGTACAAGGGAAACGACCTCAGAATGAACCTACCTCCCCACCCCCACCCAGCTCTTGCCAGCTCCTCAGAGTGTCATGACCTAGGCTGTGGCCCTGTAGCTGGCATTGCTGGGCTTCGAACGTTAGGGATCCACTTGGAAGCTAATGAAGGCAAAGATAGTGCCCTTTTGCAAGAGCCACAGATATCAAAGTCAGTTTCTTAGGTCCCCAGTTTACAGACCCCTTGGAATGCATACATCTTAAGGCTCTCTCATCTAATCCCCTGTCCTGTTAAGAGTTAGCCGCCGAGTGCTCACCTACCTTCTTGCATACCTCCACTCACAGTGAACTTACCATCTCCTTTCTGGGTTGTCTTCTATCTGGGCCTAT
This sequence comes from Neotragus pygmaeus, assembly GCA_006410875.1. Classification (NCBI taxonomy): domain Eukaryota; kingdom Metazoa; phylum Chordata; class Mammalia; order Artiodactyla; family Bovidae; genus Neotragus; species Neotragus pygmaeus. The sequence goes on from SJYV01007344.1 coordinate 24,966, forward strand.
CTCTGAGCCCTGGGGTCACCATCCCACACACAGTCTAACCCCTTATCCTTCAGACATTGCACTTCAGGCCAAGTCTCTTCTCCAGGCTGATGGCTCCAACTTCTTCCACTGCCAGGTTCTCAGAGTCTGCTACTCTCAAGCCACCCCCCCCCACCCCGTCTTCTGTTTCTACCCTTCTCAGAGGGAAGCAGGGCCTCATTACAGTGTGACCACTCTCTAGAGTGCCCTAGCCTCTCAGTGTTGTCAGGCCTTTCTAAGCCAGAGATGTGAGGTGGGACAGGGCCCTCCTTCTGGTCCAGCCACTGCCTGGTGTCCTGGCCACAATGGGAAGCTGCCCTTAGCAGTCGGAAGCACCAAGCTGGGAAAACTAAAATGGTCAGCCTCAGAGCTCGTGGGCACTTCTTATCGGGTCCCTGAGTGGCTGGTGAGGGTTACACTCATAAGCACAGGGAAGTCACAAGCAGCACATATACACAGACTCACACACACACACCTGGGCACACCTAGGGCATTCACAGAGGAAGCAGCTTGAAAGCCAAGCCAGAGAAGTAAGAGAGCTTAGAGTAAGTCGTGCCCAGACACCACCGTCAAGATCCCCTCTTCCCACCCACTGCCAGAGCCCTGACCATTGGTCTCTGATTTCTGTGTACATACCTCGAAGCACAAACTTCGTCTTCTTACTCTTCGAAGAAGACTTTCCATGTCTGCTCCTGAGCAGTGCCTCTTCTTATCCAGTTGAGGCGCTTGAGTGACCTGTGGTCACTGTTAGCGGAACCTTCAGAAAGTGACTATGACATCACCGAGCAGTCAGAGGTCTGCAGATAGTTGCCGTGTTTCCCTGCCCTGCCCCCCACAAACATACCTATGACCCAAGTCTCCATGTCTCCCTCAGGCCCAGTGTCCCCAATTTCTCCATTCCTTCCACACTGAGTCTCAGTCGGCAGGCTCCTCATAGCTTCAGTTTCTCCTCAGCCCAGACTGTCCATGGCAGCAGGCTGAGTGCAAAAACTCTCTCATAACTCAATCCCATGTACATATCTTGAATGTCTACTCATAAGTAACAGAAAGGAGATGGGATGAAGGGGGGACTGGGGATGGAAGGCATGGGAGAGGCAGTAACTTTGGGCTGTCACTGACGTTGTGGTGGACCTTCTGCCATGTCACCTCAGCTCCCCCAGTCTCCGTGTCACCTGTCAAAGGTGGTATGACCTACTTTCTCCACGCCAGCCACTGTCCAGTCTGCGGGTGAGGAAGGGTAGGTGTGAAAGTGATCTGGTGGTCATGTATAAAAGGCCACCCAAGGGAGGCTAAGAATCAGCCTGGAAGGGTAGAAAAAGTGACAAAGTCAGGGGTGAGCAGACATGGCCCAGACTCAGGGGTTCCAAGGCACGTTGCCTTTTCTATCTGCAGCAAAATTTGGTGATCGATGGCTTGGCTTGGGGGTAGCTCAAGGTGCTGGAGTGCACTGAACCCCTGCCTGGGCCTCCCTGGAAAGTACTTTAACGACATCAGTCCCCTAGGAGGCCAGGCTCGTCCATGCAAGGGAACCTCAAACCAGAATCCCATAAGCCACTCCACTGCCTGGAGATGTCAGGAGAACATTCAAAGGAGATAGGAAATATGGCAAAGAGGTTTCTGTTCAGTGTCTGTCAGTTCAAGACCATCTCCCCTCACCCCCAAATTAGGAGTAATCCTCATCATTCAACACAAATGAAACCCTAGTCCCTTAGACCTCACCCTACCCTACCCCTACCCCAGGGCTCCATCTGAGCACCCAGGGCTGAAAGTAACATCCCTGAGGCCCAACCTTCACTGGCTGTGAAGATCCAAAAATGAGCAGTCTTTCACAAGGGATCTGGTGGTGGTGGTGGTGGTGGTGGTGGTGGTGGTTTAGTCACTAACATGTATCCGACTCTTGCAACCCCATGGACTGTAGCCTGTCAGGCTCCTTTGTCCATGGGATTCTCTAGGCAAGAATGCTCAAGTGGGTTGCCATTTCCTTCTCCAGGGAATCTTCCTGACCCAGGAATTGAACCCAGATCTCCTGCATTGCGGGTAGAATCTTAACCCACTGAGCTACAAGGGATCTGGGAGCCTTTGTAAAGTTCCATATTTGCAGGTAGGAAGTCTTTAACTGCAAGCTTCTAGGCTTTCCAAGGGCCCCTGCCCACCTCTGCTCACTCCCAGGGGAGCTGGGGCCTCCCGTCTCCTCTCCCCCTCGGCTTGTGGATGGGAGTTACCTTCCAACTGGACTCTTCCCAAGGAGAGGAAAAGTGCTTTCTCAGAGAGGGTTTCTGACACTCTTCTGATGGGCTGGATTCAGGAGTCGGTGGCTGAGCAGGGGCTGGAAACTTGGTCTCTTGATTGACCCTTAGTGTCACACTTGTCTTACTTTTAATAGCTCAGCTCTATGGCCATTGGCGATGTGGCAGGGGCAGTCAGCACCCTCAAGAAGACGACGTTGCAGGTTGAGAACAGACAGGCTGCTGGGGCTATCTTATCCCACCTCTCCTGCTCCCAGGGCCATGGGTCAGGCCACTGGAGAAGGGAGCCCAGAAGCCGGTGCTGTTTAGTGTAACATGGCCACACCAGCTTCCCAGGTGGCACTAGTGGTTAAAGAACCCGCTTGCCAATGCAAGAGACACAGGAGACGTGGGTTCAATCTCTGGGTTGGAAAGATCCCCTGGAGAAGGAAATGGCAAACCACTCCAGTATTCTTGCTTGAGAATCCCATGGACAGAAGAGATTACAGTTTATAGGGTCACAAAGAGTCGGACATGACTGAAGGGACTTAGCACACACACACACACACACAAGGCCACACCAGCCCACCAGGCCCACTGGCTCTCCTTTCAATGGATGACTGAAAGAGGAAGTAGGTCAACAACCAAAAGACTTCCTCCACATTTACTGTCCACACCACTGCCCTGTGGGCACACAATCCTAACCACACAAGCCAATGCAGAGTCAAGGATGTGCTAGGTAGACCAGGGCTCCTGGGAAAGATGAAGATGAAGTGAGAGCTCGCTGCCCCACCCCCCCAGGCACTCAGTCCTGGGAAGGCTCTAGGGTGGAGGGGGCATTGAGGGGCAGTAAGGGGAGGGAGGGGATACTCAGTGGGGTCAGCTCCACTGACCCAGCCTGTTCCCAGAAGAGCCCTGCCCTGTTGGGCCTTGAAGACTTTCCCCACTACTGGGTGAAGTGGTCTACACCACCTCTCCCTGGACTCCCTCCCACCTAGAGTGCAGCAGCAGGTTTTCAGAATCCCGCCCCCCCGACCTCACCTAATACAACAGGCCATTCGGTACCCACTTGAGTGATACAAAGGCCTGGCTCTGACTCATTGAGCAGCTAATGGACCAGTGTCCCCTTCTTTGGGAAAAGTTACAAACTGTTTCTCCTCACCTGACCAAGGGCATTCCTGTGGTGGGGAGAGGGGGCAACGGAAGAGTGCCACTCTTGAAAACGGGACTGATGTTGCTGCATTTAAAATCCTTCCCATGTCCTCTTTCTGGGCCTAAGTTTAGCATCATGAAAAGGGGAAGCAGTGACTGGTCCCCAGCATCCCTTCGGACATCACCATTCTTAGGATGGCTGGTGGGACTTCACAAAGAGAATGGTTCTCGTATCTTCACCTACCTACCCCTCCCCCCAAAAAAAAAACCCCAAACAAACCTGAAATGTGGCCTAGCAAAGGCCCTCCATGTGTCCAGTCCCTCTGGGAAGAGAGCTTTAGAAATAAGCCCAGTGGATGGTGTTAGAATCTGACTCTGACCAGGATGGCACTTATCATCACCATACATACCATCTCACCCACCAGCTTCAGTCTGTGTCTGCCCAGCAACTGGGTGCATCCCGGTAAGTTTGAACCTGCCCTTCATTCACTGAGGACACTCAGACCTTTACCCTGTCCCTCCAGGATACAGCCCATCTCTCCAATGGTCCTCGGGGGACTTCACAAGTCACCCCTCATCACCACACTCACCTAGGATTCCAGCACTCAAGTTTCTCCTCACCCCGCCCACACTCAGCAATAGCCACCCCAGGCCCTTGGCACATGCTCCTCCCTCAGCCTGGGAAGATCTGCTCCCTAAATCAGCAAGGCTCTAGCCCTCACTTCCTTTAGGTCTTTGCTCCAGTGTCACATTCCCTGACTGTCAGTGGAAAACTGAAAGCCACAATTCCACATTGCCTGCCTGCCTTCTCCTGCTCTGTTTATGCACACAAACTCAACACCAGCTCATGAGCTCACTCACTATACTTTTACATTTATCTCTCTGATTGTCAGTCTCCCCAGGAGATTGACTGGTCGATTCTCTGCCATCTCCGCAAAGTGTAGCATAGAGCAGGGACTCCATTCAGATTTGTAAAAACTGAGTTCTCCATTGACTCCACTCAGATTCGTTAACAGTGAGTTCTCCATTGACCCTGATGGCTTACTACTTACATTCTTAAGGCAGAATCCCCAATCTCAGGCAATTTGCCATCTAGAAAGCAGACACACCATCAATAAGCGGGTCAAGGATAAAATGTTGTTGTTCAGTCGCTCGGTGGTGTCCAACTCTTTGCAACCCCATGGACTGCAGTATGCCAGGCTTTCCTGTCCTTCACTATCTCCCAGAGCTGGCTCAAACTCACATCTATTGAGTCGGTGATGCCATCCAACCATCTCATCCTCTGTCGCCCCCTTCTCCTCCTGCCTTCAATCTTTCCCAGCATCAGGGTCTTTTCCAATGAGTTAGCTCTTCACATCAAGTGGCCACAGTACTGGAGCTTCAGCTTTAGCGTCAGTCCTTCCAAGGATAAAATAAATGCCAGCGAAATAGAAGTGAAGGCCAGGGGAGAGCTTCAGTTGTGACTGTGGTGGGGTGGGTCTGAGGACAGGTAGCCACTTTGAGCTTGGCATCCAGGGTTAGTGAGGGTTCCACGGGCCAAGAAGGAGCAAATTACTGCAGGCTGGGGGAAAGGAGAGTCGGACACGACTGAATGACTGAACTGAACTGAACTGAACTGGGGGAAAGCAGGACCCCTGAACGGAGGTGCGAAGTTGTGCACTGAACTCACTCAAAGGCGGATTCCAAGGCTGGAGAGGTGAGGGGAGGAGCCACTCCAGAGACAGGGCAGTTGTCTGGGTGGACACTATCACCTGCAGCTTTTTGCAGGTAGTGACTCAAGCAGAGCTCTGTCTGAGAAAGCTCTCCTGCATGGCTGTGGGAGGACAGACCAGAGGCAGAGCACTGGTGTGGGCCTGGAGTCCAGACTTTGGCAGTGAGGGTGGGAAAAACACCTGGAATCCTGCGCCACCCACCTCCCAGCCAGAGCCCGTTGATCAAGTTGTAAACCTGGCTGTCATGTCAGCCCTCCAGGGCTTTTTCTCCCCACTTCCGCTCCTGCAGCTTCTTCTCCCCTCTCCCCCTTCACTCTTAACGGCAGTTCCCTCCCAGAGTGTCCCGTCTCCCATCCCTGGAAGTGTGTTTGTTTACCTGCCATTCCTGCTGCCTCGGATCTGCACCCACTTCGGCTCTTAGGTAAGTGCTGCCACCCTTGAGACCTCAGCCCAATCCCCAGTTAGCGAAGGGACACTCCCTGCCCGCAATTGACTTTCTCCCTCTGGTCTCCTTTGTGGCACGTCTCACAAACGGCATTTGGGCCCGCTTTAGGCGATTGCTTGCCGAATGTCTGTCTCAGCTGGGCTTCTGCCCAAAAAGCACGTGGCTTGGGACCTAAGATACATTCAGAGGGATACGAGATGAATGAGTGAAGGTGTGTCTTTGTTATCAGATGCTGGTGTAGAAGGCACCTCTCCTCCCCTACCCCCACCCCCCTAGAAGGAGACAGCAGCCATCTCTGACTAGGGGAGAGGTGATGAGAAAACTAGAGGACCTGAAATCCTTCTGCCAAGACTTCACTCAGCCAACCAGGGGAGCTCCCATGAATCTACCCCTCTCCTAGAAGACAGCCAGGGCACTGACACGTAGGGCACTGCAGCAGGGGTCTGGATGCCCAGTCTTTATTTCTCAGCCCTGAAGTCCCGTGGTGGATTTGCAGTGCTCCCTAGGGCTCTGGCTCGGCTTGCCAAGGGAGCTCCCAAGTCCAAATAGCACCAAGGAGCATTTAGGTTGGATGTCAGCCATGTGACTTGGGCAAGGAACTTCAGTGCCCCGTCTCTCAGGGTCTAAGTCATAAATTGTTGCATGGATCCTGTGAAACATTCAGTGCAACGTGGGTTGATTGTTCTAATGGTCACCTTTTCATTTTTTGGCTGCACCACACATACCAGGGGCTAAGCGGTGAAGAATCTGCCTGCAATGCAGGAGACGAAGGAGACTCAGGTTTGATCCCTGGGTCAGGAAGATCCCCTGGAGGAGGAAATGACAACCCACTCCTGTATTCTTGCCTGGAAAATCTCACGGACACTGGAGCCTGACATGCTACAGTCCATGGGGTTGCAAAGACTCAGACATGACTGAGGGACTGAGCACACACGCATGTTGGATATTAGTTCCTCAACCAGGGATTGAACGTCATTCCCTGCATTGGAAGCCCAGAGCCTTAACCACTGGGCTGACAGGGAAGTCCCTCTGGTCGTCATCTTTGACCTCACTCTGAGTTCTTCAGACAAAGCAAAGGAGCAGCAGTCAGAAGACAATCCCAACACGGGTGGCATAAGCCTGAAGCATATCTGTCAGCAGCCAAGCAGCCTATGCTGGGAACTGCATCTTTCCTAGCAAATCAGCTCTTTCTGGGCTGTCTGCAACCTCAACTATAGGATCAAGACAAGCTGGACTGGTGCATCTGAATGCATGCTGCACACCCTCCCCATGCCCACACCAGTCCTACACAACGAATATCCATCCTCTAAATACCTGGTGAGTTTCTGGTTCNNNNCATTCCTGCTGCCTCGGATCTGCACCCACTTCGGCTCTTAGGTAAGTGCTGCCACCCTTGAGACCTCAGCCCAATCCCCAGTTAGCGAAGGGACACTCCCTGCCCGCAATTGACTTTCTCCCTCTGGTCTCCTTTGTGGCACGTCTCACAAACGGCATTTGGGCCCGCTTTAGGCGATTGCTTGCCGAATGTCTGTCTCAGCTGGGCTTCTGCCCAAAAAGCACGTGGCTTGGGACCTAAGATACATTCAGAGGGATACGAGATGAATGAGTGAAGGTGTGTCTTTGTTATCAGATGCTGGTGTAGAAGGCACCTCTCCTCCCCTACCCCCACCCCCCTAGAAGGAGACAGCAGCCATCTCTGACTAGGGGAGAGGTGATGAGAAAACTAGAGGACCTGAAATCCTTCTGCCAAGACTTCACTCAGCCAACCAGGGGAGCTCCCATGAATCTACCCCTCTCCTAGAAGACAGCCAGGGCACTGACACGTAGGGCACTGCAGCAGGGGTCTGGATGCCCAGTCTTTATTTCTCAGCCCTGAAGTCCCGTGGTGGATTTGCAGTGCTCCCTAGGGCTCTGGCTCGGCTTGCCAAGGGAGCTCCCAAGTCCAAATAGCACCAAGGAGCATTTAGGTTGGATGTCAGCCATGTGACTTGGGCAAGGAACTTCAGTGCCCCGTCTCTCAGGGTCTAAGTCATAAATTGTTGCATGGATCCTGTGAAACATTCAGTGCAACGTGGGTTGATTGTTCTAATGGTCACCTTTTCATTTTTTGGCTGCACCACACATACCAGGGGCTAAGCGGTGAAGAATCTGCCTGCAATGCAGGAGACGAAGGAGACTCAGGTTTGATCCCTGGGTCAGGAAGATCCCCTGGAGGAGGAAATGACAACCCACTCCTGTATTCTTGCCTGGAAAATCTCACGGACACTGGAGCCTGACATGCTACAGTCCATGGGGTTGCAAAGACTCAGACATGACTGAGGGACTGAGCACACACGCATGTTGGATATTAGTTCCTCAACCAGGGATTGAACGTCATTCCCTGCATTGGAAGCCCAGAGCCTTAACCACTGGGCTGACAGGGAAGTCCCTCTGGTCGTCATCTTTGACCTCACTCTGAGTTCTTCAGACAAAGCAAAGGAGCAGCAGTCAGAAGACAATCCCAACACGGGTGGCATAAGCCTGAAGCATATCTGTCAGCAGCCAAGCAGCCTATGCTGGGAACTGCATCTTTCCTAGCAAATCAGCTCTTTCTGGGCTGTCTGCAACCTCAACTATAGGATCAAGACAAGCTGGACTGGTGCATCTGAATGCATGCTGCACACCCTCCCCATGCCCACACCAGTCCTACACAACGAATATCCATCCTCTAAATACCTGGTGAGTTTCTGGTTCTGGGTTCCTGGCATCGGAGTGGGGGGTGGGGAAGGGCCAGAACCCTAGCAAGGGGGTATGTAGGACATGGTACTGTGATTGCCAGGCTCAGGGCAAGGATTGAGCTCCATTCATCTCCCAATGGCCCCACCTCCCAGGCTGGCACATGTTTAGGCTCAGCCAGCCAGTGTTTGCTCTGAGGGAGACTTTTGTGCAGGGGTGGACGCTTGGTGAAAGGGACATCCTGAGTAACTGACAAAGCCAACCTCATTGCTGCATTCTGAGGGGATAAGTGATATATCTTGATGAAGTATTAGGCATATAGCTCTGCATTTCCAAACCCAAACCCACAGAGATATCTTAGAAGGACTAGCATCTTAGGATCACAGGCCTGTGATCCTAAGAGCTGCCCTCTGCTCCTCCACGGCTTCAAGGGGCCTTGGAAAATCCTTAGACAAGTTCTTGAGCCTCACTGATCCTCAGTTTCCCCTCCTGGACAGTCAGTGAATCGAGCTAGATACTAGATGATCTCCAAGGTGCTGGAGCATCCCTCAAAGGCAGCCACACCCCCATCTCCATTCTCAAATGCCTAGAAGAAAGCACACTGGAAATGCCAGTGAATATTTGTTGAATGAATGAATGCGTGGAGATGCTCGAATTCTATGGTCTGGCAATGAGGTGGAAAAGTGTGTTTATATTCATAAAGGGATCTCCTTTGTTTGGGTTCTTTGCAAATGATTCTAGACAGCTTTTTCAACATGATGTGACCCAGATCAGCCTGTGTCAAGATTTTTTGCCTTCTCTTTTAACATGATTTATATAGACTATCATTTTAACTTTCCACTTTCTTTGGATATGTTCATACCTGATCTGCAAATAGACAGTCAGATAAAATGATAGCAGTTAGGAACTGTAAACATAAACTACAAATGGCCCAAGTCTGATCAGAGAACATGATAATGATGATCGTCTAATACTACCTTATTTTGTCCCTTAATAGTTTACAAGGTGCTTGCTTATCTACTTTCTGACCTGCACCCCACAAAGGTCCTGTGAGATACGTGGCATATTTTGAAAAAAAAATTGAAGCCCGGAGAAAGCAAATGCTTTGCCTAAGGGTACCAGACTTTCAGGAGTAGAATAGGGAGTCACTCAGCGTTTCTTGCTTCCCTGTCTTTTTAATAGGCTTCACTGTCAGATTGTTTTTAGTGGGCAAACAATGACCATCCAGGATCCTCTGCCTGGGACAGTCCCAGAGAGAAGGACAGCAAAGATCAAAGGGCCTGAGGGCAATTGCTGTAGTCATCAGATGAGTGACCTCCCAGCACCTCACCCCAGTGTGTCCTAAACTGACTCCCCAAGCTCAGCCCTTCCCCAATATGCACCCCTCCCCCACCCCTCTCCCACTCCCATCCTCCTGCTTGGCTCTCATGTTACCATATCTGCGCCTTCCCAAACCCTGTCCATTCACTCTCCTAAACCTAGTGGCGTCTCCCCATCCAAATACTGAGCTGTGATCATCTCTCTCCTAGATGGCCACGACCACCCCAGCTGGTTTCCCTGTGCAGCCTCATGGATTACCCAGTCTCCTCAGCAACCCGAGGGATCTTTATAAATGTACTTTCCTGTCTTGTTACTGTTCAGTTTCAAATCCTTTCGTGACTCTAGAACTTTGAGATGAAGCCACAGAGGGGTCTTTCCTCAGAGTCTGGTTCCTGCCAGGTTCCTACCACTACTCTGTCCCCAGCCCCGATCAAACACGGAGATCCTGTTATTCCCCCTTCACTGGTCACACTTTTCCTAAGGGCCTGAAAACCCTGGCTGTTCCAGTTGTTTCTGTAC